>JAFMOC010000300.1:220000-230000 GCA_019802505.1 Corydoras sp. C115
ACTTTAAAACTTCCGGTGGAGTGAGTCTGCAGGTAAAACACAAGCCCCTCCCCCAGGAGCACAAAGCACAATGGTCACTATAGCAACGCAGCAAACAAGCGCAGGGAACCATGAGAACCCGCCAATTAAGAGCAAACAGCGAGGCCTTACGGGATCTAAAAGCTGTCCCTGCAGATGAGGACGTCGTCTACTCATCACCCCCCACCACGCTCTGAAGAGCAGCCACATCCAACTGTCCAAAAGTATGAGGACATCAAGATCCAGCTCACAAAAAGATCTGCAGACACTACAAGAACATCAACGTTCTGTATCTGGACGGAACACGGAACATCAGGACACATATTGGAACTGCTGAAGCTTCTGTATGTTCTTTCCACAGATGGCGCTCTGATGGATGTTCCTCGGTTCTTTCCACAGATGGAGCTCTGATGGATGTTCCTCGGTTCTTTCCACAGATGGAGCTCTGATGGATGTTCCTCGGTTCTTTCCACAGATGGCGCTCTGATGGATGTTCCTCGGTTCTTTCCACAGATGGAGTTTAATAAATTGGTCTCTCGGTGCTGCGGTGAGCTGCTGAGGTTCTCTGATCTGATCTGTGGCTTAATGAGCAGGAAAGATCTGCATCAGCATGGAGAGCACAGAACAGCCGCATCATTAGAACCTTCAACTGTAAACACAGATCAGCAAACCTGAACGATCATCCTCATCATCCTCATCATCCTCATCATCCTCAGTGTGATCATCAGGTTCCTCAACATGAGGATGTTCAGTGGACTTATAGAGTTTTAAATCCGGGTCACATGATCACCACACAATCTGTACATGGCTGTCCTACACTGTTGATGAAGGAGGAGGAGTCCCCCACTGAACCTCGGTCCTCACAAGGTTTCTTCCTTAAAATATAAACATATCAGGGAGTTTTGTCTTGCCGCTGTCTCTCTGTAACGCTGCTCTGTGACGACGTACGATTATAACAAACTCAATAAATAAAGAACTAGAACTTCAGCTTCTGAAGGAGAACGCAGAGAGATGAATTTATAATCGAATCTTTAAAGAGGTGGTTCTTGTTCTTATAGATGTTCAGATCATTGAAGACTGCAGCTTCATTCATTAAACTCATCTCATCTTCATGTCTTTGATGTTTTAGGAACCCAGAGATCTTTACATTTCATTAACGAGTTTATATTAAATGATTCAAAGTGATTGGGTTCTAATTTCGTTCTCTGAATGAGAAGATCGTGACCTGTCCCTCAGGTTCCTGGAGGTCTGTCACTCAACATTGCTCTGGTGCTGGGAAAGGACATACTCTGAAATAAGACACACCATCAAAACCCCTTAGAGAACTCTGACAGTTCCTAGTTCCTGCAGTGTGGAGAACCAGCATGGTTTAGGTTTAATAACACATTGTCACAGAGCAGCTGTATAAGGAACCAGAATAAGGTTCCTGGTATCTTACACAAGCCGTAACTCTGTTCCACACTGTGGTACCGTGTTCAGTGCAGAACCGATGTGGAACCTGTGACCTGTGGGTGTTATTTTTATGATATTGGTGATGACGTTCCGTTTCCGTGTGATTCACCTGTTTACACCCAGCATGCAGCAGCAAACCACGCGTAGATATGGTTCTAATATCAACAGTCTGAGAACCCATGGAATGCTACAGGTCATATCAGGTTATAAACAGAACACGGAATTCTGGGAATGTCAGGTTCTAATGCCTGCAGTTCCCACTGAAGGAAAAGAGAACGGCGGTTATCTGGATGGATCTGGGAAATGATGACATGGCGTCATGGCAACAATGGGTTCTGTACACAGCACGTTCTCAACCACAGCCTTATCTGAGTTCTGCATTCAGTACAGAGCTGCCATTGTCCTCGAGTCAGGAGAGTGACCCAAAAACCTCCATCAAATAACACACACAGGGCATGATGGGTAAAATACTGCAGGAACCAGAACCAGGATCCAAATCCAAGAACCAGACCCAGAAATAAAAAACACAGGAACTAAACCCAGGATCCAAACCCAGAAATCAAACCCAGAAATAAAAAACCAAGAACCAGGATCAAAACCAAGGATCCAAACACAGGAACCAAACCCAGGAACCTGACCCAGGAACCAAACACAGGATGTTCTCTGATCGAGGAACCTGAAAACCTGATGAGGTTCCACATCATGGAGGTCACGGCCGGTGTGACCTTTCACCTTTAAATACACACCCAGTGTGATTTGTACTCAGGTACTAAACTCCTGCTCCTCCTCCTCAACCTGCTCCTCTTCCTGCTCCTCCTCTCGGTGGTCATGGTTGAGGTGATGGTTGAGGTGATGGTTGAGGTGATGATTGAGGTGATGGTTGAGGTGATGGTTGAGGTGATGGTTGAGGTGATGGTTGAGGTGATGATTGAGGTGATGATTGAGGTGATGATTGAGGTGATGATTGAGGTGATGATTGAGGTGATGGTTGAGGTGATGATTGAGGTGATGATTGAGGTGATGATTGAGGTGATGATTGAGGTGATGGTTGAGGTGATGGTTGAGGTGATGATTGAGGTGATGATTGAGGTGATGGTTGAAGTGATGATTGAGGTGATGATTGAGGTGATGGTTGAGGTGATGATTGAGGTGATGATTGAGGTGATGATTGAGGTGATGGTTGAGGTGATGATTGAGGTGATGGTTGAGGTGATGATTGAGGTGATGGTTGAGGTGATGATTGAGGTGATGGTTGAGGTGATGGTTGAGGTGATGGTTGAGGTGATGATTGAGGTGATGGTTGAGGTGATGGTTGAGGTGATGGTTGAAGTGATGATTGAAGTGATGATTGAGGTGATGATTGAGGTGATGGTTGAGGTGATGATTGAGGTGATGATTGAGGTGATGATTGAGGTGATGATTGAGGTGATGGTTGAGGTGATGGTTGAGGTGATGATTGAGGTGATGATTGAGGTGATGGTTGAGGTGATGGTTGAGGTGATGGTTGAGGTGATGGTTGAGGTGATGATTGAGGTGATGATTGAGGTGATGGTTGAGGTGATGGTTGAGGTGATGATTGAGGTGATGGTTGATGATTGAGGTGATGTGGTGTATATTTCCATAAAGCAGGTCTTCCATGATGTCCAGATGTTTATGAAGGTAACACATTTCTAAATTTACAATGAAACCTGATCATTTACATAAAGTGCAAATCTCACACACTCACAGATTCTGTCTGCACCAGTTACAGCCTCCACCCCCTGACCTCCAACCCTTGACCTCCATTCCCTTTACCTCCTACACCTGAGCTCTGAGTTCATCAGGAGGTGATGTGAAGACCACACTGGACATTTAAATGATCAGACCTCGTCCTCTTTAATTGGTCAGTTTGTTACGGGCCTTCCCCAAACTGTTAGGACAAAACTGAAGATGAATCTAAATGATATTCTAATTATTATATAAGGATCAGTGTGTGTGTGTGTGTGTGTGTGAGTGTGTGTGTGTGTGTGTGTGTGTGTGTGTGTGTGTGTGTGTGTGTGTGTGTGTGTGTAAGCAGGATGTAAATGGTATGTTTGCATGTTAACTCTCTGTGGAGCTGCATGGATAATTAAACAAATCCCTTCGTTAGTTCTGCTGTGAGCTGGAGCCTCTGAAGTTCTCCTGCTCGGGATCTGGTTCTAACATTAACGCTGCAGGAGGATGCAACCTCAGCGCACCCCTCTGTGCACCTCCTGATTCTGGGTTTGGTTCTGTTCTACTGGACCGAACCCTGACCCAGTCTCACATCAGATCTACAGATCAGGGTTCTTATAGCCCACAGCCAGGTGACCTCCAGCAGAGAGGAACGTACCGGTGACGTTCTGAAACATCTCACTCAGTGTGGAGTTAACGTTCTGTAAGAACCACATCCGTAGACGAGTCCAAACGTGAACCCGTTCATTCTAAAAATAAGATGGTTCTAAAGAGTGGATTCTGTTACCCTGAGGTTCTGCTTTCCTGTATTACCAGAAATCCAAAACCTTTGATCCTCATGCGGGAGAACCCACCACAGCTGACCTGTTCTACTGAAGGACATTACTCATGGTTGGTCTTTAGCACTTTATGGTTCCTCTCGCTGATGGCGAGGCAAATGTTTATTGTTCTGTCTGGTATTTATTGTTTTTCACACGTTCTCTTTATGCTGGGTGTTTATAAATGGTTCAGGAACTTTGGATGTGTCACGCTTTAGAACCTTATCTCCTCTCCACATCACACAGAACAGAGACGCTTTAAAGACAGTTTTATAGAACAGGAACATTTTAATTAGTACTTTACATCGTTAAAGTTAAATGTGGTTATGAGGTATGAGGTACCAGAGTAACGGGGTACAGGTCAGGTGGTGAGGAACGTGTTACAATACTGAACACGATTCAGCGTGGAACAGAAACGAGGTGCAACGCAATCAGCTAATAATCAATAATACAGAACCCATCAGGAACCTGCAGAGACTGTCAGGTTCCACCTCACACCAACCTCTGAAGATCAAAGCTGTGGAACGGTTCCACAGCTGAACCTTCATTCTCGTGCTACCTAAAGTAAAAGTTATAGATGTAGAAGTCCAGAAACATCACGACGGTCTCACACGGGACGGTCTCCTCCCCAAGAGAGGTTCTGTTCTGAGGTCGTGACGCCTCATCAGTCCGTTCGGCGGGTCGAAAGGTTCAGGCACTGTAAGGAACAGAGTCTCTTTGGTTAAATGAATGAGATCTTCAGGAGAAGTTGAGATGAAGGTCTCAGGAGCAGAAGGTCCAGAGCTGGAATCACCACTGAGGTTTCCAATGCAACCCGTTTCCCTGAATACAGAGAACCGTTCAGAATTATTCACAGAACTCAGGATCAATCTGAACATCCTCACAGTGCTGCTACTTCCAAACACCACTGTACAGACCAAACACCCCACATCACAGCTACAGAAGCTTTTAGAACCTCCATCAGAAGCTGGTTCCTCTGCAGCTTCATCATGTTCCACTCTTCTGTTCTCACCGTCTATAAGACTGTGGATCACGTCTGTGAGAACCTGAACATCGATCCAGAGGATCATCTGTGAGGAGATGCTGGATGAGAGGACCTGCATCACAGTCTCAGTTCTAGTTCATCTCAAAGCTGTTGGATGGCGTTGAGGTCAGTCTCAGGTCAGAGGTCAGTTTCTTCCACATTAAACCCAATTTTTTATGGACCCGTCTTTTTACACCGAGGCTGGAATAGGAAAGGGCCTTCCCCAAACTGTTTTATAGCTTTCGTTCTCTCGTTCTAACACGTTAAAAACAGGAAGGTTCTAGGTAGAGTTTGCATGTTCTCCTTATGTTCTGATGTTTTCTCAGTAACATCCTCAGTCCTCCCTATTCACAAATTAAAAACCCACACAGATGTGCAATGGACAGATGTGTGGAGAACATGCAAATGCCAGGAGTAGCAGTAATAACATCGTGCAATCCTGCTGGAGAAATGTTGGGTCATTAGTGTGCTCTGCGTTTAGACCGGGGGTCTGCAACAAATCAGATATTTTCAGGGACGTTTACTTTTTAATTTTTTTTTTTTTTTTAAAAAGGGAAATTAATTTCAGTATAAAATAAAATTAAGAAATAAAAATAATAGTTTCTGAATTTTAAGGTTTATTTCAGGTCTGAAGGTTGAACGTGGTATTAAACAGGTTCTGCAGGTTAGAGTGGGGACCATTTCAGAAAGTGGAAGACCCAGATGTACAACTGCTCAAGTGCAGTTAAAACTGTAGTTTGAGTCCTGACTCAACCAGCACCTTCAGGATGAATTAGAACTGAGATTGTGAGCCAGGTCCTCTCAGCAGTGTCACAGAGACACTCCACAATCTTGTGGAAAGCCTGTGAGGAGCGTGGAACTGAGAGAGGAGCCCCTGTAGGTGGAATGTGTTACTGCCACGAAAAAAAATCACATTAATAATCATGCGATCATTAATAATGCATCAAAAATGATTTAAATGTCTGATGACTTTGTTCATTAAATTAAAATTAGTAATTCAAATAATAAAAAAAAAATCCAAAAATATTTATTTGCATTTTATTCTTACAAACTGCCAAAAGCTTTATTTAACAAAAATATATATTATATTTTTTAAATAATAAATTAATAATTAAACGCATTTCAGTGTTGAGTTTTATACACAATGGAATTTATTACAAATATTAACAATAACCTCTAATAACAAACTAATTAATGAATTATTCTTTTATTACCACATTTTAAATGTTGCAACTTCAATTTCTATAAATATTTAAATATATGCTACATTATTTATTATGTTTACAATATATACATCCAAGAAAAAAGAAAAAATTAAAATTAAATCAGAGAAAATGAAGGAGATGAAGCAGAATCAGAATAACTGATCAATTAATCATTAAAATAATCAATAGAAAGAGGAAATAAATAAATAAATAAATAATAATCATTGATTTAATCAGAAGCAGAGCGTGAGAGCTGACTGATGGATGAGTGATGGATGAGTGATGGATGACTGATGGATGAGTGATGGATGACTGATGGATGAGTGATGGATGACTGATGGATGACTGATGGATGACTGATGGATGAGTGATGGATGAGTGATGGATGACTGATGGATGACTGATGGATGAGTGATGGATGACTGATGGATGACTGATGGATGAGTGATGGATGGGTGATGGATGGGTGATGGATGACTGATGGATGAGTGATGGATGGGTGATGGATGGGTGATGGATGACTGATGGATGAGTGATGGATGACTGATGGATGAGTGATGGGTGAGTGATGGATGAGTGATGGATGACTGATGGATGAGTGATGGATGAGTGATGGATGAGTGATGGATGAGTGATGGATGACTGATGGATGACTGATGGATCAGTGATGGATGAGTGATGGGTGAGTGATGGGTGAGTGATGGATGACTGATGGATGAGTGATGGATGAGTGATGGGTGAGTGATGGGTGAGTGATGGGTGAGTGATGGATGACTGATGGATGAGTGATGGATGACTGATGGGTGAGTGATGGGTGAGTGATGGATGACTGATGGATCAGTGATGGATGACTGATGGGTGAGTGATGGGTGACTGATGGATGAGTGATGGGTGAGTGATGGGTGAGTGATGGGTGAGTGATGGATGAGTGATGGATGAGTGATGGATGAGTGATGGATGACTGATGGATGAGTGATGGATGAGTGATGGATGAGTGATGGATGAGTGATGGATGACTGATGGATGACTGATGGATGAGTGATGGATGACTGATGGATGAGTGATGGATGACTGATGGATCAGTGATGGATGACTGATGGATGAGTGATGGATGAGTGATGGATGAGTGATGGATGACTGATGGGTGAGTGATGGATGAGTGATGGATGACTGATGGATGACTGATGGATGACTGATGGATCAGTGATGGATCAGTGATGGATGAGTGATGGATGAGTGATGGATGAGTGATCTTTGTTGGTCTGTCTGCAGGTTTGCTTCTCACTTTATGATTCCAGTTCATTGAAATCAGATCTGAGATCAGCGCTAAACAAAATACACAGCATTCAGATCAGAACAGTTCACACAGAACCAGATCAGAGTCACTGATTCAGACGGGAAACACAGAGAGCACGGAGTGAAGCCAACCCGAAATGATTCCCAAATGAATCCTATATGATTCCCAAATGAATCCTAAATTATTCCTAAATGAATTCCAAACAAATCCTGAAAGAATCCCAAATGACTTTCAGATGAATCCTAAATGACTCTCAGATGAATCCTAAATGACTCTCAGATGAATCCTAAATGACTCTCAGATGAATCATGATGAATCCTAAATGACTCCTCATGATGAATCCTAAATGACTCCTCATGATGAACCCTAAATGACTCTCAGATGAATCCTAAATGACTCCTCATGATGAATCCTAAATGACTCTCAGATGAATCCTAAATGACTCCTCATGATGAATCCTGAAGTCCATTTCTATCCAGCTGGATTTTTAAATCTGAATTAATAAATAAATTAATGCTGGAACCAAAAGTTCTAGAACTTCAGATGATGCTGAAAGCTCAGATGATCCTAAAAGCTGCTCTGGTCATGGAACTATCAGAGGTGTGTCCTGTAGAGAGATTATATGTTCAGAACAGCGGCTCCCTGCTGCTCGGGTTCGACCCTAATGAGATGAGGGCGGAGTTTGTTCAGTCAGCTGATGAAGCCATGCAGATGATGTTAGAGCCAGCAGAGTGAGCCCCACAGAGGAGTGATGGAGGAAGAGGAGGATGAGGAGGATGAAGAGGACGGTAGAGAGAAAAGTCAGGAGGAGGTTCATACGTTGGCGACGTGTTTCTGTCCGTCCTGCTGCTGCGTGGAGGACACGGCGCCGGCGCCCTGCGGCTGGGGGGGCATGAGGGACGCCCGCGGGATGGACGTCTCGAACTGGAAGTCCAGGTTTGACTGAAGACACCAACAGGAGGGAGGCAGAGAGGTCAGAATAATGCCACCCCCTCAACACAACCCCCCCAACACCAAAACCCTACACAAATCCCCAACACAAATCCCCAAACCCGCCCCCCAACACAACCCCCCCAATACCAAAACCCTACACAAATCCCCAACACAAACCCTCAAACCCGCCCCCCCAACACAACCCCCCCCAATACCAAAACCCTACACAACCCTCCAACACAAATCCCCAACACAAAACCCCAACACAACCCCCCCCAATACCAAAACCCTACACAACCCTCCAACACAAATCCCCAACACAAACCCCCAAAACCCACCTCAATACAACCCCCCAACACAAAAACCCCGACACAAATCCCCAACACAGACCCCCAAACCCGCCCCCCAACACAACCCCCCCAACACCAAAACCCCAACACAAAAACCCCAACACAAATCCCCAACACAACCCCCCAAAACAACCCCCCAACATAAAAAACCCCCAACACAAACCCCCAAAACCCCCCCCAACACAACCCCCCCAACACAAAAAACCCCAACACAAACCCCAAAAACCCCCTTCAACTCAACCCCCCCAACACAAAAACAACCCAAACACCCCCCTCCACACCCCCCCCCCCCTCAGACCCTGATGTGGGGATCATACTCACACTGCCCAGCCCTTTGGTGATGAGGGCGAGTTCTGTGGGCTGGTACACGGAGCTGCGCATCTGTCCGTTGTAGCCGCTGTATGGAGAGACCGGTTTGTTCGCTGATGAAGAAAAAGAGAGAGAATGAAGAGGAGGAGCACCTGAACACAACCACACACTCTTCATCAGACTGCACCACCCCTCATCATCATCATCATCTTCATCATCATCATTAAAGAAACGCTGCACCCACATCCACCGAGCACCTCCACCTTCACCACCTGTCATCATCTTCATCATCATCATCATCATCATTAAAGAAATGCTGCACCCACATCCACCTTCACCACCACCTTCACCACCCGTCATCATCATCTTCATCATCATCATCATCATTAAAGAAATGCTGCACCCACATCCACCTTCACCACCACCTTCACCACCTGTCATCATCATCATCATCATCATCATCATCATTAAAGAAACGCTGCACCCACATCCACCTTCACCACCACCTTCACCACCCGTCATCATCTTCATCATCATCATCATCATTAAAGAAATGCTGCACCCACATCCACCTTCACCACCACCTTCACCACCTGTCATCATCATCATCATCATCATCATCATCATTAAAGAAACGCTGCACCCACATCCACCTTCACCACCACCTGTCATCATCATCTTCATCATCATCATCATCATTAAAGAAACGCTGCACCCACATCCACCGAGCACCACCTTCACCACCACCTGTCATCATCATCTTCATCATCATCATCATCATTAAAGAAACGCTGCACCCACATCCACCGAGCACCACCTTCACCACCTGTCATCATCATCATCATCATAATCATCATCATTAAAGAAACGCTGCACCCACATCCACCTTCACCACCACCTTC
>JAFMOC010000300.1:235000-250000 GCA_019802505.1 Corydoras sp. C115
AAAGCGGCGTGAGGAACACGTGGCGAAGTCCTTTCCGATGATGAACGCGAAGGCCAAGCCAAAGAGCCCCAGCGTACCCACCACCAGGGCGGCGTCCAGCACCACCGACCTGCGCCGCTTCGGATCCGTCATAAACGGCAGCGTGGCCAGGACCACCACCAACAGTATGATGCAGATCACCACGCCGGCCGCCGCGAAGGCCTCCACCACCACCCCCCACACCGCGCCCAGGTCACAGAGGTAACTGTACAGAGGGGGCAGCCCCGTGCCACACCCCCGGGGCAACCCGCCCGAGCCTGGCGATACGAAGGTGCCCAGAAGCAGAGCCAGCAGGAGGGCCCGGGGACATCTTGGCACTGAGGAATCCATCTGGAAATCACCTGTGAGAGAGGAGAGGGGTCAGGAACCGAGGCAGGAACCGAGGCAGGAGAGGACACTGAAGACGGAACGCAACTGAAACATCTGACTGTAAGGTAGGCCACGCCCACGAGGGAGGAGTCGAAACCAACCCCCCCCCCCAAACACACAATCACATCCCTGTCTTTAAATAACGTGACAGGTTTGTACAGGCTTTGATGTATGTGTGTGTGTGTGTGTGTGTGTGTGTGTGTGTGTGTGTGTGTGTGTGTGAGTGTGAGTGTGAGTGTGAGTGTGTGTGTGTGTGTGTGTGTGTGTGTGTGTGTGTGTGTGTGTGTGTGTGTGTGTGATTAGGCATCAACAGTGGGAGTCAGTGGGAACAAGAATTACGAGTTCTGGATTTGAGTCATTCTGTGAATCATTTATGACTTTTAACGATATGGACATTTCTGAAGGACAGGTTCATTCAGAGAGACAGAACCCGGGGACGGAACCCGGGGACTAGAACACGAGAACATCACCCATCACCATCACCACAGTGCCAAAACATCAAGCAACCACCACCAGCTCATCCATTTGGAGACTTGGGTTTGAGCACAGGGACACGGTAGAACATGACTGACCCTCACAGAACCCAACTGACCCTCACAGAACCTGACTGACCCTCACAGAACCCGACTGACCCTCACAGAACCTGACTGACCCTCACAGAACCCGACTGACCCTCACAGAACCTGACTGACCCTCACAGAACCCGACTGACCCTCACAGAACCCGACTGACCCTCACAGAACCTGACTGACCCTCACAGAACCCGACTGACCCTCACAGAACCTGACTGACCCTCACAGAACCTGACTGACCCTCACAGAACCTGACTGACCCTCACAGAACCATGACGCAACAGCCGTGGGATGAACTGGAACTGCGATTGTGAGTCAGGTCCTCTGGTGGAGGTCTGATTTCCTGAATGAATATTTAAATGTTGTGACGTCCTGCACTCTGCTGTCTCACTAAAGGACACAGGGACTGAACAACAGTTTAGGGAAGGGCCGTTCTGAAGATCAAAGTCCAGAAGAGCTTTGCTTTATTATTTTATTTTGTTTAATCAGACGGTTCCGTTTCAGGAAGTGACGCCATCGTCAGGAGAACCATTTCAGTTCCCGTTCTCTGTTTTACAGCTTCATAAAGGTTCCTGCAATCGTGGTGGAAACGTTGGGATCTTATTCTGCTGGAGCCTTTCCCTGCAAATATATTGTATGAAATACAGGCGACTCCTCTGGACAGGTCATCAGTCCATCACAGCGCAGACAGACAGACAGACTGTCATATCAAAGGGTTTATTATATTGTTCATTGATATGAATTCGCATTCATATCAAAGGGTTTATTATATTAATTAATTAAATTAATTAAAATACCTCCTACAGTATATTAAACATTTAAAACGTGAAGCTCCACACCGAAAGAACCAAACCCATTCCCTGAGGACGCACGCAGAACGTCAGAGTGAGGTCATCACGACGCCCAACCCGGTCATTCTGTGATCCATCAGTTTAACTCCTGATATTATTTTATTGAACGTCGGGACTCACAGCGCAGAGCGATGCAGAACAGATCCACGTCTGTTTAATTAATTAATAAAGCATATGATTTAATAAAGATAATGAGATAATAAAGCTTTAATTCAGCAGAACAGATTGAGTTCAGAGTTCTGCAGAGTGGACTGAGCTTCCTTCACTCGTTCAAACAGCGCTGAGTCTTATCAGAGTCTCACCCAACGTTTATCTGATCGAGAGTCAACTCACCATCAAACACCATCAACTCACCATCAACTCACCATCAAACACCATCAAACACCATCATCTCACCATCAAACACCATCAACTCACCATCAAACACCATCAACTCACCATCAAACACCATCAACTCACCATCAAACACCATCAACTCACCATCAAACACCATCAACTCACCATCAAACACCATCAACTCACCATCAAACACCATCAACTCACCATCAAACACCATCAACCAGCATCAAACACCATCAACTCACCATCAAACACCATCAAACACCATCAACTCACCATCAAACACCATCAACTCACCATCAACTCACCATCAAACACCATCAAACACCATCAAACACCATCAACTCACCATCAAACACCATCAACTCACCATCAACTCACCATAAACTCACCATCAAACACCATCAACTCACCATCAAACACCATCAAACACCATCAACTCACCATCAAACACCATCAACTCACCATCAACTCACCATCAAACACCATCAACTCACCATCAACTCACCATCAAACACCAGCTTTTAATCTGTATTAAAGTCCTCACACCTGCTTTTAGTATGAACATTATTATTATAATTATTATCATTATCATTATCATTATTATTATAATTATTATTATAATTATTTTATTATTATCATTATTATAATTATTATTATTATCATCATATCATTATTATCATCATCATTATTATAATTATTATTATAATTATTTTATTATTATCATTATTATAATTATTATTATTATCATCATATCATTATTATCATCATCATTATTATAATTATTATTATAATTATTTTATTATTATCATTATTATAATTATTATTATTATCATCATATCATTATTATCATCATCATTATTATAATTATTATTGTTATTATTATCATTATTATTATTATTATTATTATAATTATAAACCTGTGAGGTTTGGTCTCTCGTGAGCCCCTGTTCTCCTCACTGCTGTTTAAGGCAAAGGTCCGAACACACCCTTCACCCTCACTGCAAACTGTCTCTCCATCTGCTGTGGACCTGATTGATCTGATTGATCTGTTTGATCTGATTGATCTGTTTGATCTGATTGATCTGATTGATCTGTTTGATCTGATTGATGTGATTGATCTGATTGATCTGTTTGATCTGATTGATGTGATTGATCTGATTAATCTGTTTGATCTGTTTGATCTGATTGATCTGTTTGATCTGATTGATCTGTTTGATCTGATTGATCTGATTGATCTGTTTGATCTGTTTGATCTGATTGATCTGTTTGATCTGATTGATCTGATTGATCTGTTTGATCTGTTTGATCTGTTTGGTTTATATTTATAAGTTTTAACCACAAAGACTGAAACATGAGGAACTGATGGGATAGGCTTCAGCTTTCTATTTTTGTTCATGTCTGCCCGAAGATTTATTCTGATCATAAACTCCTTTCATCGACCGCTGAACACGAGCACCAACCAATCAGAGCAGCCGGGAGGCGGGCTCTACAGGAAGCTAAACACACACCTGCGCAGGTGAACGAGACAGCGTTTTATTAATGTTTCTACAGAATCAAACACCAGGTACAGGACAGAGGACAGAGGACAGAGGACAGAGGACACAGAGACAGACTGAATACATAACCCTGCTGACTTTCATCTGCCTCATTAACCCGACTGAAATCAAACGAACACAAACATCCAGATTCACTCAGATTCACTCAGATTCACTCAGATTCACTCAGATTAACTCAGATTAAAGTCAACTCTAAAGTCCAGCAGGACCCTGATGCTGAGCACGGAGGAGGTGAGGATGAGGATGAGGATGAGGATGAAGGTGAGGATGAGGAGGGAACAGGTGAGCAGACCGATCAGGACTCACCTGGAAGATGAAGGCTTCTGTTCGCTCTTTAATTCTCTGTTCGGTTCCTAAACCATAATGAACCGAACCGAACCGACCTCAGAACCTCCCCCTCAGAACCTCAGATTCAGCGTTCTGCTTCAGCGCTCTGCTTCAGCGTTCTGCACCGATCTGTTCTCTGCACGGGCTCGAGCTGTACTCAGCGGGAGCGCGCATGCGGGCGCGCGCCCTCCCCCCCCCCGGCCGGGAACCCGCCCCTCAGAATGCAAACAGAAGTTTCATCAAAATAATCCCGTCTTCATGACTGTTAATTAAATGATATTTATTTTTAATTCTCTTTAATAATTATTTAACTTCTTTTCTTTGAAATCATTATTTTAATGAAAGTCACTTTATTTCGTATAATTATTTATTTTTTATTAAATTTGGATTTATTTATTTACAGAATACTGAGTCTTCTCTAGGGCGGCACGGTGGCTTAGTGGTTTGGCATGTTCTCCTCTCAGCGCTAGGGATTCCTGGTTCGAATCCCCATCTGGGTGGAGTTTCCATGTTCTCCCCGTGTCCGTGTGGGTTTCCTCCCACAGTCCAAAAACATGGATCAAGTTAATTGAGTTCTCTAAATTGCCCCATATAGAGTGTGTTTGAGTGTGTGAGTGTGTACCCAGCGATGGATTGGCGTCCTGTCCTGGGTGTATCTGCCCAGCGCCCGAGACATTCTCCCCTGGATGGGCATGGGGAACCCCACCGCGACCCTAATAGAGGATAAAGCAGGAGATAATGAATGAATGAATGAGTCTTCTCTCTGGAAAGCTCTCGTGAGATTTTAATGATTATAATGTTTTAATTAATCCAGTTCTGGTGGATTAGTGGTTTAGCATGTTCTCCTCTCAGCACTAGGGATTCCCGGTTCAAATCCCTATCTGGGTGGAGTTTGCATGTTCTCCCCATGTCTGCGTGGATTTCCTCCATGTTCTCCGGTTTCCTCCCAGAGTCCAAAAACATGGATCAAGTCAATTGAGTTCTCAAAAAATTGCCCCATATAGAGTGTGTGTGTGTGAGTGAGTGTGTGTCCAGCGATGGATTGGCTCCCTGTCCTGGGTGTATCTGCCCAGCGCCTCAAACGTTCTCCCCTGGATGGGCATGGGGAACCCTCCCACCCCCCCCCACGACCCCTAATAGAGGATAAAGCGGAAGATGATGGATGAATGAATCCAGTTCTGTCGTTGAGCTTTGGTTCTAATGAGGTTTAGAAGGTTTAACCTGGAAGATGAATTGGAACGCCGACACTTTACAGAGACATTTAGAACGTTCCATTTTAATCTGCTCTCTTTGAAGCGTCCACTTTTCCATGAAGCTCATAAAAGTTTGCGATTCAGTATGCGACGAGCCAGGTCACAATCTCAGTTCTAATTCATCCCAAAGGTTCTGGATGTGGTTGATGGAAACCCGTCGTGTTCTTCACGTTAAACTCACTCAGCCATGTTTTTATTGACCCTGCTCTGCTCATGTTGCACCTTCTCCACACCGCTGGCCAGGTGTTGGGGTTGAAGGTGATCACGTGATCATTTATGACCTGTGATGCTGAAAGCAGGCTGATTGGTTCAGATGGAATGAGGAAGCACATTTGCATGTTTTCTCTCACCACATACTTATGCTCTCTCTCATCTGTCTGTCATAAAAAAGCTCTTCCTCTCTTTCAGATGAAACACCTGCATCTTCCTCATCCTCACCTCCATCTGCCAGCAGGTCAGGAGTCAGAGATCTTCTGAAGATAAAGAAGATCTCTGGATCTGCAGATCTGATCTCCGTGTTCAGAGTCTGAGGAGGATGTGGATCCGTTCTGAAAATGACGGGGGGGGGGGTACACCCACTGACCCCACCCACTGACCCCACTGACCATCGACCCCACTGACCCTGATGAAGAAGACATAAATAAGGAACATCATCGAGTGAACTTCTGAAGTTAAACAGAGAAGTACAGAGCTGTACGAGTCTACACATAAAAATACACCTACAGCGCCATCTGCTGGTCTGAACACTGAAGAGCCGAACAAACGCTCAGGTCTTTATTTCTTCAGTGTCCAATCCGTTTAGGACCGTGTGAGTTGTTCTAGAGCCTATCCCGGTGCTTGTCGTAAGAAACAAAAAAGAGTTCCCCATGTGGAACCAACTTCTGGCTCTCCAACGCTTCCTTATAGCAGACCTGCTGATGGTCATTACCTTCTCAGACGTCTGTGATTGGCTGATTTTCCCGCCCCTCATCTGCTGCCTAATTAAAGGTGAATTAACTGGAACAGTTCTATTTCCAGGTGTTTGAGTAAATGAACCATGACGGTGATGTCAGAGCGTATTAAAGGTGTAAACATCTGACAGGTTTGATCTGTTACTGATCAAAACATCAGAAGTTTGGAATTGAACCTCATTAGATCAGCTCTTTAAAGGTGAACTGTCTCACTGCTGAGGTTCTTTAATAAGGCATTTTTTTTACCTGACGGAACCTCTAGAGGGCCCTTGTTTATCTATAAATCCATCCATTATCTTCTGCTTTATCCTCTATTAGGGTCGCAGGGGGGGGGTTCCCCATGCCCATCCAGGGTGAAACGCTGGGCAGATACACCCAGGACAGGATGCCAATCTACCACTGGACACACACACACTCACACACACACTCTATATGGGGCAATTTGGAGAACTCAATTGACCTTGATCCATGTTTTTGGACTGTGGGAGGAAACCGGAGAACCCGGAGGAAACCCACACGGACACGGGGAGGACATGGAAACTCTACCCAGATGGGGATTCGAACCGGGAATCCCTAGCACTGAGAGGAGAACATGCCAAACTACTAAGCCACCGTGCCGCCCTTTGTTTATCTAATTCTTCTTATTCAGGAACGTGGCTGCTGTCTTCAAAAGCGTTCTGGAGGTTCTGCTGCGCTCTCATCCCACCACAGAGAGGAGGTTCCAGAAGAACCCTTTAATGTGAGGAGCTCTGTGTGGTGTCGTGGTGGAGGTCCTGCACTGTGCACCATCATGCAGGTGGTTCAGGAACCATCACGAGAGAGAGAGAGAGAGAGAGGGAGAGAGAGAGAGAGAGAGAGGGTTTGGTGGAGATGATGGAGGATGATGGAGGTGGAACTCTATAAACTTGATCAGATGTTGGTCCACACTCCTGCTCCTCTGGGACACTCATTCAGACCGTGTTAGTCGATCACTAATCAGCAGATCCGTTCTGATGTTCTGCGCGTCGCCCGGGTAACCGTGATGCTGCACCTCCATCCATCTGCAGAGCAGACAGCCGCTGAAGATGGAGATGTTGATCAAACGTTCACGCTGCGGGGGGGGGGGGGGGGGGGGGGGGTGAGTGTAATGTAGTGTTAAAGGTGAGCGTGACCTGGAGTGTGTGTGTGTGTGTGTGTGTGTGTGTGTGTGTGTGTGAGTGTGTGTGTGAGTGTGTGTGTGTGTGTGTTTGCTCAGCGGAGGCCTCGATCCCGATGCACTCGGCTGCGTCCGGTCTCGGGGTGAATAAACAGACGAGTGAGGACTGCTGCCTCAGCGCTCTCTGCTCCACTGACCGTGCACTCACACGTCCTGACCACACGTCCTGACCACACGTCCTGACCACACGTCCTGACCACACGTCCTGACCACACGTCCTACATTTACGTTACATTTGGTCCTTTATTGGACGCACAACACTTCATAATCCATCCATTATCTCCAGCTTTGTCCTCTATTAGGGTCACGGGGGGGGGGGGGGGGGGGGGGGGGGGGGGGGGGTTCCCCATGTCCATCCAGGGGAGAACGTTTCGGCTGGGCAGATACACCCAGGACAGGGGGCCAATCTATCGCTGGGCACTCACTCACTCACTCACACACACACTCTATATGGGGCAATTTGGAGAACTCAATTGACTTGATCCATGTTTTTGGACTGTAGGAGGAAACCGGAGAACCCGGAGGAAACCCACGCAGACACGGGGAGAACATGGAAACTCCACCCAGATGGGGATTCGAACCGGGAATCCCTAGTGCTGAGAGGAGAACATGCTAAAGCACTAAGCCACCGTGCCGCCCCTTAAAATAATCAAATAAATTAAATTAAAGTAAATGAAATGAAGTCCTGTGTCCGTCCAGAGGAGAAGGTTTCAGGACAGATTCACACAGGACAGGACGCCAACCTCTCACTGGACACACACACACACTCACTATATGGGGCAATTCAGAGCATTCAATTCACCTTAATCCATGGTTTTGGATTGTGGGAGAAGGCCGGAGGACCCGGAGGAAACCCATGCGGACGTTCGAACCTCATTTTAAACCAATTCAAAGCTGGATCCCCAGGACCGAGAGGAGAACATGCTAAACACTGAGCCACGTGCCGTCCTTTATTCTGATTATAATTATTCTTAATTGGAATGAAGATATTAAACAGACTAATGAAGGTGCTGTTTATTAATGAGGTTCTTAACGATCATGTTAATTAATTCATCATGTGGTTTTTAATGAATGAATCTCTGAGTTTCTGTTGTTCCTGAAATGAAGCAGCTCTGACCCTCAGGGTCGCGACCCCTCTGTGAGGACACTGATGTCTGAGGTGCAGTATGATGTTCTAATGATCTGCTTGTAGAACGTCTGGATGGAGATCTACAGGGTTCCACTCTTGTTAACCTCTCAGGATCAGGACCGTGTGTGGGGCGGACCGGACGGATGTCCATACTGTGGCATGTCCTGATGTCCATACTGTGGCATGTCCTGATGTCCATACTCTGTCCTGATGTCCATACTGTGGCGTGTCCTGATGTCCATACTGTGTCCTGATGTCCATACTGTGGCGTGTCCTGATGTCCATACTCTGTCCTGATGTCCATACTGTGGCGTGTCCTGATGTCTATACTCTGTCCTGATGTCCATAATGTGTCCTGATGTCCATGCTGTGGCATATCCTGAGATCCATACAGTGGCATGTCCTGATGTCCATACTCTGTCCTGATGTCCATACAGTGATGTGTCCTGATGTCCATACTGCGCCGTGTCCTGATGTCCATACTGTGGCGTGTCCTGATGTCTATACTCTGTCCTGATGTCCATACAGTGTCCTGATGTCCATACAGTGATGTGTCCTGATGTCCATACTGTGGCGTGTCCTGATGTCTATACTCTGTCCTGATGTCCATACAGTGTCCTGATGTCCATACAGTGATGTGTCCTGATGTCCATACTGTGGCGTGTCCTGATGTCTATACTCTGTCCTGATGTCCATACAGTGTCCTGATGTCCATACAGTGATGTGTCCTGATGTCCATACTGCGCCGTGTCCTGATGTCCATACAGTGCAGGATGCTTATTAGAGGATGTCTTTATTGTCCTGATCCGTTAAGTTTGACGAGGACAGCGGGTGATGCTTTGATCCTTGTTCAGATCAGTCACATGGGTCGGGGGCGGGGTGGGGGCGGGGTCAGTCCCAGACCGTACTGGCATGCCTGTGCGAGCGCTTGGCAGCGCCGGCGAGTGAGGAGTGGGAGGTGTTGGCGGAGGCGTGGCGGTGCTGTCCTGGCGGTGGGGGGTGCAGCACGTCCCGCACGGCGTCTCTGAAAGGGCGACTGACGAAGCAGTAGAGGAAGAAGTTGACGGCGGTGTTGAGCATGGCCAGCATGTTGGCGAGGTCGTACGCCAGGTGCACCCTCCAGTCCCGGTGCACCGACGAGGCGTACAGGTGGTACAGTACCACCACCGTCCGGGGCGCCCACAGGACCGAGAAGATGGAGGTGATGGCCAGAAGCATGGCCGTGGTCTTTCCCGGCCTGCCCCCAGGCCCCGGCCCGCCCCCTGGCCCCGGCCCCGGCGCGGTCCCCCGGCCGGCCCCCCCGCGGTGCCGGCGCTTCTTCAGGTGCAGGACGATGAGCGAGTTGAGCAGCAGGAACACGCTGACCGGCACAAAGTAAATGATGGTGACGTGGGTCCAGATCAGGGCGGAGTCCAGCGCGCCGGGCGGCCGACTCACCCGCCACATGTCTGACCACCAGAAGAACGGGACGCCCGACGCCAGGGCGAGCGCCAGGACCCCGGAGATGATGCGGCGGGCGCGCGCCGGGTAGCTGATCTGCCGGTGCAGCAGGGGGTGGCAGAGGGCCACGTAGCGGTCCACGGTGAGGGGCACGGCGGCCCAGATGGAGGCGTGGTTGGCAGCGAACTCCAGCATGCTGACGGAGTGGAGCAGAACGGTGGGAACCTCGCGGTGGAACACGGCCGTCTCCAGCAGGAAGCCCACGAAGATGATGAAGAGCTGGCTGAGCAGGTCCGAACCGGTCAGCGCCAGCAGGTACACGTACAGCGCCTTCTGCGTCCGGACCGCCAGGCGCGACAGAGCCACCAGGGTCAGAAGGTTCACTGAAAGAACCAAGAGGACAGAACCGGAACCATTTACATCAGAACAACAACCAGAGTGTGCAGATGGGGGGGGGGTCGTACCTGGGACGCCCACACACAGCAGGACGCTGTAGTAGATGATGGCCACGTAGCCGAGGACGCACTCGGACCTTTGGAAGTCGTCGCTGCTCGGCTTCGCCCCCTGCTGGCTGAGTGAGGTGTCATTCTGCCCGTTGATCATGGCCCCCAGAGGTTCCTGAGATAAAGACAACAGAGACAGAACGTTCTAATAACACTGACATGTTCATTTCCTCCACTAGGGGCGCTACATAACCATCCATCCATTATCTTCAGCTTTATCCTCTATTAGGGTCACAGTGGGGGGGGGGTTTTCCATGTCCATCCAGGGGAGAACGTTTCAGGCGCTGGGCAGATACACCCAGGACAGGGGGGCAATCTATCGCTGGGCACACACTCACTCACACAGACACACTCTATATGGGGCAATTTGGAGAACTCAATTGACTTGATCCATGTTTTTGGACTGTGGGAGGAAACCGGAGAACCCGGAGGAAACCCACGCGGACACGGGGAGAACATGGAAACTCCACCCCGATCGGGATTTAAACCTGGAATCCCTAGTGCTGAGAGGAGAACATGCTAAACCACTAAGCCACCGTGCCGCCCCCTCCTAATCAGATTACTATAATTGTTACATTAGTCATTTTAATAATCATTAATTATCATTTCGTGTTTAATGACAGTTTTAGTAAACGGGCGGCACGGTGGCTTAGTGGTTTAGCATGTTCTCCTCTCAGCACTAGGGATTCCAGGTTTAAATCCCGATCGGGGTGGAGTTTGCATGTTCTCCCCATGTCCGCGTGCGTTTCCTCCCTCACTCCCCTGTGGACTTTGATCTGTTGTGATTCCCGGGGCCTATCCCGTCTCCTGATAATCAGTACAGCTTTGGACTCAAAGGGAAGTCCCTCCCTCTCTCAGGGTTAATAGGTTCTGCTGATTTACAGCCTGCACCATCAGCACCTCTCCTCTGGAGGAACCACCTCCATCCGTCCACTCACTGTCATCCTGTAATTGCTTTGCTCACGCAGTCCTGCAGGTCAGCAGGTCAGGAGGTCACAGAGGATCAATCAAGAACCTACTGCACAGTGACCACCAGGTTCTACATCAACACTTCACATGAAAACATGATGGAGGAGTCCATACTTACACACTCTCTCACACACACACACACACACACACACACACACACACACACACCTGCACCACCATGTGAGTGTCACTGCAGTACTGAGCATCATCCAGCACCCTCATAACACCTGCTCTGTGGGGTCCTGATCATCAGAGAACATACCAAAGGGAACAGAGTCTGTAGAGGAACAGATGGACTACAGAATGGAACTGTGGAACTACAAACCCCATCAGTCTGATCAGATGATGATGATGAGAAGAAACAAATCCAGCTGTCTCCACACGATGTTCATCCATCATCATTATCTTCTGCTTTATCTTCTGTTCTGGGGTTCTGTGGTTCTGGGGGTTCTGATGTTCTGGTGTTCTGGGTTTCTGGTGTTCTGGTGTTCTTTCTATCTGGGGGTTCTGGTGTTCTGTGGTTCTGGGGGTTCTGTTGTTCTGTGGTACTGGGGGTTCTGGGGTTCTGGGTTTCTGGTGTTCTGGTGTTCTAGTGTTCTGTGGTTCTGTGGTTCTGGGATTGGACCGCTGTGTTTTTCAGAACCCTGGGTTCTGCGAGTCGAGGCTGATGAACGTGTTTAAAAGGCTCACACATGCTTCAGCGTGTTCCATCCTGGGAACCGAGGAGTCCGCTCGTTGGCTGGCTGCTGATTGGAGGACCGAGACGTTGTGTTCTGTGTGAGTGAGAACGGCGGGAGAACCGACGTCCCGCGGGACGGTCAGCATTAAAGTGAGAAATGGATTTGGCCCCGGCCCCCGGCCCCGGCCCCCGGCGTTCAGGAGACCACGCCAAGAGCAAACAGCTCTCTGATTAGCTTTTGAACCAGAACCAACTTCATTACAGCGGGTCGTCTGGGTCAGCACCACGTTCTACAGGGTTCCACAATCTGAGTCCTCCACCCACGGGACGATGCCTCTGACCACGTCCTGCACATGCTCAGTTCACATGCTCCGGGTTCCGCTGTCTGTGGCAGAGCTGTGTTTATTGGGGAACGATGTTCCCCTCCATACAGAGGTGGAACTGGACCTGGACCTCCAGCTGATGTTCTGGTTCTTGAGGAACCATGTTCTACAGAGGGTCATTTATTTTTAACAGCTCTCTGTGACTTAATGATGTTACCTCACCGTACGAGGGCCCGCAGGGTGGAGGGCTTCAGATTACTGATCCATCATTAGCGGGGGGGGGGGGGGGGGGGTCATTCTTCTGAGGATGACCCATCAGTGGAGGAGGAGGAACCTCCACCTGGAGGCTCATGAGGTTTTATCTCCAGCTGCTTATTTAACCAGGTCCCTTTAACCTGATTACCAGGTCCATCCGTCCATCCATTATCCTATTATGGTTGCGGGGGGGGGGGGGGGGGGGGTTCTCCATGCCCATCCAGGGGAGAACATTTCTGTTGTTCAGTAAAAAACACTTCATAAAATGTATTATTAATATTATTATTAAATTATTAAATGATCTCATAAAACCTCTTCTGAACAATTTTTCAGGTATTGAAGGGTTTTGAGGGCGACTCAGTGGTTTAGTGGTTGGCATGTTCTCCTCTAAGCACGGGGGATCCAGGTTGGAATCCTGATCTGGGTGGAGTTGGCATGTTCTCCCCATGTCTGCATGGATTTCCTCCAGGTTCTCCGGTTTCCTCCCACAGACCAAAAACATGGATTGAAGGTAAATTGAATGCTCATAATTGCCCCATATAGAGTGTGTTATAAAGGGTTTGTATTGATGGACCAATCAGAGTGCAGGGTTATGAGCGGATCTCTAAAGGAACCAGGAACTAAAGCTGCTGAATGAAGTTCATTGAAGTGGAACCTAATGTAGTTCTCCTGAAAGGTTCTGAAGTGACGAAGCTATCAAACTGGAACCCAGCTCCGGTTTCAGCGGCGTTCTGACGTCCTGAATTATTAATGAGGCTTCAGAGTCTGAAACATTAAACGAGCTCAAGGACTGCTCCACCTCACGCTCCTGACCACCTCCACCGGCCACTTTATTAGAGACACCTCTGAACTTCTACACCCGTTCTCCGTCACATCAGCTCCTCTGAGCAGACCGCTGGGGTTGGTAGTTCTGCAGTTCCATTCTGTAGTCCATCGGTTGGTTCTCTGATGATCAGGACCCTCACAGAGCAGGTATCATTAGGTGGTGGATGGTCCTCACCACCTCATCAGGAGGTGTCCTGAGGGACGAGGTGTGTTTGAGGTGAGGAATCAGGAATATGTTCCAATCAAATCCTTTCCACTCTGTCCTTCTGCTCTTCTGTTCATCAGTATTAGAGTGGAACCTCACCCCGCACCCCCCACACCCCCCACACCCCCCCACCCCCCACACGCCCCTCACACACCCCTCACACGTCCTCACCCTCCCACTGTCCTCAGAACACACTCGTTTCACAACATGCAGAATGTGACCTATGGATGCAGGTCCTCCTCTGAGGGACATTAAACTGACAGAACGCAGGCGGCGCAGCCGGGGCAACCGGGGCGTCCAATCACCCCACCGCCCCACCCCCCCACCCCCACCCCCCCAGATTCTGCACAAATCACTACAGTGAAGCTGGAATGTTCTGGAATTCTCTGCTGGAGGAGAAACATAAACTGAGTCCTATAATCACACACTATATCACACACACACACACACACACACACACTCACACACTATATCACACACTATAATCACACACTCACACACTATATCACACACTATATCACACACTCACACACTATATCACACACTATATCACACACTCACACACACACACACTCACACACTATAATCACACACTATATCACACACTATATCACACACTCACACACTATATCACACACTCACACACTATAATCACACACTATAATCACACACTATATCACACACACACACACACTCACACACTATATCACACACTCACACACTATAATCACACACTATATCACACACTCACACACACACACACACACACTCACACACTATATCACACACTATAATCACACACTCACACACTATATCACACACTATATCACACACTCACACACTATATCACACACTATATCACACACTCACACACACACACACTCACACACTATAATCACACACTATAATCACACACTATATCACACACTCACACACACACACACTCACACACTATATCACACACTATATCACACACTCACACACTATATCACACACTATATCACACACTCACACACACACACACTCACACACTATAATCACACACTATAATCACACACTATATCACACACACACACACACTCACACACTATATCACACACTCACACACTATAATCACACACTCACACACTATAATCACACACTCACACACTCACACACTACAATCACACACTCACAATCTCAATATGAAATCAGGACTCCCTTTCAATAAAACTACAC
>JAFMOC010000300.1:255000-265000 GCA_019802505.1 Corydoras sp. C115
AAGCGGGAGATAATGAATGAATGAATGAATGTTGAGTATTGAAAGACGCACCCGGCTCTCAGTCTCAGTTCATTTGTGTGAGGGGGCCCTCTGGTGGTTCAATGAGAGGTTGCATCATGGCAGGACGAGTCAGACCCAGCAGCAGGTCCGGGTTCTGAGTGGAGTTAGAACCAGAACTTTATTACAGCTTGATCAGCTCTGAGTGAATTTCCAAACCCAAATCTGCTTGCAGTACATGTTTAAACCAGCAGGCGTCAGTCTGTGCATGCATACGCCAATCTGCTACAACTCTTTAATGAATTCACCTTTAATTAAAGGTGTTAAACACACACACACAGCTGCACATGCCGACCTGGAGAACTCAGTAAATCCTGTTACGGAGCTGAATGAAGAGTTTCATGAACATGTTGCAGGTTTAGTGGAGAACATGTTAAACAGCCAGGCTTCTATTAAACTTTTATTTCATATAAAGAACGTTGTTTGGTTGTTTGGTCAAACGTTATCAGAACCCAGTTCTCAGATCAGATGAGAAGGACTTTGAAACGGCAGCAGTGGATCTGAACACTTTGGTTCACAGAACCTTTTTATTTGTGGTGACCTGACCCAGAACCCCCCCCCCCCCCCACCCCCCCCCCCCCTGCTGGTCATCATGACTTCATTAAACATTCATCACCTTTAAAAACACTGAGGACGGGGGCGGGGTCACTCTGTCCAACATACAGATTTATTATGTGAACTATTATTAGACTTCTGAAGAAAAGATTCTTAAATCATGAATGGAGGAACCCGGAGAACCCAGAAAAAACACAGGGAGAACATGCAAACTCCATCCAGATTGGGATTCGAACCTGGATCCCCAGCATGAGAGGAGAACATGCCAAACACTAAGCCATCGTGCCATCCAATATTATGATATAATCATTCTAATTATAACAGATACATATTTCTGTTCCAGTCCACACCATGAGGTAGAACCTCGTTACTGAGAGAACAGAGAACCAGGTTCAGGAATTTCAATTAATCACTCTGTGTTAATCAACCTCATAATCAGAACCTCATAATCAGAACCTCATAATCAGAACCTCATAATCAACATGTCCAACACTGAGGGAGTTTCTGAGGAAGTTCTGAGGGAGTTCTGAGGAAGATCTGAGGGAGTTCTGAGGGAGTTCTGACAGAGTTCTGAGGGAGTTCTGAAGGAGTTATGAGGAAGTTCTGAGGGAGTTCTGAAGGAGTTTCTGAGGGAGTTCTGAGGAAGTTATGAGGGAGTTTCCAAGGAAGTTCTGTGGGAGTTCTGAGGAAGTTCTGAGGGAGGTGTAGTGTGTTTGGTATAAGAATCTTCAGGGTTCTTCAGCTGCTGGTTAAACATGAGGCGTTAGAACATGCAGACGGAGCCTGACGGACCCCGCGTCCTGTTCTCAGCTGTACAGCGCTGTAACTCGACCCCCCGCCGAAGCCTTCAGCTCATGCTCAGGGTTTCAGCTTCTAACTTTAGCAGCACGCCGGCGACTTTCTGTAGGTTCTAATCACCACTGGAGAACCGGTCCATGTGCTTGTGGAGAATAATGAAGACTGTTCTACAGATTACAGAGCAGTGTTCTCAAACAACATCTGACCTCACAGCTTCCAGTAAAATATTAAAGGTGATGTAATTATGACATGAGTGCAGAAGATCAGACACACATGATATTTATAACAGGTTCTAAAAGGTTCCTGAGGGAACATGATGACCTGATTGATGTTTTCTATGAGATTTTGGAGCATTTGTGAGGAGGTCACTGAAGTTCTGAAGTTCTAAGGCTTTTTAAAGTTGAAGGCATACAGTTGCAGCAGTACCCGACCACATGAAGGTTCTAATCCAGCTGTGAGGTGGAACATCAGATCTTATAAAAGAAATTTTATTAAACTAATCTCTCTGTCTCTCTCTCTCTCTCTCTCTGTCTCTCTCTCTCTCTCTGTCTCTCTCTCTCTCTCTCTCTCTCTCTCTCAGTGGGGCCCTCTCGTTCACGCCTGTTCTATATTTGGGCCGGTGCAGCGTCTGCTGGCGGGCTATCTGCCCCCGCTGCTTGCATCATACTAAGAAAAGCCCCCTCCCAGGCCTCGGCTTCACGCCCCTGCCACCCCGGATTCTGCCCTCCCTCATTCTGAGGAGCAGCGGGAGCACCTGCAGCCCAGAGGTCCCAGAAGTCGAGGATTAACCCGGACGTGGTGAGTGGGACTGCTGAGGGACGATCCAGAGGACTCCTCACCTGTAGGTAGGAGGGGGGGGGGGGAGGGGGGGCACGGCGGGTGCTAATTAAACTAACTCAGAGTAACGAGGTGGGGACGACGGGCCGGACGTGAGGGAGGCGTTTGGTCTGAACGTTTGATGTTGTGAATGTTTAAATGTGGAGTGTGTAACTGCCCCGCGTGCAGCCGCCGGGGTCGGACGGGGTGAGGGGCAGACGGAGCGGGCGGCGTGCGCACATGGTGCAGCCACTCGGGCCGTGGGAGGAATCGGGACTCAGACCCTGCACTGGGTTCATTCGGTGTGCTGAATCAGAACACTGACCCCTGAGCAGCTGATTCAGAGGGGTAACTGCAGGCTCACAGGGGTGGGGGTGTGGGGGGGTCGGGGGGGGGGGTCCTTCTGTTCAAATAGGGTGGTGGGTAATCGTACCTGCTGCTCGGATGAAGCCAGAAATATCTGCAGCTGATTGGGTTACAGGGTTCCGTGTGCACGCTGACCAGCCTGCAGAACCCACTTTGAAACGTTCAGTTAAAAACATCAAAGCGTCGGCGTGTCGTCAGAGGAGATCCAATTAACCAGCACACTCACAATCACAGATCAATCAACAAGCACAGCCTGTGGAGAGAGTTTGGTATGTTCTCTTACTCTTTGGGTTGGTGTTTTTGAATACACTATTTCTACAATATAAATAAATATACATTAATTAATATGATTATAGGTTATTTTAACCGATACACTAATCAACACCAGATCCAACTAATCTAATCTAACCCCCCCCCCCCCACATTTATCATCAACCAACTCACCAACTATTCACTTTAAGAGTTGACTTTAATTACTTTAATTACTTTAATTACTGACCTAATAACCGACCAGCATGCCATCACACTGCTAACGAACCCGTAACCCACCGGTCGACTGACCTAACAACGACCCACTAATCTATTAACTAACCACCATACTGATGAACATGGGGGGGGGGGGGTGAGGGGTCGCTCGCTCTCCTGACAGCAGCACGCTCAGGGTTTTCAGATGGAGATTTGGGTGGAGGGGTCGTGACCTGTGTGAACATCAGGATACAGGAGGTGATGGAGGAGAACACCCCAAACTTCTGAAACACACACCCTCATCACACCCTTCAGTAAACCCATCCTAAACACACATCTCACCCAGCTCTGTCTGTGTGAGGTGTGAGGGGGACCTCTAGCGGCGCAGGGCGTCATTACCTTTGGTTTATTTGTGTCTTTTCTTTTCAGGTTGCAGAGATGCCTCTGTCAGGAACTCCTGCTCCTCCCAACAGGAAGAAAACCCCCAAAATCATCACTGACCTCTCCAGCGTTACACAGAATGGTCAGTGTGTGTGTGTGTGTGTGTGTGTGTGTGTGTGTGTGTGAGTGTGTGTGTGTGTGTGTGTGTGTGTGTGTGTGTTGGTATTAAACCCTAAAGGCAGTGATGACACTCATGCTTTGTAAAGTCATTGATGTGGAGCGCTCATGTCGGCGGCACATCTGAACGTTCTGAACGTTCTGAACGTTCTTTCATCTGATTGATTCTGATTTCCATCAGACGTTTAAAACAAATCACTGAATCAGCGTTTAATCAAACGTCCGGTCTGAGCTTCTGAAGACTGAATTAAAAAAACTAAAGCTTTTAAAGACCTGAATGTTTCTGACTTCATCTGATTCATTGTTGATTTAACGAGAAGATAATATTAATGAGTTCCAGGTTCAGTTAGGAGCAGGAGGAGCAGCAGGGGTTCAGGAGGAGCAGGGGTTCAGGAGGAGCAGGAGCAGCAGGGGTTCAGGAAGAGCAGGAGTTCAGGAGGAGCAGGGGTTCAGGAGGAGCAGGGGTTCAGGAGGAGCAGGAGTTCATGAGGAGCAGGGGTTCAGGAGGAGCAGGGGTTCAGGAGGAGCAGGAGCAGCAGGGGTTCAGGAAGAGCAGGAGTTCAGGAGGAGCAGGGGTTCAGGAGGAGCAGGAGTTCAGGAGGAGCAGGGGTTCAGGAGGAGCAGGGGTTCAAGAGGTGCAGGAGCAGCAGGGGTTCAGGAAGAGCAGGAGTTCAGGAGGTGCAGGAGGAGCAGGTGTTCAGGAGGAGCAGGGGTTCAGGAGGAGCAGGGGTTCAGGAGGAGCAGGAGTTCAGGAGGAGCAGGGGTTCAGGAGGAGCAGGAGCAGCAGGGGTTCAGGAGGAGCAGGAGTTCAGGAGGAGCAGGGGTTCAGGAGGAGCAGGAGCAGCAGGGGTTCAGGAGGAGCAGGAGTTCAGGAGGAGCAGGGGTTCAGGAGGTGCAGGAGGAGCAGGTGTTCAGGAGGAGCAGGGGTTCAGGAGTTCAGGAGGAGCAGGGGTTCAGGAGGAGCAGGGGTTCAGGAGGAGCAGGAGTTCAGGAGGAGCAGGGGTTCAGGAGGTGCAGGAGGAGCAGGTGTTCAGGAGGAGCAGGGGTTCAGGAGGAGCAGGAGGAGCAGGGGTTCAGGAGGAGCAGGTGTTCAGGAGGAGCAGGTGTTCAGGAGGAGCAGGAGCAGCAGGGGTTCAGGAGGTGCAGGAGCAGCAGGGGTTCAGGAGGCACTTTCATTTCTTCTGGATTTTGGGTGGACTTCTCTTTCATTGCAACACAGTGCTGACCTCAGTCCACTCTGCAGGTCTTTGTGATTGGGCGTAAAGCCGGTCACCTGGTCGGTTGGTTAGTTGGTTAGTTGGTTGGTTGTCACCCGGTCTGATGGTTAGAGCTCAGAGAGCAATAACGCTCCACACTGACACCTGGTGGTGAAACTGAAGGGCAGCATCCTTATGTTTTATTGTGGTCTTTGTGATTTATGGATGATATACATGATGACGTTCAGCTCCATCGAGAACGTTCTCGTGGAACAGTGACCATCAGAGAGCTGGTGGGGTGTAAAGTGCAGTCTCTGAGCACTAAAGTGTGATCACTGAAGCTATAGAAGCTTTAAAATGTCATTAATGCTCACTTTAAACTGTCTGAGGAGTGGATTTATAGTGACACAGCTGCAGTACCACAGGTTCACCACTGAGGTCGCCAAAGAGAGCACTTTATCTTTAATGAGAGAGAGAGAGAGAGAGAGAGAGAGAGCCTCTGCTGTAATGAAGGACTGTGTGAGGGTCTGAAGGCTGATTAATAAGACTGGATGTTCCACTTCATCTGACGGGGGGGGGGGGGGGGGGGCAGCACTCATAATGACCTGTGACCCTGACCCTGACCCTGACCCTGTCATAATCACCGTCAGCACTCACACGGCTCGGCTATCAGACTAATTATCACCCTGACGAAGCAACGTTCCGCTAACACGTCTGCAGTACGTACCACCAGCCAACCAACATCAGAAGCTGCAGCACCTCATCAGAAGGACAGGGATAGGCTCCACAACCCTCTGTGACTCCGATCAGAATAGCTGGCTTGAGAAACAAATGGATGAACTGATGGATGAACTGATGGAGAACTGATGGATGAACTGATGGATGGATGGATGGATGGATGGATGAACTGATGGATGGATGGATGAACTGATGGATGAACTGATGGATGAACTGATGGAGAACTGATGGATGAACTGATGGATGGATGGATGGATGGATGGATGAACTGATGGATGGATGGATGAACTGATGGATGAACTGATGGATGAACTGATGGATGGCGTTGAGGTTGGATGTGAATGATGGAAACCTGTGGAAGCCACACGACCCTGAGCTCTTCAAGAAGCTCCTTATCCAGAGATCAGCTCAGCATCCATCTGAACCACGTCCACACTGACCTCAGTCAGGAGAACCACAGAGAACCCTCAGATGGATGCTGCACTGTCTTTCACTTTAGGGCTTTTGAGAATTCGGTTCCTCTATGTTCCTCTATGTTCCTGTTTTGAACCTTAATCACCTCATAGTGGGCGTGTCCTGACCTTAGGTCCAGGGCAGAACCTAACCCTATTCAGCACAGTGAGATGAACTGGAACTCAGATTGTGAGCCAGGTCCTCTCAGATGATCTGCAGCAAACACAGTCCTGTAGAGGTCTCCTAAAGAGTGGAAGCTGTACAGCTGGGGGGGGGGGGGGAGGGGGTTCGGATGGGGAGGGGCAGGTGTATGTGTGTGGGGGGGTGTGGGGTCTTTGTTCTAATTGATTAATCAGGGTTCTCATCCAGCAGTTCCAGATGTGTTACAGATCTGTTTCTGCTGATCTCGTTATTGACTCCTCCCCTTTTCACTCTGAACCCCTCAGAGGAGGAGGACACAGAGGTTGCGGAGTTTGACCTCGGCACCAAGATTAAGTCTCCAAAGGAGGTGATGCTGGAGGAGCTTTCTCTGATGAAGGGCAAAGGCTCCAAGATGTTCAAGCTGAGGCAGCAGAGAGTGGATAAGTTCATCATCAGCGCCGAGAACCTGGTAAGTCTGAGAACATCACCCCCCCCCCCCCGACACAGGGACAGCCTCAGGGACGTCAGACTCCATCAGACTCCATCAGACTCCATCAGACTTCATCAAACTTCATCAGACTCCATCAAACTTCATCAGACTCCATCAGACTCCATCAGACTCCATCAGACTCCATCAGACTTCATCAGACTTCATCAGACTCCATCAGACTCCATCAGACTCCATCAGACTCCATCAGACTCCATCAGACTTCATCAGACTCCATCAGACTCCATCAGACTCCACCAGACTCCATCAGACTCCATCAGACTCCACCAGACTCCATCAGACTCCATCAGACTCCATCAGACTCCACCAGACTCCATCAGACTCCATCAGACTCCATCAGACTCCATCAGACTCCACCAGACTCCATCAGACTCCATCAGACTCCATCAGACTCCACCAGACTCCATCAGACTCCATCAGACTTCATCAGACTCCACCAGACTCCATCAGACTTCATCAGACTCCACCAGACTCCATCAGACTTCATCAGACTTCATCAGACTCCATCAGACTCCATCAGACTTCATCAGGCTCCATCAGACTCCATCAGACTCCATCAGACTCCATCAGACTCCATCAGACTCCACCAGACTCCACCAGACTCCATCAGACTCCATGGTGTAGTGATTCATCTGGAGTAATAGCATCACGATACTCTGCAGTGTGTCGTATTAGATGCCGTTGTCCACTCTGTGAGTGAACGGTGATGGGTGGAGTTTATCCAGCTGCTCAGAGCTTTGTGTTTTTGCAGGAGAACCTGCAGAACCTGGCTCCCGTCGAAATCAAGACTCCACCTGAAACCCTCCCCAAACCCGAGCTGCCCAAAGGTACCCAGCATGCCGTGCGGTCAGACGTGTCCTCGGCCCTCACGTTGGTTTGCTGATGTTTTGTTGATGTGACAGAGGAGGTTCAGGTGGAGGAGCCAAAGCTGAAGGATGGAGCGGACTACATCAAGACCTACGTGTCTCCATGGGAGCGAGCCATGAAGGGTGACGAGGATCTGAAGGCCACCTTAAAACCTCTGATGCCAGGACCCCATGTTCACGAGGACCTGCCCAAATTCAAGAGCTTCAACAGGTACAGCCTTCAGCCCTCACGAGAAGCACGGAGAACATGCTAAAGATCCAGAGACCTCCTTATTCAGAGAGACAGAGAGAGAGACACAGAGAGAGAGAGAGAGAGAGACAGATAGAACATAAGAGATGTTCATTAATTTCTTTATAAACAGACTAAATGATGAGGTTCTGATTGGTCATGTGATCTGAATGCCGCATGCTGATTGGTTGTCTGATCTGGTGTCTGATGTCACAGGACCGCTCTACCCTTCGGTGGATTTGATAAGGCCTCTCACCTGCTGACCTTTGAACTCCCCAAGGCCAAGGAGGCCGGCGAGGACCCGGAGGCGGCCCCCGAGACGCAGCCGGACATCGACGCCCGGCCCTCCTTCAACCGCACGCCCATGGGCTGGGTCAGCGGCGACGAGTCCGGCCACGCCCCCGTCGACCTCATCACCCTCCCCTACGACGCCGAGACCGAGGACCTGTGAGAACCCCCCCCCGCCCACCAGACGAGAACCCCACGCACGCCCAGCGTCCTCCTCACCACCCGCACCGCACACACCGGCACGCCCCCACCGCCCACCAGACCAGAACCCCACGCACGCCCAGCGTCCTCCTCACCACCCGCACCGCACACACCGGCACGCCCCCCCCGCCCACCAGACGAGAACCCCACGCACGCCCAGCGTCCTCCTCACCACCCGCACCGCACACACACCGGCACGCCCCCATACCGCCCACAGACCAGAACCCCACGCACGCCCAGCGTCCTCCTCACCACCCGCACCGCACACACCGGGCAAGCTGCCCCCACCACCCGCCCACCAGACCAGAACCCCACGCACGCCCAGCGTCCTCCTCCTCACCACCCGCACCGCACACACCGGCACGCCCCCCACCGCCCACCAGACCAGAACCCCACGCACGCCCAGCGTCCTCCTCACCACCCGCACCGCACACACACCGGCACGCCCCCACCGCCCACCAGACCAGACCCCAGAACCCCACGCACGCCCAGCGTCCTCCTCACCACCCGCAACCGCACACACCGGCACGCCCCACCGCCCACCAGACCAAACCCCACGCACGGCCCAGCGTCCTCCTCACCACCCGACACCGCACACACCGGCACGGCCCCAACCGCCCACCAGACCAGAACCCCACGCACGCCCAGCGTCCTCCTCACCACCCGCCACCGCACACACCGGGCACGCCCCCACCGCCCCACCAGACTGAGACGCCGAACGCCCACGCACGCCCAGCGTCCTCCTCCACCACCCGCCACCGCACACACCGGCACGCCCCCACCGCCCCACCAGACCAGAACCCCACGCACGCCCAGCGTCCTCCTCACCACCCGCACCGCACACACCGGCACGCCCCCACCGCCCACCAGACGAGAACCCCACGCACGCCCAGCGTCCTCCTCACCACCCGCACCGCACACACCGGCACGCCCCCCACCGCCACCCACCAGAACCCACACGCACGCCCAGCGTCCTCCTCACCACCCGCACCGCACACACCGGCACGCACCCCCCACCGCCCACCAGACCAGAACCCCACGCACGCCCAGCGTCCTCCTCACCACCCGCACCGCACACACCGGCACGCCCCCACCGCCCACCAGACGAGAACCCCACGCACGCCCAGCGTCCTCCTCACCACCCGCACCGCACACACCGGCACGCCCCCACCGCCCACCAGACCAGAACCCCACGCACGCCCAGCGTCCTCCTCACCACCCGCACCGCACACACCGGCACGCCCCCACCGCCCACCAGACGAGGACGCCACGGCGCCACCTACGGGGCAGAGGGACCCGGACCCGGACCCGGACCTGTCCACATATTTCTGATCATACAGGCTCAGGCTCATGGGTCGTCTCTTGACGTGGTTAAAGGTCAGGACGATGGTGCAGGACGACGTCTCAGAGCACCGTCCTCCACCATCCTTACCTGTGCTCCGGTCACATGACGCGTCATCGACATCATCGATTGGATTAAAGTCAGCTCTTATTTAATTACTGAATGATTACAAATCTGTTGACGTTGACATCAAAAACATTAGGACATGTCCTCAAACGTGTGTGTGTGTGTGTGTGTGTGTGTGTGTGTGTGTGTGTGTGTGTGTGTGTGTGTGTGTGTGTGTGTGTGTGTGTGTGGGGGGGGGGGGTACTAGCTTAATGTTTTCTTAATGATAAATCAATAAAGAATAAAATGTCTGAATGATCGATCTGTTTAAAAACATTTATAAACACTGCGGGTCAGCCGGGTGACGCTCCTCCTCCT
>JAFMOC010000300.1:270000-272500 GCA_019802505.1 Corydoras sp. C115
AACGTCATCACAACGTCATCACAACGTTATCATGACGTCATCACAACTACATCACAACTACATCACAACTACATCACAACGTTATCACAACGTTATCATGACGTCATCACAACTACATCATGGGTGGGGGGGGTGATGTGCCTCATGGAACAGATGATCAGGAATTGATCTCTCAGAATGATCTACCGCAGAACGTCCCCCCCCCCCCCCGACCTCACCACTCATTAAAGGTAAACCTCACATTTCCAGTGCGCCCCCTGGAGGAAAGGTTATCACATTCACCTAGCTAAGTGGCAGGAGAACCCTGTGGAACCTTTAGATCTCTGAGAGACGTCCATGCTGAGCGGTGAGTGATGTTGATGAGAACCCCGTCTTCTGAACCCTGCGGTACCTCTGGTCCTCAGTGGTGATCTCTCCTCTGGAGCGCCACTCGGTGGTGAGTCACGGCGGTGCTGCTGATTGAAGGTGCTGGTGGAGGCGCTCACGCTGCCCTCTCGCATTAACGGGTTCCGCGGGACGGAGGCGTGGGGTCACGGGGTCACGGGGTCATGAATGTGGTTAAGCACTGACCGCTGTCTGCTCTGTGACGCACAGCAGACTGTGGAACATCAGTGAGCAGATTTGAAGAGCGTTCCCTGGTGGAGGGACCGAGGGACGCAGCATCCTCCACCTTCTGCAGGTTCTCCTCCTCTTCCTCTCCTGCATCCTCATCCTCGTTCTGTCAGGGGGATCTTCGGTTCTCCTCAACGTTATCTCTGAAACATCTCACCTGCTCTGTCCCCCTCATCCATCATCTCCACCTCCACCACTCCGGGTTCCTCTCGGGTTCAGGTTCTGTAGTATGTTCAGGGGGCGTGGTAGCTCAGTGGTTAGGGCATTGGGCTATCAATCTGAAGGTTGGGGGTTCAAATCCCAGGTCCACTGAAGTTACCAATGTGGGTCCTTGAGTAAGGCCCTTAACCCTCATTGCTCCAGGGTTGTTGTGATGAACCCTGTGCTCACCTTGTAAGTCGCTTTGGATAAAAGCGTCCAATAAATGACCAAATGTAAATGTAATGTTCATCACAGAACCCCTCACTGTTCTCTAAACGTTCTCTTTCAGTCTGTAGATACCCGTCTATCACACATGCCTCCACACCACCTCCTCCACCCTGCTCCTCACCTCTCTACTGCAGTCCACATCCCTCCACCTTCATCACCTCAACCTCCTCCACACCACCTCCTCCACCCTGCTCCTCACCACCTCCTCCACCCTCCTCCACACCACCTCATCCACCCTCCTCCACACCACCTCCTCCACCCTGCTCCTCACCACCTCCTCCACCCTCCTCCACACCACCTCATCCACCCTCCTCCACACCACCTCCTCCACACCACCTCCTCCACACCACCTCATCCACCCTCCTCCACACCACCTCCTCCACCCTCCTCCACACCACCTCCTCCACCCTGCTCTACACCTCTCTACTGCAGTCCACATCCCTCCACCTTCATCACCTCAACCTCCTCCACACCACCTCCTCCACCCTGCTCTACACCTCTCTACTGCAGTCCACATCCCTCCACCTTCATCACCTCAACCTCCTCCACACCACCTCCTCCACCCTGCTCCTCACCTCTCTACTGCAGTCCACATCCCTCCACCTTCATCACCTCAACCTCCTCCACACCACCTCCTCCACCCTGCTCCTCACCACCTCCTCCACCCTCCTCCACACCACCTCATCCACCCTCCTCCACACCACCTCCTCCACCCTCCTCCACACCACCTCCTCCACACCACCTCCTCCACACCACCTCATCCACCCTCCTCCACACCACCTCCTCCACCCTCCTCCACACCACCTCCTCCACCCTGCTCTACACCTCTCTACTGCAGTCCACATCCCTCCACCTTCATCACCTCAACCTCCTCCACACCACCTCCTCCACCCTCCTCCACACCACCTCCTCCACCCTCCTCCACACCACCTCCTCCACCCTGCTCTACACCTCTCTACTGCAGTCCACATCCCTCCACCTTCATCACCTCAACCTCCTCCACACCACCTCCTCCACCCTGCTCCTCACCACCTCCTCCACCCTCCTCCACCCTCCTCCACACCACCTCCTCCACCCTCCTCCACACCACCTCATCCACCCTGCTCTACACCTCTCTACTGCAGTCCACATCCCTCCACCTTCATCACCTCAACCTCCTCCACACCACCTCCTCCACCCTGCTCCTCACCACCTCCTCCACCCTGCTCCTCACCACCTCCTCCACCCTCCTCCACACCACCTCCTCCACCCTCCTCCACACCACCTCATCCACCCTGCTCTACACCTCTCTACTGCAGTCCACATCCCTCCACCTTCATCACCTCAACCTCCTCCACACCACCTCCTCCACCCTGCTCCTCACCACCTCCTCCACCCTCCTCCACCCTCCTCCACACCACCTCCTCCACCCTGCTCCTCACCTCTCTACTGCAGTCCACATCCCTCCACCTTCATCACC
>JAFMOC010000300.1:282500-292500 GCA_019802505.1 Corydoras sp. C115
GATGATGATGATGATGATGATGGTGATGATGATGATGATGATGATGATGATGAATGTTGAGTGATGATGATGATGAGTTGATTGATGTGATGTTGATGATTGGTGATGTGATGATGATGATGATGATGACATGATGATGATGATGATGTTGATGATGATGATGATGTTGATGTTGATGGTGATGATGCATGCTGGATGATGATGATGATGATGAGTTGCTGATGACCTGATGATGATGATGATGATGATGATGATGATGATGGTGATGATGGCTGATGATGATGATGATGATGATGTTGATGATGATGTTTGATGTTGATGATGCATGATGATGATGCATGATGATGATGATGATGATGCTGATGATGATGATGATGATGATGATGATGATGTTGATGATGCTGATGATTGATGATGTTGATGATGATGATGATGATGATGATGATGATGATGGTGATGTTGGCATGATGATGATGTGATGATGTGTGATGTTGGATGATGAGAGGTTGATGATGATGACATGGATGTTGATGATGATGATGAGTTGCTGGAATGCTGATGATGATGATGTTGATGATGATGATGATGATGATGGTGATGATGATGATGATGATGTTGATGATGAGGATGATGATGATGATCATGACGCTCGACTGCTGCTGATGATGATGATGATGATGATGATGATGATGCTGATGATGGTGGTGATGATGATGATGATGCTGATGATAGGCGGGTGGTGCTGCTGATGTTGTGTGATGATGATGAATGAGGATGCTGGTGGTGATGATGAGCTACTTGGTGATGAATGCTGATGATGATGGTGAGTTCCTAATGATGCCATGTTGATGACTGATGATGATGTGATGATGATGATGATGATGACTGATGAATGATGATGTTGATGATGATGTGTGATGCTGATGGATGGATGATGATGGTGATGTTGAGGTTGGGATGATGATGATGATGTATGATGGTGATGTTGATGGTGATGTTTGGTGATGATGATGGTGGTGATGTGACTTGATGATGATGATGATGATGATGTTGATGGTGATGTTGGTGATGTTGATGGTGGTGATGATGATGTGTGCCCGTGCTGATGATGATGATGTTGATGATGATGATGGTGGTGATGGTGGTGATGGTGATGATGATGTTGGTGATGATGATGTTGGTGATGGTGATGGTGGTGATGATGATGTTGGTGATGATGATGGTGGTGATGGTGGTGATGGTGATGTTGATGGTGATGTTGGTGATGATGATGGTGGTGATGGTGATGATGATGGTGATGGTGGTGATGATGATGATGATGTTGATGATGATGATGTTGGTCATGTTGATGGTGGTGATGATGATGTTGGTGATGGTGATGGTGGTGATGATGATGATGATGATGATGATGATGATGATGATGATGATGATGTTGGTCATGTTGATGGTGGTGATGGTGATGTTGGTGATGTTGATGGTGGTGATGGTGATGATGTTGATGTTGATGATGATGATGATGATGATGATGTGATGATGTTGGTCATGTTGATGATGTTGATGATGATATTGGTGATGGTGATGGTGGTGGTGATGATGATGATGTTGATGATGTTGGTGATGATGTTGGACTATGCCAACCAGGTCTTCATGTATCTTCATGTGTGGATCTTCAGGTGCAGGAAAGGGCCTTCCCCAACCAGTTCCTACAGTTTCTTTATTCCACATCAGTGTTCTGGACCTTCGTGATGTTCTGGTTTCAGATTTATTTTGTTCAGGATCACTCAGCATTTAAATCTGTTCCCGTCACATCCCCACCCCCCACCCCCCACTCCATACTCCACTTCCACGTGTTTAAAGTCGGAGCCCCCCCCCCCCCCCCCCCCCCCCCCCCGCCGTCCGACCCTTCAGACCTGCCAGCGCCAATCATCTCAATGCCCACACCTGTCACCCGCATGCGTCCGAGCACTGACCCAGAACCTCGGCTCTGCCGCCAGCGGTCAATTACCCAGCAACCCCTGACTGCCCGTTAGTGCCCACGCACGGCCAGGTCGCCGAGTCCCGAGCAACAGGATCAAAGAAAGGAGAACGGTCAGAATTAATCAATCATCAGAATGTCTTCACCTTAAAATCCATCTTTATCTCAGAATGTGAGATAGACGGTCAGAACCGAAGACGAGACAGTCGGCAATGAAGGAGGACATTCACACACACACACACACACACACACTTACACACACACACACACACACACACAGGTTCTCTGCTTTCCTTAATGGTGAGATCAGAAGATGAATGGAGTTTGAAGCGTGTGAATGGTGTGTCCACCAACCCGTCCACCGATCACACCGTCAGCATCATCACACCGTCCACCAATCACACCGTCCACCGATCACATGGGGGGCAGGTGTGGGGGGTGTGGGGGGGTGAAGAATAAAGGTTCTAGTTCTTTAGATGTGTTAACGTGGTGGATGAGTTTGTGGAGGTGAGGTCAGGAGCTGAGCTGGAGGTTACATAAGCTCTGATGTTCAGAGGAGCCTCCGTGGTGGTGGTGGGGGGGGGGGGGAGGAACCGCGATGCGTCCTGTCTCCTGTCTGACATCCGATGTCCCAGCGCCATCACTGAGGGCTCGTCGCAGAACCGGCTCTCCGTCACCGCAAGGATCGATGATCCGATTCTGACCTCGGACCCCCACACAACGCAGAACCGGCTCTCAGACCCCCCCCCCCCCCCGTCCTACCGAGGTCCGCACAGCCTCTTTCCTCAGAACCCATGGGCAGTTCTAATGGGCAGACGGTTCACTGAGGTCAGCTCCTGAATGTTAAATGAGTTTGTGCTCACAGTCGTAGTTCCGATGCGAGTTAATGTGGAACTGATGTGCTGTGACGAGACGGTTCTGAGAACTGATGAACATTAAAACACAGAGCGGATGTCCGTATACTTTTGACCTGCGTTACAATCTCCCTGCCAACCTCTGCGCTCTTTACCTCACCCTCGCTCGCCCGTACCCTCGGCTCTCTCTCTTCCTCTCTGAGTGCCCCCCCCCTCTGCAGATCTGCAGCTTTCTGTTCTTCTCGTCGGTGGAACGTGTTCCTCGAGGGGCACGCAGCCGGACGCTTGGCGCGAGGTGGAGAGGCGTGGGCGTGCGGTCAGTGGGGGCCAGCTGGTGGGGTTTTGTTGGGGGGTGTGGGAGGGAGTCCGGGGGCTGATCTGTGTGGGGGGGGGGGTGAACGTGTTGTGATGCTGAGACTGATGGATGAGGTGGGACACCTCCGGGGCGGGGGGGACATGGTCCCCCACATCTGGAGGTTTAACATGTTCTTTCATTAACAGGTTCTGTGGCATCTGGACATCTTCCGCAGGAGCTTCCGACAGCTGACCTCACACAGGTGCATGGAGGACTCCTGTATCTTCTGCGCTCTGAAGGTAGGACCACGGTCAGAACGTTCTGGAACCGGACCGTAGCGTCGCACCGCAGTCCAGATGTGGAACACCAGTTTAGATTTAAATGTAGAACGGCTGAGAACCTCAATCACGGGATGAGTTACAAAACTGTGGACGCTTTTTGTTTCATGTACATAAACTTCAAAAGGGTCTCGAGTCCACTCGTCATGCCTGGGTTCGATTCTCAATTCAATCCCTCACAGGAAGTTGGTGTTGGTGTGAATGTTGATGTCGGTGGAGGTGTGGGTGTTGGTCTGGGTTTATGGTGTTGGTGTCGGTGGAGGTTTAGGTGTTGGTGTGGGTTTATGGTGTTGGTGTGTGTTGGTGTTGGTGGAGGTCTGGGTGTTGGTGTGGGTTTATGGTGTTGGTGTTGGTGGAGGTGTGGGTGTTGGTCTGGGTGTTGGTGTGGGTTTATGGTGTTGGTGTGTGTTGGTGGATGTGTGGGTGTTGGTCTGGGTGTTGGTGGAGGTGTGGGTGTTGGTCTGGGTGTTGGTGTGGGTTTATGGTGTTGGTGTGTGTGTTGGTGATGGTGGAGGTGTGGGTGTTGGTCTGGGTGTTGGTGTGGGTTTATGGTGTTGGTGTGTGTGTTGGTGTTGGTGGAGGTGTGGGTGTTGGTCTGGGTGTTGGTCTGGGTGTTGGTGGAGGTCTGGGTGTTGGTCTGGGTGTTGGTGTGGGTTTATGGTTTTGGTGTTGGTGGAGGTCTGGGTGTTGGTCTGGGTGTTGGTCTGGGTGTTGGTGGAGGTCTGGGTGTTGGTCTGGGTGTTGGTGTGGGTTTATGGTTTTGGTGTTGGTGGAGGTCTGGGTGTTGGTCTGGGTGTTGGTGGAGGTCTGGGTGTTGGTGTGGGTTTATGGTTTTGGTGTTGGTGGAGGTGTGGGTGTTGGTCTGGGTGTTGGTGGAGGTCTGGGTGGTCTCACTGTTAACTTCAGGCTAAATATGGAGGAGCTATTTCCATGCCTCGTCTGCCTCGTCTGCCCGGGCGGCGGGGCCAGCTCAGAACCTGAGAACCTTATGTTTCTCAGAAGAACAGGAGGCAGCGACTTCCGTTTGTCTTCATCAGGAAAAATGAAGAACGTCAACGTGGCTCTATGTGGAGGCTTTCAGGATCATCTGTCCACCCCAATGGACGCTTCGGCTGAATGAGCTCACCAGCTCCTCACAAAGACAGAACCGTGGGATGTTCTTCACATATTAAATGCTTGTGGTGGAACCCGTATGAGGACCGAGCAATCCCACCATCCTGCAACTGAGATCTCCAGAACATCAGTGACATCATCACCAGCCTCCATCCTCTGGTGCCTGGTGCTTGTGTTCTATTTTCCACAGATCTACCACCATCACGTTCCACAGAGTTCACCTCACTTCTTCTCCTCCACACTTGATGGAAGAAGACCTGGAGAACAGAAACGTACCGACTGAACCATTTCTGTACAGTGGAGGGATAGGCCACAATAGCTTCATGGTCTATTGAGACCAAAGTAATCAAGTGTGGAGGAGAAGAAGATGGAGTGTGACAGGAGGGAACGAGGGACATAGGAGAGTGAGACGGCCGTCTGCCGCAGTGTCTCATGGGAACACGCCGGGGGGGAGGTCACGTCCCAAACGTCAGACGTGCCGTCATGTGGACGTTTAGAACGTGAGGTGAGGAGGAACCTGTGAGAGAAATCAATAAGAAGATCAAAGCATCAATACCTTCATCTGAAGATCAATCGTTTATCATCTCGCTTCAAAGGAACTTCTTCAGGGTGAAGGTCTCCCTGCCTCTGTGTGTGCTGGGATAGGCCCCACACCTCATGTGAGGAGTACCAATGGTTCCTGCTAGGATCTGATCGAATAACCTTCAGAGACGTTCCAGCCGGCGCCTGGCGTTGGCGGGGTCCTGGTGGAGAACGTGTTGGAGAACGTGGGGGCTGGGTTCTTTGTTCCTCTGTTTGTCCTTCACTCGGGTCTCCGTCTCTGGCGCTGTTTTAATCCTCTTTGCATGAATTACTGAAATCTCCACATTCAGTTCAAAATAAAGGCCTGTGATCTGCAGAGAACCACAACAGCTTCAGAAGAACCAATCAGGTGCAAGCCACATGACTCCGCCCTTCATGCGGACTTGATGTTCTCATAACGATGATGATGATGATGATGATGAAGTCGTCGTTCTTATTTGTCTGTGAGGGGAACGGACATCGAGGCGGATCCCTCGGTGGAACCTTCGGTGGAACGGATGTGGGTTCCGTGACACCTCTTATCATCTGCTCAACCCCCTCCCCCCCCACCGTGTGGCGCCGTGTCACGCCACTTTCCACTGGGTTCCTCATGGAGCTGTCAGGAACTGTTCTGTCTCTTTCGACGGCAGCAGAACCAGGTCAAGAAGGTTCCACAGGGCTGGTTCCGGGTTCCTGTGTTTGTGTTCAGGCCGTGTGTACGTCCTGCGCCGGTGCTCGAGGGAGAGGACGGGACGTCTCTGAGGAGGAACCCAGTTGGAACGATGGGTTCTGAGTTTGAGCTCCTCTGGGCTCGGGTTCTGCTCTCGTGTTCTGATGTAATGATCTCACTCAGAGTTAAATGAATAAAGCTTCATCTCCATGAGGAAGTGTTCTGGAGCGTTCTGACCTCGGAGACAGGTCCACATGCCGGGCTTCATTCACGGCTCGGTGTTCCTCGGTGTTCCTCGTTGTTCCTTTGTGTTCCTCGGGGGACTCTGTGTGGGGGACTCTGTGTGGGGAACCCTGTGTGGAACTATGTGTGGGGGACTCTGTGTGGGAACCCTGTGTGGGGGTTTCTGTGTGGGGACCCTGTGTGGGGACTCTGTGTGGGAACCCTGTGTGGAACTCTCTGTGAGGACCCTGTGTGGAACTCTGTGTGGGGGACTCTGTGAGGGACTCTGTTGGGGGACTCTGTGGGGGACCCTGTGTGGAACTCTGTGTGGAACTCTGTGTGGGGGACCCTGTGTGGGGACCCTGTGTGAGGACCCTGTGTGGACTCTGTGTGGGGACCCTGTGTGAGGACCCTGTGTGGAACTCTGTGTGGGGGACTCTGTGAGGGACTCTGTTGGGGGACTCTGTGGGGGACTCTGTGGGGGACCCTGTGTGGAACTCTGTGTGGAACTCTGTGTGGAACTCTGTGTGGGGGACCCTGTGTGGGGACCCTGTGTGAGGACCCTGTGTGGACTCTGTGTGGGGACCCTGTGTGAGGACCCTGTGTGGGGGACCCTGTGTGAGGAACCTGTGTGAGGACCCTGTGTGAGGACTCTGTGTGAGGGACCCTGTGTGAGGACCCTGTGTGGGGACCCTGTGTGGGGGACCCTGTGTGGGGGACCCTGTATGAGGACCCTGTGTGAGGACCCTGTGTGAGGACCCTGTGTGGGGGACCCTGTGTGAGGACCCTGTGTGAGGACCCTGTGTGGGGGACCCTGTGTGGGGGACCCTGTATGAGGACCCTGTATGAGGACCCTGTGTGAGGACCCTGTGTGGGGGACCCTGTATGAGGACCCTGTGTGAGGACCCTGTGTGAGGACCCTGTGTGGGGGACCCTGTGTGAGGACCCTGTGTGGGGGACCCTGTGTGGGGGACCCTGTGTGGGGACCCTGTGTGAGGACCCTGTGTGAGGACCCTGTGTGGGGGACCCTGTGTGGGGGACCCTGTGTGGGGGACCCTGTATGAGGACCCTGTATGAGGACCCTGTATGAGGACCCTGTGTGAGGACCCTGTGTGGGGGACCCTGTGTGGGGGACCCTGTGTGAGGACCCTGTGTGAGGACCCTGTGTGGGGGACCCTGTGTGAGGACCCTGTGTGGGGACCCTGTGTGGGGACCCTGTGTGAGGACCCTGTGTGAGGACCCTGTGTGAGGACCCTGTGTGGGGACCCTGTGTGAGGACCCTGTGTGGGGACCCTGTGTGAGGACCCTGTGTGAGGACCCTGTGTGAGGACCCTGTGTGAGGACCCTGTGTGGGGGACCCTGTATGAGGACCCTGTGTGAGGACCCTGTGTGAGGACCCTGTGTGGGGACCCTGTGTGAGGACCCTGTGTGAGGACCCTGTGTGGGGGACCCTGTGTGGGGACCCTGTGTGAGGACCCTGTGTGGGGACCCTGTGTGGGGGACCCTGTATGAGGACCCTGTGTGAGGACCCTGTGTGAGGACCCTGTGTGAGGACCCTGTGTGGGGACCCTGTGTGAGGACCCTGTGTGAGGACCCTGTGTGGGGGACCCTGTGTGAGGACCCTGTGTTGTTCTATTGCAGAGCATCTTTGCACAGTTCCAGTACAGCAGTGAGACGGTTCTGCCGTCCGACGTTCTGCGCAGCGCTCTGGCCAAGACGTTCCAGGACGAGCAGCGCTTCCAGTTGGGCATCATGGACGACGCCGCCGAGTGCTTCGTAAGAGCTTCAGATTTTCTTCCTGATGGGATAGGCCCCGGCCCCTCACATGACCCCGATCAGCACGGTGGAACCTCTGAGCTGTGTTCTGAGGTCCGGTGTTTGTAGCAGGTGATGGTTCTGCAGGTTCACAGGTTCTATCTAACCGATGGTTCCTGTCTCACCTTCACTGCAACAGCACCCCCCCCCAAGCAGGAATATGCAAATGAGCTGTGACTCCTCCCCCAAAAAATGGTGAGGAGAAGCGGTCAGCAGCTTCAGGGGTTCTGCAGAAACAGAACCCGGTGAGAACAGAGGAGAACCTTCCATTCATCATCCAATCAGAGCCAAGAACTCTGTACCAAAGCATCAGACCTGTCCTGATCGGTGATCAATAATCAATATCGATCTGTGAGCTCCGGTTGATCAGATGGTGGAGATCAGGGTCTGAGTTCAGTGGAACATGGAACCAACACAGAACATCAACCGAGGAGCTCACAGAACGGACGGGAAAGGTCCAAATTCACTTAGATCCCCAGATTTATTGATTATTATTATTGATCCTTATATTGATTGATCAGATAATTAGTTTGGTTTGTTTGATTAGATTTTTATTAATCATGATTCATACAGTAAATGATTCATACAGTAAATGATTCATACAGTAAATGATTCATACAGTACATGATTCATACAGTAAATGATTCCTGAATCTTATTATTTAATGTTATAAATATGAAGTGGATGTTTGAGGTTTTAGACTCCGCCCCTCTCACTCTGATGGAGGCGGGGCCGATCCGCCGGCTGCGTCCCAAACGCTGTGTTCAGCCCCGCTGTGTGCGTCAGGACGTTCAGAACGCTGCCCCCCTGTGTTGGGTGAAGGTCACGACTGATGACCTCATTAACGCCGTATTCAGTATAATTAACGGCTCCGTTAGGGTTCTGCAGGTTCAGGTTCCCTCTGGTCACTGCTGACCATCTCCACACCCTGCCCTCCTGCACCGTACCCCCACCCCCACCCCCACCCCCGATCTACAACCCTTCATCTCCCCTCGGTTCCGCTTCACCCTCACACGTCTATAGTCTGAAGCTCCACCCCGGAACAGAACCCACACCCGTCTCTGGATGGACGGGACAGAACCTCTGACCTCTCGAACCTCCACCGTATTCAATGCAATTCTGACTGAACCAAGTTCTCCACATGTTCTCCACATGTTCTCCACTTGTAGAAACTTGGTTCCTTTTGTACATTATAGGAGAACCTGCTAATGCGCATTCATTTTCACATCTCGGATGAGACCAAGGAGGACATCTGCACGGCCAAGCACTGCATCCCTCACCAGAAGTTTGCCATGACCCTGTTTGAGCAGGTGAGAGCACTGCACCAGCACCCACTTGGGCAGATCGGGGTGGGGTGGGCGAGTGGGGGTGGGGGTGGGCAGATCGGGGTGGGGTGGGTGAGTGGGGGTGGGGGGTGGGCAGATCGGGATGGGGGTGGGTGAGTGGGGTGGGGGTGGGTGCAGATCGGGGTGGGGGTGGGTGAGTGGGGGTGGGCAGATCGGGGTGGGGGGTGGGTGAGTGGGGGTGGGCAGATCGGGGTGGGGGTGGGTGAGTGGGGGTGGGGGTGGGCAGATCGGGGTGGGGTGGGTGAGTGGGGGTGGGGGTGGGCAGATCGGGGTGGGGGTGGGTGAGTGGGGGTGGGGTCACCCTATACTTTAGGACAGGACCAGCCGCGTTTTAAACCCGAACCTGACGTGATGAGCTAGAGATCCACTGGGGGGGGGTGGGGTGGGGTGGGGTGGGGGGGGGGTGAGGTCTGCAGGTTTGGATGGATGTTGGGATCTGATGTGGGGTTCCGTTCTGTTCTGCAGTGTGTGTGTAACAGCTGTGGAGCTACGTCAGATCCTCTGCCCTTCATACAGATGGTGCATTACATCTCCACCACGTCTCTCTGGTAAGTGGAGGACTGTGTTCTCACGTCTCTTTATACCCTGTGTGCCAAAAACCCTGCAGAAACTCCACCACACCTCCACCGCACCTCCACCGCACCTCCACCGCACCTCCAACACACCTCCACCGCACCTCCACCGCATCTCCACCGCATCTCCACCACATCTCCACCGCGCCTCCACCGCATCTCCACCACATCTCCACCACACCTCCACCGCGCCTCCACTGCACCTCCACCACATCTCCACCACACCTCCAACACACCTC
>JAFMOC010000300.1:302500-307500 GCA_019802505.1 Corydoras sp. C115
GTACAGTAGAGGGCACTGTGACTGTGATGGTTCATACTGCATCGTCAGGGTCACCGTTAGAACTCATCTCATTGGTTGGTTCCATCAGTTGGGTTCTCGCTCTGGTTCTCCTCAGGGACGTCAGCTGTAAGCGGCCGCTGACCTCGGGGCCGTCCTGGCGCACGGTGCCAAAATCAAAGAGCAGCAGTGCCATCCTGCAGGACCTGCGCTGCCCCTGCTGGGTGGAACACCCCGCCGGCCATGGTGAGCCGCTCCCCCTACCCTCCACACACTCTCACTGCAGGCGTGGGGAGTTCTAATGCTCACGTGTGTCCAGGAGAGGGCAGGAGTGAGCTGGATGAGCTTCAGGAGGAGGTGGCACGCAGAGCCCGGCAGCAGGAACTCCAGAAGAAGAAGGAGAAGGAGCGAGAAGCAGCGATGGGCTTTAACCCCAAACCCAGCAAGTTCATGGACCTGGATGAACTTCAGCACCAGGGTGAGGAGCAGATACGTACCTCAGGAGGAATTGTGGTGGAGGTGTTGGCATCTTCAGTGAACACTGATTTGATTCACACACTGCTTCAGATGATTCATCTCCTTTAAAAACACTAACCCTGAAGGCAAGGTGGTCCTACCTGCCCCCCCCTCCCCCGCACACAGCTCGTGGTGGCAGGTTTGCGTTTGGTTGAAGGTCATGGTGCTTCCATCGTGGTTTTGGTGAGATGGTCGGTCAGATGTTCTCTGAGGTTGCCCACAGCTCTGGTTCTGAATGTTGATGGTTTTGGAGCGACTCTGGACCACCGGAGGGCTCAGAGTGATTAGAACCCATCGCGCTACCCATAATGCCCATCTGCATTCTGCATGTGGTCCAGGTGCAGGAGGCGTGGCGTGGCGTGGCTGTTCTGGTGATGTGGTGAGTGTTGGTGTGATTTCAGGGACGGGGTGCAGTTTTAAGCGCTGCCTGGCGGAGGCGGATGCTCTGTTAGAGCAGTCCCTGCGCCTGGAGCAGGCTGGAGAACCCGCCACTGCTCTGGCTCTGTCACGCCACGTCATGTGTAAGTAACACCCCCCCCCCGCTGCCTGGCTTCACCTGTCTGTCCTCCTCTGTGTCCTAACACTCATCACCATGGCAACCTCATCCTCATTTCTCCTCATGGTTGGGTCGTTAGCTCCTCATTAAGGTTCCGTTTCAGTTGGGCAGGGGGTGGAGTCTGATTACAGTAACAGCTGTTTGGATTCTCAGATCCGAGTCGTATCCATGTGACCTGAATGAGATCAGACAGAACGTCTGGTGTTCCACTTCGTTGATGTCTGAATGTCACTCCGTCCGTCCGTCTCCGTTCCGTGTGGAGTGTCTGCCGCTCTCTGCCGCCCCCTGCCGCCCGCTGACTCTGATGTTCCCGAACCCCGCCCCCCCCAGCTCCGTCTTCTGCACCGTCAGCAGAAGTTCCAGTGAAGCTCAGAACAGCTGGTGTTGATCCGTAAATGTTCTGAAGCAGCTTCGTCCTAAACGAGTTCATGATGTTTCCGTCTGAAATGAGATGTTTCCATGGCAACGCCTCCTCTCTGCAGAGCGGCCAGCACACTCGCACTCTCTCAGAGGAGGATGAGGATGAGGATGAGGGTGGAACCTCTGGATTCTCAGTGAAATGGGGTTAATTTCATTTGAATGTCTGATCTGGTTCATACCTGGTGATCTGATGCTGATCGTTGATTGGTGTTTAATCAAAACCCGAATCCTGATCAATAACCTGATTTCAAAACACATCCACAGCCTATCCCGGCACTTGGCATGGAAACTGAGAGTGTCCCAATGACTCGAGTTCATTTATTCATGCAGATGTTCTTACAGCAGAACATCGTAGAACATCGTAGAAGCAGCTGAGCCTGAATTCCCAAAGAGCAAGTCGAAGTGACAGTGGCAAGAAAAAATTCCCGTTGTGTTGTTTTTTAAGGAAGAAGTCCCCCTCAGTGGGGGACTCATCCTCCTCGAATGGGGGGGGGTTAGTTCAGTGAGGTCATCGTGCAGAACCGCAGCGCCACACCTCCACCAGGAACCGTTGTTGCCATGGTGCTCTGGCAGGGTTCTGGATGAAGAGCTTTCATTACAGTTGCACGCTACACCTTCGTTAGGATTCAGGTTTAATATTATGATTACTTCAACACCTCATCGTCCCTGTGTGGCCCTAGAAGCTCTGTTGTCCGAGGCAGTGGCCCGGTTCTCTCAAGGCAAATTGGTTCTAGGTGATGGGCCAGAGATTGATCCATTAAACCTCTATGAAGAAACAACAAGGTCCAGTTTCCCTCACCCGGATTAGGATTACCGGGGCCCCACCCTGGAGCCAGGCCTCTTGGTGAGCACCCGGTAGCGGGTCCTTAACTATGGGGCCCGGCCGTGCTGGGCCTGAAGGAGCTACCTGGCCCCCTCTTCCCATGGGTCCACCACCCGTGGAGGGGGTAGTAATCAATGAACCAGAGACACCTCACCACAGAGGAACCTCAAACTCAGGGAGGTATGTTTACAGGTTGCTAAGCAACACCAAGCCAGGAAAGCAGATGTGAGGTAGTCAGTGAGGTTCTCCTCTGTTCCTGTGCTGGTTCCATCATTAAACACGTTGGGGTTCAGGTACCAGGTATGAAGCAGGTCACCCTGCAGGCTGAATCAGAGGTGATGATGAGGTGGTGTGAGGTGGTGTGAGGTGATGATGAGGTGATGATGAGGTGGTGATGAGGTAACCGGTGGTGATGAGGTGGTGATGAGGTAACCGGTGGTGATGAGGTAACGATGAGGTAACCGGCTCTTTCTGCTCTGCGTTTTCTTTGTTTTTGTTCTTTTTGTTCTGCGTTTGTAGCTAAACTGAGGTTGTCCCTTCATGAGGCCCGCGCACACGCCTTCAGCAGAACCACCAGCGCCGAGGCCAAGCTGCAGAAATGCATGAGGAGAGCGCGCGGGGTCCAGCATCGCATTCAGCAGCAGCAGCAAGAGCAACCGCCTCAGGAGCCCGGCCGCCTGCAGGGGCCCCCGAGGTACCGCTACATCCACACCGCTGCCCCGCGTGGCCAGTTCCCTTCAGGAGAACTGTAATGGGGTTAATTAGGTTAGGATCCTGGGTTCTCATTGTCTCATTGTTAATCTTGACACTGATGAAGAATGTGAGCCTCACAATCTCAGTTCCAGTTCATCCCAAATGTGTTGGTTTAAAACCATTGCCTTTAGAACCACCGCTTTAGAACCGGTGATTTTTAGGAGTCGGTGTGATTTTGAGTGCTTGTGTTCTCGTGCGGTCGATGCCGGACCTCAGTGTTCAGGTTCTAATGAACTGAAGGATTAGATGTCTGCAGTGTAATCAATGATGGCCGCCTCTTCTGCGTGGTCGTCCCGATCGATTGGTTCCGCCGATGTGATGTATAGGTCGACCCGGCCCGAACCTCCTGGGTAATTACCCAGCATGCTACTTGAGAGGTGTTTACAGAGAGCCAGGGCATCCATCAATGATGTTTCACCCACTGACCCAATCAATGCCCTCTGAACCCGCAGAACCCAGATGACTGACCTTTATCTTGTTGTCTTGGCGTTTTCTGAGGAGGTTCTACCTCGTCCCACACACACGGTTCTCGTGTGTCTGTGCGGTGAGAGGCATCTTCAATGAAACCATAACAACATGAAGAGAACATTTTACATTTCACTGATTTATCAAAAAGGTTCTAGTTCCACTGTTCTGAAAGGTTCTACAACTAACAGGTTAACCGCTAACATTCCAAAAATGAAAGAAAACTCCACCCGCCGGTTCCTGATGAGCGGTTCCACCTGCACCTCGGTCCACTGCAATGACTCCATCCACTTACTGCACGTTTCCACTGCTACTAGAATGGTTCTGGTCCATATGGACAGGAGACCTTCTCACAGTTCCTGTAAACGAGACAGAACCTCAGCAGTCCCGTCGTCATGGTGCAGATCTGGTGTCCTTCACATTAGATGTCTCTTGTTTGCTGACTGAGTACCTTTTGGGTTCTTTGGTTGATTAAGATGAGGTTTTTTAATTGGAGCACCCTGCAGAACCGCTGACTCAGCATCATCCAGATTCAGATACGAGTCTGTATTTAAAGATCAAAGACTCCCACCTTGTTTTTGGTTCCTGTTTTGAATTGGTTCTGCTGTTCTGTTTGCAGTGAACAGCCTGACCCAGCCCAACTCCTGACTGCAGGTCCAGAGGAGGTCTGGGAAGGTCATCATCCGGACGCCACCCTTGTGCCGCTGAAGCCACGCCCCTCTTCTTTTAACCAACCGTCACTCGGCTCGTTCCAGCCGGCCAAAGACCTGCTGCAGGAAGGCGACGAGACGGACCGGGGGGCCCGAAACCTGTCTGACGTCCTGCAGGCAAGTGGACAGGGCGGACCCATCCGAAGGCACCTGGCCATCTCGCTGCCCTCGCTTCCTCTGGAATGCTGGGGAGCTTTAGATGAAGATGAAGAGCTTTGTGAACAGGAGCCTCCTTCATCCTCAGCTCTTCTGAGACCGATGCCCTCTGAGAGCCCCGCCTGGAGGCCCCGTCCCATGACAGCAAACGCATCCCTCCACACTGAGGAGAGACTTCCCGAGAATCCCAGATGGCAACCCTCACCCGACCTCTCTCTCTCCTGCTCTGCTGCCCTGCCCTGCTCTGCAACGAGAAAGGCCACACCCCCGGGAACACGCCATTGGTCTTCCTGGAGTCTGGATCGCCCCGATGCCGTGGTCACACCTCATGAAACGCCTCCAGATCAGAGTCACTCCATCGAATCCATGCCTCCCTCCCACTCGCCTGGGTGGAGCGTCCCACCCCTGAGTCCAATGAGCTCCAGGAGCCGGATCATGAGAAAGGGTTCCAGCTCTTGGTTTGACTCCAGACTGGAGACTGAGACCGCAGTCGCTGAGGGGCAGGAGACCTCGGAGCTCGACTCCCTGTACCAGGCTAGTCTGCAGGCGGGGGGGCGTGGTCTGAGTCCAGCTTTGGGGAAGACAGGTACGTCTGATTCACTGA
>JAFMOC010000300.1:315000-320000 GCA_019802505.1 Corydoras sp. C115
TGGAACCTGAGCAAATTAAAGAGGTTTCTAAAGTCACAGCACCTCGTGGATTGACTCACAGCTGTGGAACCGATTCGGTCGCCGGCAGCTCCACCTTGTGGCGGATTAGATTCACTGCATTGACATTTGTTCTACGACCAAAGACGTGTGTTTCTTGTGTTTGGTTGAACCTGTCTGCAGCTCTCAGTTCATTAAAATTCCAGTTCGGTGAGTAACGAGCAGCGCGGACATCTTCAGTTTATTGGTCGGCGTCGAAGCGGAAAGAAAATCAATCTGAATTCACATTCTGTCTCTGAGGAAATTGCCGTGGCTTTTTGTGACGGCTCGCTCTGCCGCAGGAATTGGGACTCTGAATGGCTTGTTGTGGAGACGGGTAATTGCTCAGTCGTTTGCACCATGAAAAGGCTTAACGATGTTTTCATAGAAGGCTTTGTTGATTTTCTGACCCTGAGTCAGCCGTCAGCCGACAAGAGATTCTCCATATTGTTCCAGATCCTCAAGAACCCAGAACCTCCTCAAATTAATCCAGCAATCAGAGACGAGAACAAGAGAACGAGAGAACCAGCTTCTTAACGAAGACCAAGCCTTAACCTAACCGCATCCCATGATGCACCACGGTGCTGAGGCTGAGGTTTACTGACCTGCGATTGAAGTGACGGCTTGACAGACTCATTATTCTAATGTTCTAGATTACAGCAGATTACGGGATTTCTATAGAAAGCTTTATAAATCCTTTAACGAGCTGAACGTATTGGTTTTAGAGAGCAGCGTCTGATGGGAAGGTGAGCGCTGATGCAGCATTAAAGGTGAAGTTACAGCAGATGATGGTTTAAAATGCTGAAGGTTCATTTCGACTTGAAGTCGAGGAAGTTTAAAATGATCCTGAGGTGGAGAAGGTGGAGAAGGTGGAGGAGCTGTGACTGTCCCACATGTTCACACACGTAGATGCTTTCTTTGATGTGATAGATCAAACGGTTGAGGTTAGAGATTGGGGTGTGTCATAATCCAGAATGAAGACCGTTCACAAATCTCTAACTATGGAGCACCTTTGCTTCACTGACCCTCACTGCACCATCACTGGACCATCACTGGACCCTCACTGCACCATCACTGGACCCTCATTGAAACATCACTGGACCCGCACCGGACCCTCACTGCACCATCACTGGACCCGCACCGGACCCTCACTGCACCATCACTGGACCATCACTGCACCATCACTGCACTATCACCGGACCCTCACTGCACCCTCACTGCACCATCACTGGACCCGCATCAGACCCTCACTGCACCATCACTGCACTATCACCGGACCCTCACTGCACCATCACTGCACCCTCACTGCACCATCACTGGACCCGCATCAGACCCTCACTGGACCTGCACCGGACCCTCACTGGACCATCACTGGACCATCACTGCACCCTCACTGGAGCACTAATCATGCCTGCATCATGAGCCATCACTGTTGCTCCACACCCTGCTGTCCCATCCATTGTACCAGTCAACACTGCTTCACCGCCGGTTACATCCATCACTACATTACAGACAACCACTGCACCACCACTGCACCACCACTGCATCATCACTGCACCACCACTGCACCACCACTGCACCACCACTGCATCATCACTGCACCACCACTGCACCATCACTGCACCACCACTGCACCACCACTGCATCATCACTGCACCAACACTGCACCATCACTGCACCACCACTGCATCATCACTGCACCACCACTGCACCACCACTGCACCACCACTGCACCACCACTGCACCATCACTGCACCACCACTGCACCACCACTGCACCACCACTGCACCACCACTGCACCACCACTGCACCACCACTGCACCACCACTGCACCACCACTGCACTATCACTGCACCACCACTGCACCACCACTGCACCATCACTGCACCACCACTGCACCACCACTGCACCACCACTGCACCACCACTGCACCATCACTGCACCACCACTGCACCATCACTGCACCACCACTGCACCATCACTGCCACTCTACGTTCCAACACTGCACCACCAGCCTCCACCTCGTCCGTAACCACAGTATCCCCATAGCGCCCCCTCCTGAGCTGAGCTGTACGCCGTTGTGGAGAGGAACTCCCGCAGAGCGTCGTTCTGAGATGACACGACGTTTAATAATGTTGGCTTTGGGGCTTATCCCGTCCTTCATCAGAACTCACGGCTCCGCAGGCGCGCCCCTGAGGTGCCTCATTAATCACTCCTCTGATGTTTCGGACTTTTCCACGACCCGCTCATTAATATTCATGTGTGCACACGTGGTCGCCTCTCTTGGCGTATGCCCCGCCCCCTCCTCGTGCCCGGCCGCCGTATGAAGCGGCAGCACGCGTGACTTCCCTCAGATTTTTATTCCCCCGCCGCCTCACGTGCCTGTTTATTTTCAGAAGTGGCATCATGGGTAATGACCAGCGGCGCTAAAAATAGAACCCCAGAAACGAGAAGAAGAGCTGGATTCAGAGAGTGTGAACGTCTGGACACACACACACACACACACACACACACACACACACACACACACACACACACTCACACATACACACACTGAAGAACCCGACTAAAACATGACAGGTATCTGAACCCCCCCCCCCCCCCCCCCCCCCCACACACACACACACACACACACACACACACACACACACACCGTAATGATGTTCTCCACCCTGGTCCTCCTCTCAGTGTCCATCTGTTCTCTGATGATCAGGACCATGGACAGGGCAGGGCAGGTGTGATGGTGGATGGTTCTCAGTACTGCAGTGACTCTCCCGTGGTGGTGCAGGTGTGTGTGTGTGTGTGTGTGTGTGTGTGTGTGTGTGTGTGTGTGTGTGTGTGTGTGTGTGTGTGTGTGTGTGTGTGTTGGTGGACCCGATGCAGCAGTGCTGATGTTCCGTCTCAGGTGTTCTTGGATCTGTTCTCCTTTCTGAAGGTCTCAGGACGATGACATCATCAGAACGTTCTTGGTGCTGCAGATGTTTGTTTGCGCTGCGTTGTTGATCTGATCTGTAATTAATTTGTGTAATTAGTGAAAGCTCCTCTCTGCTCATTAAGTGGTGGGTCAGATGACCCTTTGGGATCGTTAATCCTCGTCATGTTGACAGAGACGTCCTGCGGGTGGCGCCCCACCCTCCCGGCGGTGGACGGTCCTGCTGCGCGGGACGTCGTGATGGAGGTTCTTCACGCGGTCAGAACACGCAGAGGTCATCACTGATGATCCTGAAGGAGATCTGCTCTCTCACACTCCTCCTCGCTCGCCCTCGCGCTCTCTCTCTCTCTCATTTCATTCAGCACGTCGTTAATTACAGGTGCATGATGGGAACGTGCATGTTAATGACTGATTGTGAAGGATGGAGCTGGTCTGAGTTTTGTATGTTCTTCTATCATCTGGCTGCAGTTGGCCTCAGGTTCTTCTGAATGTGATCTTTAGCTCAGAGGAACCACGCCCCCTGCTGCTGGTTCAGATGATCAGGGCAGCGGTGCAGTGTGATCACATGATGAAGATGATGACGAGGATGATGATATGGAACAGAAGGCTGTGTGTGTGTGTGTGTGTGTGTGTGTGTGTGTGTGTGTGTGTGTGTGTGTGTGTGTGAGGCGGACAGAGCGCTTCCTCTCACATGACATCATCACGCCATGAGCAGCTCCTCCAGCCCGGCGGGGGGGGGGGGGGGGGTCTGCTGCAGAGTGTTTAAAAAAGAAAAGTCATTATTTCCATGAGCACGCAGCCGAGCGGACGGACGGACGGACGGACGGACAGAGGGACGGACGGATGGACGCTTTAGGGGTGAGGCGTCAGAGTGAGGCGCCGCCGAATCCAACGGCCTTCAGACAACCAGCCAGAGAGAACCCCCTGCACACAGCACCCACGTTCTGCAGATCCAACCAGGAACCATCAGAGAACCTCAGACCCTTACTAATCTAGATTTATTAATCCAGGTTTATTAATCCAGGTTTGTTAATCCAGGTTTATTAATCCACGCAGGTGTGGACAGCATGGTGGTTTAGTGGTTATCATGTTCTCCCCTCAGCGCTGAAGATCCAGGTTTAAAACCCACTCTGTGTGATTTGCATGTTCTCCCCATGTCCATATGGGTTTACTCTGGGTTCTCCATTTTTTTCCAACAGTCCAAAAAACACAGATTTAAGGTAAATTGAATGCTGGAAATTGCCCCATATGGTGTGTGTTTGTGCCCACACTCTGATTGGTGCAGATTGGCGCTCTGTCCCAGCTCCCGAAACGTTCTCCCCCAGATGGACATGGGGAACAACCCCCCCCTCCCCCACCCAGAGATAATGGTTGGATGAAGCAGATGATGCTGGTGTTTCCACTCAGCATGTGATTGCATTGTGCTGACTCAGCTCAGTGATGTACCCCGACTTGCCCCGCCCCGCCCCGCCCCGCCCCGCCCCTGTCAATCACTAAGGTGATTCCACATGCAGACTCTAAAGCTCTAAGCTGGAACATCTCCTTTAATCTTTGCTTTTCAAACGCAGCCTCCTGATTGGACGGTGTGGTTGTTTCATGTCATCAGCTTCAGGGCAGGATGCAGAGTTTGGATCGGGTTCCGCTGAAGCTGCTGTGAGTTAATTGAGTTTTGAGGCCCGTGGGCAGTGGAGCTCGCTGACTGGACTCGCTGTCAGAGCGGAACACCAGAGAACCTTCAGTATCGACGCAACTCACAGAAACGCGCTCGATAACCTTCCAGGATTCACATCACATGGTCCTGACCAGGCGGGTCATGTGCTGAAGGTCGCTCCGCTGCCAACAGGGAACCGAGAGGGAGAACATGGGTCTCCAAAAACACGTCTGTGATTGAGACCAAGAACCAGAGGGAGAACCACCTAGGTTTGTGGGGCTGTCAGGACACAGCGCCCCCTGGAGCAGTGAGGGCTAAGTGTCTTGCTCAAGGACCCACATTGTTAACCCCAGTGGACCTGGGATTTGAACCCCCAACCTT
>JAFMOC010000300.1:325000-327500 GCA_019802505.1 Corydoras sp. C115
CTGCTGCACCACCACCACCACCACCACTGCTGCACCACCACCACCACTGCTGCACCACCACCACCACTGCTGCACCACCACCACCACACCACCACCACCAAACTGCTGCACCACCACCACTGCCACCACCACCACTGCTGCACCACCACCACCACTGCTGCACCACCACCACCACCACCACCACTGCTGCACCCACCACCACCACCACTGCTGCACCACCACCACCACCACCACTGCTGCACCCACCACCACCACACCACCACCACTGCTGCCCACCACCACTGCTGCACCACCACCACCACTGCTGCACCACCACCACCACCACCACTGCTGCACCACCACCACCACCACTACCACCACTGCTGCACCACCACCACCACTGCTGCACCACCACCACCACCACCACTGCTGCACCACACCACCACCACCACCACTGCTGCACCACCACCACCACTGCTGCACCACCACCACCACCACTGCACCACCACCACTGCTGCACCACCACCACTGCCACCACCACCACCACTGCTGCACCACCACCCACCACTGCTGCACCACCACCACCACCACCCACCACCACTGCTGCACCACCACCCACCACCACCACCACTGCTGCACCACCACCACCACCACTGCACCACCACACCACCACCCACCACCACTGCTGCACCACACCACCACCAACTGCTGCACCACCACTGCCACCACACCACCACTGCTGCACCACCACCACTACCACCACTGCTGCACCACCACCACCACCACTGCTGCACGCACCACCACCACTGCTGCACCACCACCACCACCACCACTGCTGCACCACCACCACCACCACTGCTGCACCACCACCACCACCACCACTGCTGCACCACCACCACACCACCACCACCACCACCACTGCTGCACCACCACCACTGCACCACCACCAACCACTGCTGCACCACCACCACCACCACTGCTGCACCACCACCACCACTGCTGCACCACCACCACCACTGCACCACCACTGCTGCACCACCACCACCACTGCTGCATGCACCACCACCACCACTGCTGCACCACTGCCACCACCACCACCACTGCTGCTGCACCCACCACCACCACCACTGCTGCACCACCACCACACTACACCACCACTGCTGCACCACCACCACCACCACCACCACCACCAACTGCTGCACCACCACCACCACCACCACCACCACCACTGCTGCACCACCACCACCACCACCACTGCTGCACCACCACCACCACCACCACCACCACTGCTGCACCACCACCACCACCACCACTGCTGCACCACCACCACCACCACCACCACCACTGCTGCACCCACCACCACCACCACCACTACCACCACTGCTGCACCACCACCACCACTACCACCACTGCTGCACCACCACCACCACCACCACCACCACTGCTGCACCACCACACCACCACTGCTGCACCCACCACCACCACTGCTGCTGCACCCACCACCACCACCACTGCTGCACCCACCACCACCACTGCTGCACCACCACCACTGCTGCACCACCACCACCACCACCACACCACCACTGCTGCACCACCACCACCACCACCACTGCTGCACCACCACCTACCACCACTGCTGCACCCACCACCTACCACCACTGCTGCACCACCACCACCACCACCACTGCTGCACCACCACCCACCACCACCACTGCTGCACCACCACCACCACACCACCACTGCTGCACCACCACCACCACCACCACCACCACCACCACTGCTGCACCCACCACCATTACCACCACTGCTGCACCACCACCACTACACCACCACTGCTGCACCACCACCACCACACTGCTGCACCACCACCACCACCACTGCTGCACCACCACCACCACTGCTGCACCACCACCACCACTGCTGCACCACCACCACCACTGCTGCACCACCACCACTGCTGCACCACCACCACCACCACTACCACCACTGCTGCACCACTGCCACCACCACCACCACTGCTGCACCACCACCAAACCACCACTACCACCACTGCTGCACCACCACCACCACCCTACCACCACTGCTGCACCACCACCACCACCACCCTACCACCACTGCTGCACCACCACCACCACCACCACCACTGCTGCACCACCACCACCACCACTACCACCACTGCTGCACCACCACCACCAAACTGCTGCCACCACCACACCACTGCTGCACCACCACCACCCACCACCACCACCACCACCACTGCTGCACCACCACCACCACCACCACTGCTGCACACCACCACTGCACCACAACACTGACCACCTACAGAACATGTGTGTGTGTGTGTGTGTGTGTGTGTGGGACCACTATGTACCATGTGGGTGTGTGTGTGTGTACTGCTGTGTATATGTGTATTTGTGTGTGTGTGTGTGTGTGTGTGTGCACCCATGTGGGTGTGGTGTGTGTGTACTGCTGTACCACCACCACCACTGCTGCCATGTTTGTGTATATGTGTATTTGTGCT
>JAFMOC010000300.1:332500-337500 GCA_019802505.1 Corydoras sp. C115
TCCCGGTTCGAATCCCCATCTGGGTGGAGTTTCCATGTTCTCCCCGTGTCTGTGTGGGTTTCCTCTGGGTTCTCTGGTTTCCTCCCACAATCCAAAAACATGGATTAAGTCAATTGAATTCTCAAAAAATTGCCCCATATAGAGTGTGTCTGTGTGAGTGAGTGTGTGCCCAGCGATGGATTGGCGCCCTGTCCTGGGTCTATCTGCCCAGCGCCCGAGACGTTCTCCCCTGGATGGGCATGGAGAACCCCACCGCGACTCTAATAGAGGATAAAGCGGGAGATAATGGATGGGGATGGATAAAACTCTGATGAACAATTTAGAGAAAGCAACATGGATGAAGAAGGTTCTCACTCTTTGAGATAGATGTTCTCAAGAAGAACTGATACTGAGATGAAGAAAAGTATTCAGACGCATCAGTGATAAATCAGATGATGTTCTGCTGATGGAACCTGAGAAAAGCACCTGGACATCGATGCAAAGAGGTTACAGAACATTGTCTCAGCAGCATCAAGAAGAAAACCTGTGGAACCTGCTTCAGGAGGAGATGAGGAGATGGATGGATTTAAAAAGAGGGATAGAAGAAGAAGAAGAAGATGGAAGATGATTTAAAAACAGTCTGGTTCCATCAAACTTGTGTTTAGATGATCAGCGTGTTTACAATCCTACATCAAAGTTTGGAGAGATAGTAAAAGAGAGCGAGAGAGAGAGAGTGTGTGTGTGTGTGTGTGTGTGTGTGTGTGTGTTGTGTGTGTGTGTGTGTGTGTGTGTGTGTGTGTGTGTGAGTGAGAGAGAGAGAGAGAGAGAGAGAGTATGTGCAGTTGTAGATGGAGCAGATCCTCGCCGGCCGGAACGCGCACACTGGAGCCCAGCGCAGCCACCGCGGTCAGCGCAGTCGAGGTTCCGATTCCAGCTGCAGTGGAGGTGATGCCGCGTCCACGCTGATCGGCTGCAGGTTCGTCTCGTGGGCTGACTGCTCTGCGTCTGTGCGTGATGAGCGCGCGCGTCCCCGGCACCCCGGAGCCCAACGGCAGCGCGCGCACGAGCGCGCCATGGACATCCACGAGCGACGAGCCGCCCGCGCTCTCCACCGCGGTAAGAACCCTCCATCCATCCTACCACCCACCCAGAACCACCTCACCATCAGAACCCACCACCCAAATCCAGAGAACCTCAGAGAACCAAAGAGCAGACTGAAGCCGACAGAAGCCGTCATGAATGGAGTTAATGGATTAAAGCTTAGTGTGAAACTTCAGAACAACGCGCCACGTTCTCAGGGTTCTCTGAAGCACGAGAACCAAAACCAACATCAGACTTTAGTTCCAGTCGAATCATTAATCATGAGAACGAAGGTTCCGATTCAACTGATGACATCAAACCGTAAATCAAATAAAACTTTATATTAAAATCTGAGACTGAGCAACAACTACCGAACCGAACCGAACCGAACCGAACCGAACCGACGATTCATAAAGAAACATGAGATATCTCAGATTCTCTCTTTAATTTAGAATCTCAGTAATAACAAGCTAAATATATAAAAACTCTTTTTTATATCGTGTTAAATAACTTTATCCTTAATTAATTCTGCTTGTGAAGTATAAAATCTAGTAGAAATGGGCAATTTATCCATAGAAAGCTAAATTAATTAATTTACCACTAATTAGTTCATTAATTGATACTTTTAAATGAATTCATGTGTCATCAACGAAGTTTCAGCTTAATGAGAGAAACAGCTTCACAAAGTTTTTACCAGAAACACAGACGAACAGATGAAGCTGAATCAGAGATGATAAAAATAATGAATAATAATAATAATAATAAATAATAATTATAATAAGAATCATAATAATCAATAATAATAATAATTATAATAATAATCATAATAATCAATAATCATAATAATAATAATAATTATTATTATTGTTTATTATTATTATTATTATTATTATTATTATTATTATTATTATTATTATTATTGTTATTATTATTATTATTATTATTGTTGTTGTTGTTCTTATTAAAAAATCAACTAAAGTTTTTTGAACATAAAAGTTTTCCACAAAATGACTTTGGTGTTAACAGTAAAATATATATATAATTTATTTAATTGAACGTTCCGCTTTGGTTCCTTTGATGTTTGGACCCCGCTGTATTGGGAGACCCTCCCGTTAAGCTTTTAGGACATCACAGTCTAAGACGTGTCCCCTTCAGAGTGACACTGCTGGAGGTGAGACCCTGTGTCCACCGCCTGTACCCTCCACCCTGACCCTGCACCACCCCCCCGACAACCTCCCTGCAGCGCTGAGGGAACCCCCTGTGATGTTCTCAGAGCCTCTGTGGATGTGATGTGCAGTTCTGTCTCTCAGCTTCTTTTGTTTCTCCTGTAAATCCTGCAGTTTCGGGGTAAAGCTGTGACGTGGTAATCGATTTATTGGTATGTTCCGGGTGTGTTGATGGTATGTTCCGGGTGTGTTGATGGTATGTTCCGGGTGTGTTGATGGGGTGTGTTGATGGTATGTTCCGGGTGTATTGATGGTATGTTCCGGGTGTGTTGATGGTATGTTCCGGGTGTGTTGATGGATTGTTCCGGGTGTGTTGATGGTATGTTCCGGGTGTGTTGATGGTATGTTCCGGGTGTGTTGATGGTATGTTCCGGGTGTGTTGATGGTATGTTCCGGGTGTGTTGATGGTATGTTCCGGGTGTGTTGATGGTACGTTCCGGGTGTGTTGATGGTGTTGATGGTACGTTCCGGGTGTGGGTGTGTTGATGGTACGTTCCGGGTGTGTTGATGGTACGTTTCCGGGTGTGTTGATGGTACGTTCCGGGTGTGTTGTGTTCCGGGTGTGTTGATGGTTGTTCCGGGTGTGTTGATGGTACGTTCCGGGTGTGTTGTGGTATGTTATGGTGTGTTGATGGTATGGGTGTGTTGATGGTACGTTCCGGGTGTGTTGATGGTATGTTCCGGGTGTGTTATGGGGTGTGTGGTTGTTCCGGGTGGTTGATGTATGTTTCCGGGTGTGTTGATGGTATGTTCCGGGTGTGTTGATGGTATGTTCCGGGTGTGTTGATGGTATGTTCCGGGTGTGTTGATGGATTGTTCCGGGTGTGTTGATGGTATGTTCCGGGTGTGTTGATGGTATGTTCCGGGTGTGTTGATGGTATGTTCCGGGTGTGTTGATGGTATGTTCCGGGTGTGATGGATTGTTCCGGGTTGATGGTATGTATGGTGTTCCGGGGGTGATGGTGTTGGTGTTCCGGGTGTGTTGATGGTACGTTCCGGGTGTGTTGATGGTATGTTCCGGGTGTGTTGATGGTATGTTCCGGGTGTGTTGATGGTATGTTCCGGGTGTGTTGATGGTATGTTCCGGGTGTGTTGATGGTATGTTCCGGGTGTGTTGATGGATTGTTCCGGGTGTGTTGATGGTATGTTCCGGGTGTGTTGATGGTATGTTCCGGGTGTGTTGTATGTTCCGGGGTGTGTTGATGGTATGTTCCGGGTGTGTTGATGGTATGTTCCGGGTGGGTGTGTTGATGATGGTATGGTGTTCCGGGTGTGTTGATGGGTTGATGGTGTTCCGGGTGTGTTGATGGTTGATATGTTCCGGGTGTGGTGTGTTGATGGTATGTTCCGGGTGTGGTAGGTTTCTGGGTTTAGTAGAAGTGTGTTGATGGATGTTCCGGTGTGATGAGAGATGTTCCATGAAGGTTCCGGGTGTGTTGATGGTATGTTCCGGGTGTGTTGATGGATTGTTCCGGGTGTGTTGATGGTATGTTCCGGGTGTGTTGATGGTATGTTCCGGGTGATGGTAGGTTTCTGGGTTTAGTAGAAGATGGAGAGCCCGGTGGATGAGAGACAGAAGGTCAGTGTCCAGGCTGGTCCTCACTGCTGAGGTTCTGCGTTTGTTCCTCTGATTGCGTTTCCGTGTCGAACCCGGTTTGTGAAGCGTCTGGAGAGTTCAGACCTCCTCACAGCGTTAAAAGCTTTGGATCGGACGCTGTGAGGACCGATGGACGGTGTCCTGCAGCATCATCAGAAATACATGTCTTTAATAGAACAGAGGTTCTGTATGGAGACTCCGTCTTCTGTTCTGCTTTAGAACTTCTTCACATTTCTTGTTTGTTTTTTTTATGGTGAATCCGACTTTTTGTCTCTTCTTTACAGATGGTGATGATTCAGGAAGCTCTCCACCCTTTTCCCACTGTGGATGTTCCAGACCACGCCCACTATACAATCGGCACTGTGATCTTACTCATTGGTATCACAGGAATGGTGGGCAACTTCCTGGTTATTTACGCCTTCTGCAAGTAAGATCATCAAAGACATCATCATCAGACATCAAAGACATCATCACAGACATCAAAGACATCATTATAGGCATCAAAGGCACCATCACAGACATCATGACAGATGTCAAAGACATCACAGACATTACAGACATCAAAGACATCATTACAGACATCAAAGACATCATCACAGACATCAAAGACATCATCACAGACATCAAAGACACCATCACAGACATCATGACAGATGTCAAAGACATCACAGACATCAAATACATCATTACAGACATCAAAGACATCATTACAGACATCAAAAACATCATCACAGACATCAAAGACATCATTACAGACATCAAAGACAGCATTACAGACATCAAAGACACCATCACAGACATTGTGACAGATGTCAAAGACATCACAGACATCAAAGACATCACTACAGACATCAAAGACACCATCACAGACATCAAAGACACCATCACAGACATCATGACAAATGTCAAAGACATCACAGACATTACAGACATCAAAGACATCATTACAGACATCAAAGACACCATCACAGACATCAAAGACACCATCACAGACATCATGACAAATGTCAAAGAAATCACAGACATTACAGACATCAAAGACATCATTACAGACATCAAAGACATCATCACAGACATCAAAGACACCATCACAGACATCAAAGACACCATCACAGACA
>JAFMOC010000300.1:342500-392500 GCA_019802505.1 Corydoras sp. C115
TTCTGCATCTTCCGCGCCATCCGCAGCACCACCAGGTCGGTCCAGGAGCTCACCGTACACTGGGACCAACGGTCAGCATCACTCACAGTGTGTGTGTGTGTGTGTGTGTGTGTGTGTGTGTGTGTGTGACAGTGCCGTGGGTAAAATCAGCGAGTTTGGCGGCTCAACCAAAGACTCCATCAAGAAGTTCCACCGTCTGAAGAGCGAGTGGAAGATGGCCAAGGTGGCGCTGATCGTCATCCTGCTGTACGTCATCTCCTGGTCTCCGTACTCCTGCGTGGCTCTGACGGCGTTCGCGGGGTGAGAACCTTCACCCGCCGTCTGTCTGTCTGTCTGTCTGTCTGTCTGTCATTTATAGATCAGGGTTCTTAAAGGTTTTGGCTCCGCCTCTCTCTGTTTTTCACACATATGTGAACATCACTCAGGTGTGAGTGTTTATTAAAGCGATGAGGTACGAGGGGGCGTGGCCTCAGTCTGAATAAAGCCCATAATGAGGGGTGTTTAGAGGAGAACACCTCTTTATCTGATTTATTCACAATAATACACGACCTTGACGGCACGGTGGCTCAGTGTTTGGCATGTTCTCCTCTCAGCCCTGGGGATCCAGTTTCAAATCCCGATCTGGGTGGAGTTTGCATGTTCTCCCCGTGTCTCTGTGGGTTTCCTCCGGGTTCTCCGGTCAGATCTAAAAACATGGATTCAAGGTGAATTGGGTGCTTTAAATTGCCCCATATAATGTGTGTCTGTGTTTGTCTGTGTGAGTGAATGTGCTCAGTGATAGATTGCCCCCATGTCCTGGGTGTATCTGCCCACATGGGGAACCCCCCCCGCGACCCTAATAGAGGATAAAGCTGAAGATAATGAATGAATGAATGAATACACAACTTGGAGTGTCTGATTGCTTTAATAAAACTCGTACAAACACAATAATAATAAAAAACAAGCTTTGATTCAGAATTTTGTTTATTAAAAACTAAATCGTTAATAACCTGTTCTTTTTGTGATGTAATCTAGTCCGGTTTATAAAGTGAATGCTGATGTTTCAGATTTCTCTAACGATCAAATACCGCCATCTAGTGGCCGAATTACAGAACCCATACATTCATTATCTTCCACTTTATCCTCTATTAGGGTCGCAGTGGGGTTCCCCATGCCCATCCAGGGGAGAACGTTTCGGGCGCTGGGCAGATACACCCAGGACAGGGCACCAACCTATCGCTGGGCACACACTCATGGAAAACATGGAACATGGAAACTCCACCCAGTTGGGGATTCAAACCAGGAATCCCTAGCGCTGAGAGGAGAACATGCCAAACCACTAAGCCACCGTGCCGCCAATTACAGAACCCAGTTTATAAAATACATCGGGAAATCTAATGTATTGAATATCATACTGTTATCCACATGGTTCCACTCTGTGTACCCCAGTTTATGAACCTCTGATCTAGATGATCGAACATCAGCGTCTCCCGTTCCGTCTGATGTTTAGAACCCACGCTGGCCTCAGGTGTGAGTGCCGTCCCCTCCGTCCGGAGTGGAACCACATGACTGAGTCTGCTCGTCACTAATCTGAGTTACGTGGTTCCACGTTCCGTCCCATTTCTCTGAAACAGTTCCGCTTTCTGCAAATGAACAAAGCAGGAGCTGCGCAGATGGTCCAGGCTGCCAAAATCTGCGTTTCAATCCTAAAGAGCTTTTAAAGACTGAGGCTTAGTGTAGAACAAACGCCGTAATCCGGTTCCACGGGCAGCTTCAGACGGACGCCGGCACCTGCCGCCGGACCCGACGCAAGTCCGGCTGCTTTACATAACGAGCAGCACCCTCGTTAATGAACTCAATGTAATATAAAGACAGAGCGTCCACTCTCTGAGACTGAGGCTTTCTCTAAACTTCTAATCCAAAGAATCATCTGTGAGGAGCTCACAATCTCAGTTCCAGTTCATCCCATGTACAGAGATGAGGTCAGAGCTCTGTGGGGGTCAGTCCGCTTCTTCTACACCAGACCCGTGTCCTTATGAACCCAACCTCGTGCACTGGAACAGGAAAGGGCCTTCCCCAAACTTTGTGGTTGGAAGTGTATGGTTTTCAAACCCTGACCTGTTGGTTTTGCAGAATTCATGACTCTGAATGTTTTAAATTCTACAAACTCGGACTCTGTGGAGGATTGTTCTGTTTTAACGTGGATGTCCACTTAGGTGTCGGGTTTGAGGAATTGGAGCCAGTCCAGAACGTTTGGAGAACATTACCAGGCAGGACGTTGATTGTATTAAATGTTCCTGTGTTTTTGCAGATATGCCGACATGCTGACGCCGTACATGAACTCGGTCCCTGCCGTGATCGCTAAAGCATCGGCCATCCACAACCCCATCATATACGCCATCACCCACCCAAAATACAGGTGTGTCCAGAGAGAGCCCCATGTGTCCACTCGCTCAAGTTCAGCTCATTTATTTATTGAGTTTTTTTTATAATCGTACTTCATCACAGACCAAGAGACAGCGGCAAGACAAAACTCCCTGTTATGTTGATATTTTAATGAAGAAACCTTGTGAGGACCGAGGCTCAGTGAGGGACTCCTCCTCCTTGAGCATCAACAGTGTAGGACAGCCTTGTACAGATTGTGTGGTGATCATGTGACCCGTACTTAATAATTAAAAAACTATATAAGTCCATTGAGGGCGTCCTGCAAGACCGCCGGTCCAATAGAAACCCAGGATCCATCCTGTAATCGTCGTAGAACCAATGGCTGAAGAGCTGGCCACGCCTCCAGGAAATGAGGCGACGCCTCAAAAGAACAAACAAGAAAAGCAGTTAGAGTTAATGAAGCGCCGTAATTAATTAAAAACCAGAGTTTGATTGACATCCAGCTCAGTTCTCCATCACATCAGCTCCTCTGATCAGACTGATGGGGTTTGTAGTTCCACAGTTCCATTCTGTAGATCATCTGTTCCTCTACAGACTCCGTTAGTCCCCTTTGGTATGTTCTCTGATGATCAGAACCCCCGCAGGGCAGACAGGTGGATGGGGAGGGCGTGGGAGCTCAGTGCTTAGAGGGTTGGTCATCAATCAGAAGGTTGTGGGTTCAAATCCCAGGTCCACTGAAGTCACCACTGTGGGTTCTTGAGTAAGACCCTTAACCCTCACTGCTCCAGAGATGATGTCCATCCCCTGTGTTCTGACCCCAACCACGTTGAGATGAAAGCGTCCGCTAACCGAGCGAATCAGGACGGAGGACGAGTCCCTCAGGAGAACGTTCAGGTTCTGAGGTTTGAGTTTCATTCGTGATCCGTTCCGGCAGGTCGGCGTTAGCGAAGTACATCCCGTGTCTGGGCGTGTTGCTGTGTGTCCCTCACCGAGATCGCTTCACCAGCAGCAGCTTCATGTCCACACGCCGCTCCACCGTCACCAGCCAGTCCTCAGACCTCAGCAACAACACCCGCCCCCCCGGCAAGCCCCGCCTCTCCTCCGTCTCCGACAGCGAGTCGGTACGAACACGCAGCCTTTACACTCTGAACACTGTGGCCTCCAGGATGGAGATCAGGATCTTCACTGTGATCTGTGGTTCCTGTCCCTCAGGGTCTGACCGACACCGAGCTGGACGCGGTCTCGGCCCTTTCCCGTCAGGCGTCCTGCGAGGTCCGGAAAGACATGGGGAGCTTTCGGAACTGCAGCTCTCTGAAGGTGAAGGTGAGGAGTCGGGACTCCGGACTTTCTGACAGAAGTCCAACCATCGGGGGGCAGAACCTCACCGGCTACGCTTACATCAGCGTGAGTGAGCGTCCATGTCGTCTGCTTTAACACACACTGAGGATGGTGCCTCGCAGCGCTCTGAAAATCACCCAAATAAAAACAGGAGCGGGCCTATGAGGGAGCCCGGGGGGACTCCCCTTAAAATCAGGACGCATGGTAATAAATATAAATAAGAACAGCGTGCCATCGGGGGGGCGGGCTGACGTTTGAGTTCTAAAGGAAGTAGGAGAGAACCCACGTCCAGCAGGTTGATCCGAGTCACGTGACTCCATGAGGCTCAGATGAGAGAGTGATTAAAGCAGGAAGTGTAATTCTCTCCTTTAATCTGGACCTCTTTAAAAATAATCCTCAGAAACAGTCTGCTGTCCAGAGCTGAGGTCAGAGCGGCGGTTCTCCGTCACAGCCTCGCAGACGGAACCTCACAGCCTGACCCCGTAACAGGACAGAGGGGTGGGCGTTAGAGAAGGGGGGGGGGATTTCAGTGATGTACACCAAACCTACACGTCCAGGGTTCCGTCTCAGAGAGAGATCACTATCACTGTCTCAGGGTTCTGTCTTGGAGAGGTAACTGTCTCAGAGTTCCGTCTCAGAGGGGTAACTGTCTCAGGGTTCTGACTCAGAGAGGTCACTGCCTCAGGGATCCATCTCCGAGGAATCACTGTCTCAGGGTTCCGTCTTGAAGAGAGAACACTGTCTCAGTGTTCCATCTCAGAGAGGTCACTGTCTCAGGGTTCTGTCTCAGAGAGAGTTCACTGTCTCAGGGTTCCATCTCAGAGAGGTCACTGTCTCAGGGTTCCGTCTCAAAGAGGTCACTGTCTCAGGGTTCTGTCTCAGAGAGAGGTTACTGTCTCAGGGTTCCGTCTCAAAGAGGTCACTGTCTCAGGGTTCTGTCTCAGAGAGATCACTGTATCAGGGTCCCATCTCAGAAAGGTAACTGTCTCAGGGTTCCGTCTCAGAGAGATCACTGTCCATGGTTCCACCTCATGGTGCTGTAGTGTCTTCAGATCAGTCAGAAAGCTGAGAGACATGGGGAGAACATGCTAACAGCATGTGGCTGGATGAATGACGGGGTGAGGACGGGGCGTACAGAACTCTAACAGAACCGTGTTGTCCTCCCTCAGACTGCGATGGACAGCGATGACCTCCCTGTGCCTGCAGCAGCTCCGTCCAGCCATCTGTCCACGGTAAGTCTGCTTCATCTCCCAGCATGCAACAGCGCAGCACATGCTTTATAGAGTTCCGGCGTCTGTTCACCCAACGGTTCCAGATCATCACTGAAGTTCCTGGTTCCAGATTAAAACATTCACTCGAACCCTGAACATGAATCAGAACCCCGAGTTAGGTCCCATAGAACCTCTTTGGCTGGACCTGAAGGTGGACCTGTGGCTGGACTGAACCTGTAGATGTTTAACACTGAGGTCCAAACACTGAAGAAGGACCATCCAGAGAGGGGGGGTTCCCCATGTTCATCCAGGGGAGAACGTTTCGGGCGCTGGGCAGACACACCCAGGACAGGGGAGCAATCTATCACTGGACATACACTTACTCACACGCACACAGACACACTCTATATGGGGCAATTTGGAGAACTCAATTGACTTGATCCATGTTTTTGGACTGTGGGAGGAAACCGGAGAACCCGGAGGAAACCCACGCGGACATGGGGAGAACATGGAAACTCCACCCAGATGGGGATTTGAACCAGGAATCCCTAGTGCTGAGAGGAGAACATGCTAAACCACTAAGCCACCGTGCTGGCCCTGAAGAAGGAACATTTAGAAGCCAATCAGAACCCACGGTTCTTGTTGCAGAACCAGCAGAACCTCATCATGGTCCCTCAGCAGATGTTCGGTTCTAACGCTGTGAAGTTCTCTGTGCTCTAACAGCATCGAGCGGAGTGCGAGCCGTCGGGTCCTATCCCGGCCATCGTGGTCACGTCCGAGTCGGCTCAGACGCTCCGCCCCGACGGGGCTAACGGACACCCCCCCCACCGCCTCCTCCTCCCCGGGGGCTCCGCCGTGGCCTTGGTCAGCAGGGAGGCGGAGCAGATGTCCGCCGCGGTTCCGCCGGATCGCGTCTGAGGAACGTCAGAGTCCTCCCCCCCCCCCCCCCCCCGCTGCATCCGTCCTGTGTCTCACCTCCACCCCCCCCCCACACCCCATACAGCACTCCACTGTCCACTCCACACGCAGCCGGTGCTCGGTCCCGGGGTCGGTGGCGTCCTGCTGAGACGGAACCTCAGCATCTCTGACCAGGGACACATGACTCATTATGGAGGAGGAGGAGGAGGAGGAGGAGGAGGAGGAGGAGGAGGAGGAGGAGTTCTCATGAGCCAAGAGAACTCTTCATTAATGATGAACAGGGGGCTGATGTTGTTGCATACATGTGAGGGGTGTGGTCGGTGTGAGGGGTGTGAGGGGTGTGAGGGGTGTGAGGGGTGTGGTGGTGGTGCATGTCCTCCCCGTGTCTGAGAAGTGGAGATGCTGTAATGGCTGGTCTCTGAGGGTCACGCCCTGCCGCTGCTGCTGCTGAACTGAACTCACCGAACAATCACCTTTAATACAGGAGCTTCCCCAACATAGTGTCCCCCCGTCCCCCCCGTCCCCCCAGAACTGAACCCAGAACCTGCCGGCTGTCCGGTGGTGGTGTGAATGGCGCCACCATGCCACCAAAGGTGCTTTAAACACCTGAGGATCTTCATTCTGGATCCATCCTTCTGATGTTCTTGTCTCATGTTCCTTGGTTCCTCTCTGTCCTCAGATCTGTCTCACTGTCTCCCTCACGTTCTCGTTTTTATTTTAAAATAAAGATGCTGAATATCAAACACCTCAAAACCAACAAAAACCAGAGAGCGTCCATCCGTACCTCATCTTCTGCTTTATCCTCTATTAGGGTCATGGGTGGGTGGGGTGGGGGTGGGGGGTTCCCCATGCCCATCCAGGGGGAACGTTTCGGGTGCTGGGCAGATACACCCAGGACAGGACGCCAATCCATTACTATGCACACTCACTGACACACACACTCTATGGGGGCAATTTAGAACATTCGCTGCACCTTGAATCCATGTTTTTTGGACTGTGGGAGGAAACCGAAGAACCCGGAGGAAACCCATGTGGACATGGGGAGAACATGCACACACAGCCTTTTAAGCCCCAAAATGAATCAACAGAGGGCGGCAAAGTGGCTTTGGTGGTTGGTATGTTCTCCTCTCAGTGCTGGGGAACCAGGTTCAAAATCCGATCTGGGTGGAGTTTGCATGTTCTCCCGGTGTCTGCATGGGCTCTCCGGTTTCCCACAGTCTAAAAACATGGATTCAAGGTAAATGAAATGCTCCAAATTGCCCCATATAGAGTGTGTCTGTGTGTCCGGCGATGGATTGGCGTCCTGTCCTGGGTGTATCTGTCCAGCGCCCAAAACGTTCCCCCCTGGATGGGCATGGGGAACCCCCCCCACCTTAATAGAGGATTAAACAGAAGATGATGAGATGGATGAACCATCATTTTAGAATCAGGTGGTGGATCAGTTCTACTCGTTAACGCAGAACGTTCAGCTGAAGGTTCTTCACGTCTCCACCTTCTGCTGATGGGATCCGTCTCTGCGCTTTTTGGATTGATTGATGTTTCAGGACGTTCGTCTTTCTTAAGGTCCGTCACAGAACCTTGGTGGGTTTGAGGTCACAGAACCTCGGTGGGTTTGAGGTCACAGAACCTCGATGGGTTCAGGTCACAGAACCTCGGTGGGTTTGAGGTCACAGAACCTCGGTGGGTTTCAGGTCACAGAACCTCAGTGGGTTTGAGGTCACAGAACCTCGGTGGGTTTCAGGTCACAGAACCTCGGTGGGTTTCAGGTCACAGAACCTCGGTTGGTTTCAGGTCACAGAACCTCGGTGGGTTTGAGGTCCAGACGTGGGCGCCGTGGTTCCGACGCTTTGGAAGCGGTTTCAGCTCAGACCTTCGTCTTATGGATGTTCTGGAGTAAGATGGATCTACCACTGTTTGTTCCTCCACCTCTGGACGTCGCAGTCTGCTCTGAGGGAGGACATCACAGACGGACTGAGACCGGATGAGGGGACCACCTCATGTCTTTATCTCTGCGTGTGTGTGTGGGGGGGGGGGGTGCAGGGGGGGGGGGGGGGGGGGTTCTGTAGGTGTTGTGGTGTGGAACCTTTAATGTAGCGTTGACGAGAAGAGTTCTAATTAATGTCACTGTATTTAAATGAAGCGGCTTCACTCTGTTAACGAGGTTTTTAATATGGACTTCATATTGCAGCGATAATCAGCACCATCATCCCTGTGCTTTGGTATGTTCTCTACCTCCTGACCGTGTTTAGCAGCGTCATTCCTGTTGATATTTTAAAACGTGTGTAACGTGTTTTTATTTGTGAGTGTGTGATGTGTTCGGTCTTTGTGTTGAAGCGCTTTGGGTTGTTCTCTCTTTAGTTCTTGTGCTACTGATGATGATGATGATGATGAAGATGATGATGATGATGATGATGATGATGATGATGATGTTTTTAAATAAAGACACTGAATTTAACACCTGATCTGTGAATCTGTGACATCATTCCAAACCGTGAGAACATCTCAGCTTTATCCTCTATTATGGTCGCGGGGGGGGGGGGGGGTGTTCCCCATGCCCATCCAGGTGAGAACGTTTTGGGCGCTGGGCAGATACACCCAGGACAGGGGGTCAATCTATTGCTGGGCACACACTCACTCTATATGGGGCAATTTGGAGAACTCAATTGACCTTGAGAACCCGGAGGAAACCCACGCGGACACGGGGTGAATAAGGAAACTCCACCCAGATGGGGATACAAACCGGGAATCCCTAGTGCTGAGTGGAGAACATGCCACACCACTAAGCCACCGTGCCAGATCTTATGTTAATGATGAATATGAATGTTTTCTGATTTCAGTAACGTTAGTTCTCCATCAGAGGGCGTTTGTAGTTCTACAGTTCCATTCTGTAGTCCATCAGTTCCTCTACGTCGCCTTTGGTATGTTCTCTGATGATCAGGACGCCCACAGAGCAGGTCTGTTTGGGTGGTGGCTGATGCTCGGTGCTGCAGTGATCCTGACGTGGTGGTGCAGGTGTGTCCGTGCGCTCAGCATCATTCTGTAACTTTGGTATGTTCTCTGATGATCAGGACGCCCACAGAGCAGGTCTGTTTGGGTGGTGGCTGATGCTCGGTGCTGCAGTGGTCCTGACGTGGTGGTGCAGGTGTGTCCGTGCGCTCAGCATCATTCTGTAACTTTGTAACGAACTTTCTGTGGATGAGACATTCATGAATGAGGACGTAGGGATCGAGTTCTGTCCCGATTCCCTCGCGTCTCCGAGACACAGAACCCGCTTTCCAACAGAACCTCTGATGCAGGCGGTCGAGTTCATGAGGTTTTTGTTCGGTCTTTCAGATTTTAAAGACAGCGTTGGGGCTCCCGATAAGCCCCGCCTCTGCATAACCGGAGACAGGGAGACATGGATCAGCCGATGGGACGTCCGCATGTCTAAAGTCCTGGAGGTAATCAGACATGCTGAATATTTGCTCAAAGGCTCTCATTACCTTAAAGTTAAAGCGTCCTCTCGGAACGGCGGGGGCGTAACGCACCGCCGGGGGAACAGGCTATATTCGCCCTGTGAATCATAGGGGCCCGGTATCCCAGGTGTCCCCTTACAAACCAAATATGGGCCCTGAGGAGTGGAGCCGTGGCGCTCTTTGCAGTGGGGGGCTATTCTTAGGCTGTCCACCCAGACCATCCGTACAGGCAAGATCTCTCTTCTTTCTGCCATGTTTTTGCCGTGACTTATTAATCTGCTTTCTTTCCCCTCAGGAACCTGTCCTCATGGACTAGAACCCTTTAAAGCTCTGGGCTCTGGGGTTCTGACCGCTGTCGGCTGCCTCTCCGTGTCGCTCTGCTCACGACCCGCACTGTTGTTGTTGTTGTGTCCTAGAGGCTCCGTGGCGCCTGCCCGTCCCCGGGTGTTCGTCCTGACCGCAGGGTGAAGAACTAGCAAGGGAAAGAAGACCGGACGAGTCGAGTCGAGAGCAGCCTTTTCACCTGAACGCCTGAATCCAACATGAGCAATTACACCGTGACGCTGAGTGGACCTGCACCATGGGGCTTCCGCCTGCAGGGAGGCAAAGACTTCAACATGCCCCTCACCATCTCCAGGGTGAGTCCAGTTCTGTCCTTCAGACCTCAGGAAGTCTCGAGTTTGTTACAGTTAGCAAGTTGTGAGCTTGGGTAGTGGGATAGGACTGCTGATTGGTAGGTGCTCCAATATCAACAGCACAGAATGCTTTGGGAAAGCCAATGGTCCCAACGGTCCCAACGGTCCCAATGGTTCCATCGGGTTCTTATTGAACACGTTCGGCGGGTGTTCACATATTTGTGGCTTTACAGACCTCAGGTTGATTTTATCAGCAGGTTTACTTAAACCCGGTCTTCAGCTGAAGAACCGTGAGATCGGTCACCTCAGGAATAAAGATTTGCGTCCCGGGTTCGAGGGGCTCTCTGTGCAGAGACAGCAGAGTAAAGCCTCGTTAATCACGCACCTCGTCCCGGTTTTAGCGCCGGGTCTCCAACAGAACAGCTAAAATAGTCATGGTTCTCCAAGCTACCCGTGACACAAATAGAAAGGGCACTTTAACATCTGGTGGGCCGCCAGCGTGGGGTGCAGAGGGACGTGCCGTGTGCAAAACGTCCCGCACGCCCAAAACCCTGAGCGTGACATCAGAGAGATTTTAAAGACGAGCGTCGACAAAAACGCAACATTAATTCAATGTTTCAAAAGATTTAATCAAACATAAACATCAAAGGAACCATCCATCCATTACCTTCTGCTTAATCCTCTATTAGGGTCGCAGGTTGGGGGGGGGTTCCCCATGTCCATCCAGGGGAGAACGTTTCGGGCGCTGGGCAGATACACCTAGGACAGGGGGGCAATCTATTGCTGGACACACACTCACTCACACAGACACACTCTATATGGGGCAATTTGGAGAACTCATTCACCCTTGATCCATGTTTTTGGACTGTGGGAGGAAACCGAAGAACCCGGAGGAAACCCTAGTGCTGAGAGGAGAACATGCCAAACCACTAAGCCACCGTGCCGCCCTCAAAGGAACCAGATTCCAAAAAGGACAAAAGTATCAGGACTAAGGTCTGAGTCCCCGAGGTCTGCAGTTTCAGTCCCTCAACCACAGGAGGAGAACATCAGGCTGGAGATCTGGACAGACACATGTTTCTCACTCTGTGGGAACAGTTTGGGGAAGGCCCGGCTGTGTTTGGGAGTGATGGACGCGTTGGGGACGGAGGAGCGGGGGTCCTGTCTGCAGAGGAACATGAGGACAGCTTCAGGAGTGTGCTGGATGTGAAGGGCTGATGTTTGTGTGATGTTCTCAGCGCTGTCACACGTCTGTGGAACGTTTTCATTCTGGGATAGGCTCTTATTTAATGGAGCGTGGTTCCGATACGTGTCTTCGTGCTTGCGAGGCTGCTCCAATGCCTCGTTCATGTGATTGAGGTTATTTTCCATCAATTGAAGTGAAAAGGCACAAATAATGGGTTCTGCGCCGCGGGGGCGTCACAGACGGCCGACTGAACTGAAAACGGTTCCGTTTAAACCACGTGAGTCACGCTCTGCGCCCCTGAGAACCCAGCCAATCAGAAGATCTGAAGCTTTAGACACCTCCATCACCTACATGTGCATGGTGAGGGCCCCTAAGTCACTGAGGGCCCCTTGATGTTGCAGGATGCTTTAATAGTGGTGCTGGGTGCTGGGTGGTGGATGCTGGGTGCTGGGTGCTGGGTGGTGGATGCTGGATGCTGGATGCTGGATGCTGGGTGGTGGATGCTGGGTGGTAGGTGCTGAGTGCTGAGTGCTTGGTGGTGGATGCTGGGTACTGGGTGGTAGATGCTGGATGCTGGGTGCTTGATGCCGGGTGCTGGGTGGTAGATGCTGGGTACTGAGTGGTGGATGCTGAGTGGTGGATGCTGGGTGCTGGGTGCTGGGTGGTAGATGCTGGATGCTGGATGCTGGGTGCTGGATGCTGGGTGCTGGGTGCTGGGTGGTAGATGCTGGATGCTGGATGCTGGATGCTGGGTGGTGGATGCTGGATGCTGGGTGCTGGATGCTGGGTGCTGGGTGGTGGATGCTGGGTACTGGGTGGTAGATGCTGGATGCTGGGTGGTGGATGCTGGATGCTGGGTGGTGGATGCTGGGTGGTAGGTGCTGGGTGCTGAGTGCTTGGTGGTGGATGCTGGGTGGTGGATGCTGGGTACTGGGTGGTGGATGCTGGATGCTGGGTGCTTGATGCCGGGTGCTGGGTGGTAGATGCTGGGTACTGGGTGGTGGATGCTGGGTACTGGGTGGTGGATGCTGGATGCTGGGTGCTTGATGCCGGGTGCTGGGTGGTAGATGCTGGGTACTGGGTGGTGGATGCTGGGTGGTAGGTGCTGGGTGCTGAGTGCTTGGTGGTGGATGCTGGGTACTGGGTGGTGGATGCTGGGTACTGGGTGCTGAGTGGTGGATGCTGGATGCTGGGTGGTGGATGCTGGGTGGTGGATGCTGGGTGCTGGGTGCTGAGTGGTGGATGCTGGATGCTGGGTGGTGGATGCTGGGTGGTGGATGGATGCTGGGTGGTGGATGCTGGGTGCTGGGTGCTTGATGCCGGGTGCTGGATGCTGGATGCTGGGTGGTGGATGCTGGATGCTGAGTGGTGGATGCTGGATGCTGGGTGGTGGATGCTGGGTGGTGGATGCTGGGTGCTGGGTGCTGAGTGGTGGATGCTGGATGCTGGGTGCTGAGTGCTTGGTGGTAGATGCTGGGTACTGGGTGCTTGGTGGTGGATGCTGGATGCTGAGTGGTGGATGCTGGGTACTGGGTGGTGGATGCTGGGTGGTGAGTGGTGGATGGTGAATGGAGGCTGTTGTTGTTGGTTGAAACCTGATGGAGTCGTTCAGGTGGTGGACCTCGGAGCAGACGGGTTGTGGTTCACGCCTCATTGTCGTGTCTGTACACTGTGATGTCATAACGCTGGAGATGCTGCCAGAAGCTAAATGAGATGTAATGGTCAGGTGTCCTCATACTTTTGGTGTATGGATGTATCTTCTCATCTTCATACAGAATTAAAATACAAACATCTAATTCTCATGATGTTCTCATGATGTTCTCATGATGAACTCCACCTCAGTTTGCAGATCCTTTTATTTAAAGCGACTTGTGCGGAACAAACGTTCATAAGTTTCATAAGTATGGAGCTACAACGGCCATGAAAAAAAAATATTTATACACAGTAAATCTAAAGCGACTTCCAAAGCGAGCAGAGGGTTAACCACAGCATCCCCGGAGCAGTGAGGATTAAGGGTCTTACTCAAGAACACACTTTAGTAACTTCAGTGGACCTGGGATTTGAACCCTTGAGTCCATTATAAAGCTGTATAAGTGGTTCAGGTTCTGTTTGGTTCTCCGTACCGTGCTGCACTGTGGATCAGGTCATGAACTGTGCAGGTTGGTTCGAGGTGTGGTGCGTCAAAGGTTCTGATTGCTACCAGTTGATTTGTTTTAATAGTCGTGTAGTCTGGTGTTGCATAAGGGTTGATATTAGGACCGCTACTGTTTTCAGGTCTTTATAGTGGAGCTGCTTGTACAGTATGATGTCATGTCCAGTATCTCTGTGAATAATGCAGAACAAAGCAGTGTGTGTGTGTGTGTGTGTGTGTGTGTGTGTGTGTGTGTGTGTGTGTGTGTGTGTGTGTGTGTGTGTGTGTGTGTGTGTGTGTGTGTGTGTGTGTGTGTGTGTGTGTGTGTGTGTTTGTGTGACTCTTGAATGTTTTACATTTGATTAAACCGGATATAAAAGCAGTTACTATAGCAACGCTCACAGAATGGAAACTTTATGAAGCAGGTTTCAGAGTTTGTGAGAAATGAAGGAACATTAAACCTGAACGATAAAATATCATAAACATCATAAAAACAATGTGTGTTTGTAAATCATTCGTTATGACATCACAATCCTCCGACTTTGTTATAAATCCACAACATAACAAATTAAATTAAATGCAAAAACATTAATGCTGTAAATATGACTGAGTAAACAGAATGTTGGTGGAGGTGTGTGTGTGTGTGTGGGGGGGGGGGGGGTGTATGTGGGGGTGTTTCCTGAGTGTGTGTGTGTGTGTGTGTGTGTGTGTGTGTGTGTGTGTGTGTGTGTGATGAGTAATGGCAGCAGGTGGAGGCTGAAGGTGTAACTCTCTTTATTTTTAACATTTTAATGAGCTGCTTGTAAACTCAGATATGAGCTCCGTCCTCCCCGAGTTTCAGCCCTGCATTAAATTCAAACGTTAATCAAACTCATCAATCAGGACGATTTAATTAACACTGATAAACATCTGAAAACCTAACGCTAACGTAACGGTTACTGATGTAACAGATTCAGTATTAAAGACGTCCTGCGTGAAGCTGAAGGGTGGGTTCCCTGCTGGATGAATCTGTTTATCTGTAAATATTCAGCCTCAGGTTTCATTCTGAAATCGAACCCGCGACGCGCAGCACATCGCGAGGTCATGACATCATCACAAACACGTCGCTTCATATCAGCAGATTATATTTATTAGAATGATTATTATATGAATGTTAAACGTTTATCACGCTGGCCTCTGTGGGAATTTATGTTGAAATAAACTGATATCATTTTAATCCCAGTTTATAAATGTTGTTGGTGAATATCATCTGTCTGTAGATCAGATTTCTGTATTTATAATCAGACACATCATGAACCAATCAGATGAAGAATGTTCTTCATTAACTATGGAGAACAATTCATTATTCATTCATTATCTTCCACTTTATTCTCTATTATGGTTGTGGGGGGAGGGGGGGTTCCCCATGCCCATCCAGGGGAGAACGTTTCGGGCGCTGGGCAGATACACCCAGGACAGGGGGGCAATCTATCACTGGACACAAACACACAGACACACACTCTATATGGGGCAATTTGGAGAACTCAATTGACTTGATCCATGATTTTGGACTGTGGGAGGAAACCGGAGAACCCGGCGGAAACCCACACAGACACAGGGAGAACATGGAAACTCCACCCAGATCGGGATTCGAACCGGGAATCCCTAGCACTGAGAGGAGAACATGCCAAACCACTTATCCACCGTGCCACCTATGGAGAACCAAACTCATCAAAATGATGAAGTGGATCACACGTGGATCTTCTCTGATGTTCTCACTATAGGAAGTGATGAATATGGCAGCATCTCCACATGGGTTGCCGCGGCGACCGGAAGCCCTGGATGCTGGGGGACGGTTGTTGGACACTAATGGCAGATGACGCAGTGTGTGTTGGTCGGTGTCCTTCAGTTCAGAAGATGAATCCATCTCATCATATTTGTTTATCTCTGTAGATCTCTCAGGGCAGCAAGGCCGCCAGCGGGAACCTGACCCAGGGGGACATCATCACGGCCATCGACGGGGTCAGCACTGAAGGCATGACCCACCTGGAGGCCCAGAACAAGATCAAACAAGCTGTGACCAAACTGAGCCTCACCATGCAGAAGTAAGCTCATCTCCCTCGTCTTCATCAGATGAAACAATCAGGTCCACAACCTTCAGAGAGCTGCGACCGTGGGGGTCACATGGGTTCTCCACTTTAAACACGCTTCAGATCCTAACAGAGTTACGTTAAAAACGCCTCATCAATCAAATCAACACAGAACCCAGAACAGAGAACCCAGAACTCAGAACCCAGAACTCAGAACAGAGAACCCAGAACCCAGAACCCAGAACTCAGAACCCAGAACTCAGAACCCAGAAATCAGAACCCAGAACCCAGAACCCAGAACTTAGAACCCAGAACTTAGAACCCAGAACTCAGAACCCAGAACTCAGAACCCAGAACTCAGAACCCAGAACTCAGAACCCAGAACCCAGAACTTAGAACCCAGAACTTAGAACCCAGAACTCAGAACCCAGAAATCAGAACCATTTTAAAAACAGATTCATAAACTGCTCAGAGTTCCAGGTTCCTGCAGGTGCTAAAGAACCTCAAACTGCCCTCAGAAATGTTGTTCAGGTTCATCCATCCATTATCTTCTGCTTCATCCTCTATTAGGGTCGCAGGGGGGGGAGGAGAACGTTCAGAGGAGAACGTTTCGGGCGCTGGGCAGATACACCCAGGACAGGGCACCAACCTATCGCTGGACACACACTCACTCACACACACACACTCTATATGGGGCAATTTGGAGAACTCAATTGACCTGATCCAAGTTTTTGGACTGTGGGAGGTAACTGGAGAACCCGGAGGAAACCCATGCGGACACGGGGGGAACATTCGAACCGGGAATCCCTAGCACTGTGAGGAGATAGTGCTAGTTATATTTCTTTAGTTGTTGAAGTTGGTCATGTTCAGCGCTTTGTGTTTAAACCCCGCTTTGTGTTTAAACCCCCGGCTCGTCGTTCAGAGATCCATCAAGAGAACATGTCCTTCTGCTGCATGGTACCTGAAATGTCTTCACCATTACGTTAGGGAATTTTACCAACCGACACGTCTGCTGTCTGTCGTCCAGGTCCAGACGTCCAGCCCCTGTGCCCACAGCCACACCCAGGATGGACTCACCAATGCCAGTTATTCCTCATCAGAAGGTAGGAGTGCCGGCTGCACCATGGGAGATGATTCGTCTTAATTGGTTTGGTGGTGATCTCATGAAAAATCACCCGATCTCATAGAACCACATGAAGATCAAAGCATTTAAGGAGAAGCTTTTAGATCTTTATTTAGTACTGATGTGATGAAACATCAGATAAATAATAATAATAATAATAATAATAATAATAATAATAATAATAATAATCTGAACCTGGAGGATGAGGTGGGGAGATGATGGTGATGATGGTGAAGATGATGGTGATGATGGTGTAGATGATGGTGGTTGTGTGTAAGTAGATGTAGCTGCTTGATGAGACCTCCACCCTGCAGGTCATCAGGAGGTTCTGACTGTAGTGGAATGTCCTCAGTGAGGATGTTAATGTTACACGATGCCTCTCAGCTGCTGCTTTACTTCACTCAACATCAAGCAGCATTCACTCCACTCCACTCCACCATCTGGGGGCTGCGTGTGGGGTCTCTGTGGGGGGCAGGGGGGGGACTCTGAAACCTTCAGAGTTCAGATGAAAAACTGAAACTATTCATTCTGTAATTTTAACTCTGCAGCTTTTCTTAATTAGTGCACGATTAATATCAGGTTAATGAGCAGTGTTTTATATATTACAGATGTTTATCATCTTTAGAAGCGCTGTATTAAATATAATTTAATTCATGATGAGAATACAAATCTCTGTTCTGTTATTTAAAGGTTTTGGAGGAATGACCTGCGTCCATTCAGTTCTTTAATCAGCATCATTCATTTTCTTACTTTAAGTTGGATGTGAGATCAAAGTGCTTTGATTGTTTTATTAATCACTACGTGGAGTTTAATCTGCAGATTTAATCGACATTAAACTGAAAAAGGCTTTGTATTTTTTGGGAGGTGCTGATGTAATTAATGAAACTCCTCGTTTTTATCATTTAATTCCACATGTTGTACTCTATAGTGGATCACTCGGTGCCACCAGGTGAAGCGGCACTCAACAGAAATTGTGTTTCCTCAGTTTCTGATATATTTAGAAGTTTAAATCAATATATAAATTAATAATTAAGATCACGACGTTCAGAAATTAAATGAAACTCTTCCTTCTGCTCTCGGTCTGTGTTCCTCACGTGGCTCCAGGTCATCGCCAACACAGCAGCCAAGTCAGTCTAAACCTCTGTGTGTGTGTGTGTGTGTGTGTGTGTGTGTGTGTGTGTGTGTGTGTGTGTTTATGCATGTGTGTACCCTACACTCACTACATTTTGGACCCTCAGTTGAAACTGGTCATTATAGAAATTATATTTACATGTTTACATTTACTGTTGTATGTGAGTCACGAAAACAGGGAGAACATGCCAACTTTACATAGAAGCAGGCTTCGTGTTGGGTGTTGGGTGTTGGGTCAACACTATTAAACTGCAGAACGAACCTTTATATAGAAACAACACGTCATCAGAACAGAGGGGTCCAAACTAATGCAGCACATGATGACCTCCATGCACTTTACAGGAGGTGTTTATTCTGAATGACGTCACTGATTTAACCTTTAAAGCCTGAGTGTGTGTGCTGACATCACGCATGCTGTCCCCTCCTCGTGTTGAGTGTCATTACTGTGTGGAACACTGTTAAACAGATCCTGCAGTCGTACACTCACTTTCTGCAGCAGATCAATTAAAGCATGTGATCTTGTGAGATTTGGAGACCTCTCTGGTACAAATGGGTTACTGCAGGCACCACACTAATTATTGTCTGATGCATCTCCGCGGTCTGATTTTTCTGTTTTATAAATTGTATACTGAGCTTTATTCAGAGTTTATTCACTGTTATACTGTTATATATAAACCCAAATACTTTATAAGCTTTATATTATTTATATAGCTATAAAAAATAGCTTTATAATTTCGTAGAAAATAAGCACTGAGCGTTTTGGCGCCATCTGGTGGACAATGTGGTTTAGCAACGACATCGTCCTACATTTTACAGAACAGACTGTATACTTTAGTGGATCTCTGCATGGTGTTTGGAATGTCAGATTATTAGAGGGATTATAATCCAGCCGTGAGATTACATGATGTAAACACACATGGTTTCTCCTCCGCAGTCAGGAGTACGTTCCCAGCTTTAACCCCATCGCACTGAAGGACTCTGCTCTGTCCACTCACAAACCCATAGAGGTGAAGGGACCTGGAGGCAAGGCCACCATCATCCACGCCCAGTACAACACCCCCATCAGCATGTACTCACAGGACGCCATCATGGACGCCATCGCCGGCCAGGCCCAGGCCAGAGGCAGCGACCTGAGGTGTGTGTCCCTAAGACTGTCTAACATTTTAAATGAATTATAATGAGTGGACCTCGTTACTGCTCTTTCATTTTAAAATAAAAAACCTCACCGACGGAAGAGCAGCAGCATCTAATAAAAGATAAATCTAATAAATATAATTATACATTTTAAAGCAGCTCATCTGCTCACTTCATTTCCTGAAATATAATTAAATCGATAATCAATATAACGATGTTCCGTCTCTGTGAAAGAGACTCGGGTTCTGTCCAGTGTGGTCTGTTCTGTTGACCGATAGGACTCGTGATGTGTGTCGACCTCATCTGTCCTCTTTCCTCCCTCTCACTCCATCCACAATCCCACATCCATCCATCCCTCCATCCCGGTCCTACACCTCCCTCTCCTCTCCATCAGTGGTGAAGAGGCTGCAGCTGGATCTCCTCTGGGGTGAGTATGAACAGCATCCATCTGGAACCATCTCATACACAGAACCATGTCCCTCAGTCCATCTCAAACCCATTCATTAATGTTCACCTCTTCTGGAACCCTAATAACTGCACTGATGATGTCATAATGCTGATTCGTTTGTCTTCTGAACGCAGCAGTGACTCCTGCTGGACAGACTCGTTTTAAGATGTGATGTAATTAATTAGGGCGGCACTGTGGCTTAGTGGTTTAGCATTTTCTTCTTTCAGCGCTAGGGATTCCCGGTTCGAATCCCCATCTGGGTGGAGTTTCCATGTTCTCCCTGTGTCTGCGTGGGTTTCCTCCGGGTTCTCCGGTTTCATCCCACAGTCCAAAAACATGGATCAAGTCAATTGAGTTCTTCAAATTGCCCCATAGAGAGTGTATACAGTATGTGTGAGTGAGTGAGTGTGTGCCCAGTGATAGATTGCCCCCCTGTCCTGGGTGTATCTGCCCAGCGCCCAAAACGTTCTCCCCTGGATGGACATGGAGAACCCCCCCCCCCCCCACACGACCCTAATAGAGGATAAAGTGGAAGATGATGAATGAATGAATCATTTAACACTCTTTAATCCAAAGTGATTTATAGAACCTCTGAAGCACTAAACATTAGGGGCCTCACACAAGGGCCCACAATAACCTCCTAAACTTAAAGACCTTAAGACAAAGCCCAAAGCGAGGGCTCCACACCCTTTAAAGAACATCTGGAGCAGCTCGTCCTAACTGTAAGAAGGCCACAGTTTGGAATCTGAATGTTGGCTGGACCCTAAAACTAACAGACCCCGAACAGAACAGACCCCCCCCCCCCCCCCCCCCCCCCGACGGAACCGGGGATGTTCTGATGGTGAAGTGGAAGAACTTAAGGCTTCATCGTGGTTTAATAAAACCTCTGAACTCAGTGGAGCTGTATCTGTGGAACCCTGTGGATTTGGGGTTTGGGGGTCTTTGACCCGACGCTCACTCTGCGGCTCTGGACGAAGGACGGGTTCTAGAGCTGACGGGAGAGTTTTGGATGTTCAGACTTAGGACTAAAAATACAGCGGAATGTCCTGACTGAGTCTCCATGCTGATATTATGTAACAGCATACATTCCACGGCGGTAACTCCGCCCACTCAGGGCTTTTTATAACCTCCAGATTAACCACCGGGAATATTCACTTATTCATTTATTTATTCATTTATTTAATATTTATTATAAACACAAACAACTATAAACAGCTGAGTGTATAAAGACGAAGAAGGACACTACAAAATAAAAGTCATATTCAGAGTCACCGTAACATTTAATTTTAATAAAACCTTTTTTTTTTTAATCTTTTCCTCGGTGTGTTCGGGGGGACAGTCCCCTCCTCGTGAAGGACCCTCTGGTGGACAGCGCCTCTCCAGTCTACCAGGCCGTGATTAAACAGGAGGATAAGGAGAACGAGCTGTCCGATTGGGCTCGACGTGCCGCCAACCTGCAGTCCAAGTCCTTCCGCATCCTCGCACACATCACAGGAACTGAATACTGTGAGTTCCTCACAACCCCGATCCACACCCCCAGAATTACTGACCTCATGACCAATACCCCCTTTAAATAAACCATGGCGTCGGTGAGTTTACAGTTATACAGTTTCACCACCAGGTGGCGGTAAGGTTGATTATCTCTCACTATGCAGTCAGAGTTCTTCTGTAAGATAAACATTAAACTGAAAACTTTATGAAATGTTTTAAATCATTCTTTTGCGTCTCAAACATTTAGTTTAAACTGTGAGAGTTCATTACAAATCAATAAAACAGATCAGAAATGTATATCAGACTTTCAATCGACTTTAGATCAGACTCTGTATCAGACTGCATCAGACTGTATCAGACTGTTTCAGACTCTGTATCAGACTCTGTATCAGATTTAGAATCAAGCCGCTGCAGTTCAGTTAATCAAACTCTTTTGTTCTCAATTGATTTCAGTGCAAGACCCAGATGAGGAGGCTCTCAGGAAATCAAGGTACCGCCCTCCAGAATTTACTTATACATTTTAATAAATAATTAATCACTACAGATGGTTCCATTGATAGAGAACATACCAACACAGTTGTACATAAAATAGAGGAAAACGGGTGGTTCCAGGAACCTTTTTATCTGCTTTAATCAGTCTGCTGGTTCTCAGTGTCTCTCTCTTGTGTGCGTGAGGTGGTTGATGTGCGGAGCTGAATTTCATAATTACAAACTCTACAAACGGCAGAGAGATCAGCATTTATAGAAATACTGTAACCATTCCATCTGGCACCAACAACCACGCAGTGGTCAGCATCACCGAGCATCATTCTGATGATTTAGGATTTTTATATGTTACACATCCACCACCTAACTGTCTGATTAGATCAGAGGTTTCCAGGTTCCTAATCAAATCAAATCAAATCAGGTTTATTGCTCACATGTGTAGATGTACACGTACAGCCAGCAGTGAAGTTCGTTCCTAACATCTCCACATGAGGTTAAATAAATAAAGATAAATAAAAAAAAAAGTTACATTTTAAAATAAAAATAAAAAATATGTATGAAATATGTATTTACACTGTGCAATTTACATCCATTTTTAAAAATGTAGCAAGAGAAACTACAATTATTGCACTGTTGAAATAATAAAGTTAATAAAGAAATAATAAGTTAATAAAGAAATAATAAGTTAATAAAGTCCTGGGTGAATGTCAGGAACTGTCTGAACGTGTCAGTCTCTGAACTCAGAGTGTAATACTCTCTTTCTTTTCTTGTTCACAGGGAAAAGTTTGAATCCGAGGTAAAAGGGCCACGATTTGCTAAACTGAAAAACTGGCACCACGGTCTGTCTGCACAGATCCTGAACATCCAGGAGTGACCCGTGACGATGGACAGGGATGAAAAGGGCCACCTTAAATCTGGAGAGGGTGGAGAGAAGCCAGGAGGGAGGCTGCAGAGAGAATAGAGAGGTATTTTAGAACAGTAGGGGTATTTATTAAGAGATAAAGCAGTGATAGAGTTTAATGTAGAGTAGAAACGTCGCCCTGCTGCTCACGTGTCGGTCTGTCTGATCTTCTTCAGTGTAGGATCTCAGCTTCACGCTCGTTTCTTTTTTCTTTCTAATTCTACGGTGAGAGTGTTTGTTGATGTATAAAGACTAACTCTTAGAGAACTTAAATCTGTGTATACTGTGCATTACACCCGCCCATCGCACGCAGCCATGTCTCAGATGTCCTGTTGTTAATGTGAATAAAACTTTATTTCTTTAATCCGAAGGTCTCGTCTCTGACTCTCTTTGTTCAGTGGCTGCACAAATAAAGAAATTAATCTGGAGAATGAAGTCCTGTTTCCAAATACGCTTATTAAACCTTTAATCATTATACTGCTTTAATTCAAGTGTTGCCCAGCGATGGATTGGCGTCCTGTCCTGGGTGTATCTGCCAAGCGCCCGAGACGTTCTCCACTGGATGGGCATGGGATCCCCACTGTGACCCTAATAGAGGATAAAGCGGGAGATAATGAATGAATGAATAATTCCAGTGTGGGATACATTTATATAAAGATTATAGATTTATTACTATTTACAATGAATATCAGTGTCATTAATTTAACTGAGGCAGCACGGTGGCTTAGTGGTTGGCATGTTCTCCTCTCAGCACTAGGGATTCCCGGTTCGAATCCTCATCTGGGTGGAGTTTCCATGTTTTCCCCGTGTCTGCGTGGGTTTCCTCCGGGTTCTCCGGTTTCCTCCCGCAGTCCAAAAACATGGATCAAGGTCATTTGAGTTCTCCAAATTGCCCCATATAGAGTGTGTCTGTGTGAGTGAGTCTGTGCCCAGTGATAGATTGCCCCCCTGTCCTGGGTGTATTTGCCCAGCACCCGAGACGTTCTCCTCTGGATGGGCATGGGGAACCCCCCACCGCGACCCTCATAGAGGATAAAGCGGAAGATAATGAATTAATGAATGATTTTAACTTTTAATTGAACCTTTTAAAATTATTATTGTTGTTTTTTTGGTCTTGATTGCAGAATTTCAACACCAGGTGGCGCCAGTTGCTGGGGGGGGGGGTTCCCATTGTCCATCAAGGGGAGAACGTTTCGGGCGCTGGGCAGATAGACCCAGGACAGGGGGTCCAATCTATCACTGGGCACACACTCACACACACACACACACTCTATATGGGGCAATTTGGAGAACTCAATTGACTTGATCCATGTTTTTGGACTGTGGGAGGAAACCGGAGAACCCGGAGGAAACCCACGCGGACACGGGGAAAACATGGAAACTCCACCCAGATGGGGATTCGAACCGGGAATCCCTAGTCCCTAGTGCTGAGAGGAGAACATACCAACCACTAAGCCACCATGTCATCCATCTGCTAAATCCTCTACTAGAGTCGCGGAGGGGGGGGGTTAATACATCCAGATCAGGACGTCACACACACTCACACACACACACACACACACACTCTCTATATGGGGCAATTTAGAGCATTCAATTTACTATTGATCCGTGTTATTGGACAGTGGGAGGAAACCCACGCGGACACGGGGAGAACATGGAAACTCCACCCAGATGGGGATTCAAAGCGGGAATCATTAGCGCTGAGAGGAGAACATGCTAAACCACCGTGCTGCTGTTTAGATTCGGATCCGATTTGAGGCAAAAATCCGAATTGAACCGGAGTTTCTTCTTCAGGAACTTCAGGTCAGTTGCTGAAACTGAACACTAGGAGGCGCCAGGAAGCAGCTGAGTGAGGCGCCTGTTTAGGACACGGCGGCTCCTGAGGCCTTCCATACACACACACACACACACACACACACACACACACACTCAGAGTCCCATCGTTAACAACCCCCCCTCCCCCACACACACACACACGTCTGTGTGTGTGTGTGTGTGTGTGTGTGTGTGTGTGTGTGTGTGCAGTGATTGGAGTAGAGTTTCAGGAGTCGACTCTGCAGAGCGGAATGTGACTCGGTGTTTTTTTTACAAACACACAAACAGCAGACCCGCCGCAGACACAGAGAACCGAGCCGAGCCGAGCCGAACCGAACCGGACCGAGCCGAACCGAACCGGACCGAGCCTCGCCGCCAGCAGAACCCGGTTCCATGGCCGTTTCGGGAGCTTTGTGTGGCTTTTCCGACGCGAGCGTCAGGTTTGCGGTGCAGAGCTTTGATCAGGTAAGTCTGATTCCTTGAGAAAGTCGGTCGTTGGCTCCAAACTTCGGCTCGTTTTTACCGAATTCCTTTCATCTTCATTAAAAAACACACACGGGCTGAGTTTAAAATCGCATTTTTGAACTCACGATGTCTCACAAACATCGAGTTTTAACGAATCGTCCTCATTAATCGATCGTTTTATTCGATTTATAACCAACTATCGATCGCCTCAGACGCTCTCACAGCGTTCAGTTCCGCAGTAACGCACCGCAGCTCGGCCTGTTTCATCACACGACTTCTGACAAAGTTAACCTCTTTATACGATGATTTGGATAAATGATTAAATGTAATAATACAGACTCACCCGTAAAGTCACAATAAACACACGTTTTTTTTGGTTAAATCAAAATGTCGATACCGTCATGAACTCGTATAAACTTTTTGTTTACACTATGTTTTTGTTCGGATACCAGGTTAGTTTGTTTTCCTGTTGAATTTTGGTTTGATCGTTAGTTTGGATTCGATCACTGATCAATAAACAAGAATCCATGTTTATTTCGTTTGTTGGGAATCAGACCTGGTGGTGTTTTATATGTTTAGTGAACTATAAAGATGTTTTTAATGTAGAATTCAGCGTTTTGCTGTCAGCTTTGAAGATCATTCCTTTAGAAAGGGACTGCAGATGGAGATGTTTCCCTCAAACGTTGTTCTGCAGTTTAATTGGAACCAGTGTTTTGGTCTGTGGATGAAACTCCTCCAGTTAAAGGAACAACTTGGATTGTTTTGGGTCCTTTTTCTCATCTAGTTATTTATTGAAGTCAATGTTTTTTTAAGAAGTCGATCCAGCGTTGAGTTCAAATGTAAAAAATATTTATAATCTAATCACATGGGGCGAATCGTCTGTCCACATAAACGAACAAGTTTATAACCATTACAATAAGAATCTTTACGTCCTCTTCTTTTGAGTATGTTATATGTTATATATTATGAGGGGATTTTTGAAGGGAGGATTTGGCTCTCGGTCTGAGGAGGCAGAGGCTGAACATCTGTCTGAGATTTAGGTTCCTCACAATGTGCTGCTTGATTCATTTAGTTGGTGTGAAAGATTAGAGAAGTTGAGAAATAAGCCTCTGTTGTAGCTGGAGGATATAAAGTCATCTACTGTACCGCTCTGTGGTGGAACCTGACCGAAGAACCACCATCACTGAGGTTGAAACTTTAAAGGAAACCCAATTTTTACATAAACAGAAGGTACAGTGTGCCGTTATTCAGTAAACACAACTCCAATGGGTTTGGTTTACTTGGAACTATATATATATATATATATATATATATATATATATATATATATATATATATACACACACACACACACATATGGGGTGCAGTTAAAATGATGGGGGCTTTGAAGCAGCTGAGTATTGTGTTTAATAGAGCTGGTGCAGCACATCGACTATGTCAACGTAATCGATTACGAAAATACGTCGATTTGCATAACTCTCATACACAAGTTAACAAAATGGATTTATCTGAAGCGCAGCAGCTAAAAATCACCGGCGTGAATCTATAAGAGCACTTCACACAAACACAACAGCATGGAGACTGCTTTTCACAACAAGCACCGAAGGTTCAGGTTTACTTGTTTTTTTAAAAATATTTTAGCATATTATTTTAGTACTTTTAACACATTTAACGTGTTTGTTATTAGTAGAGAATTAGTAAGGGTTTGGTGGTGGTGCTGTGTTGATACATGCGCTCATGTTTTCATATCACATTCAGATCAGTTTGAACGTCCGTGCTTGAATTTAGTCAACAAATATATATAGTTGATAAAATGTCATGTCATCTGAACCTCAGAGTTCACCGACTCGTTACCTGGTGATTTAATCATTTAAAGTAAAATATTTGGGGGGGAAAAAAAGATTCATTTTCATGTCCAGTATTTTTGATCAGACATTTCAGTAAAAGACTGATTGTAAAGTATTCCACCGTCATTCTAATGAGGTTTATATTAAACCTGATCTTTGATGAAGCTCTTAATGATGAAGCTTGTTGTGTTTTAATGGAGCCCTTAAGAGCTCTGTGTTCGATTAAGGAAAAGATTTCAACATTAGAGGCTTTGACTTTCCATTATTTTGAAGAAAATATTTAAATTCCAAACACAATTTTAAAATTAGCGTTTTTAGATCAATCGACTAATTGAACAAAGAGTTAAGTGCAGCCCTAGTATTTAAGTATTAGCTGTATTATTAATTGGTAAGGATTATTATCTTGTGTTGGTTCATTCTTATTAAAACCCCGGTTTGATGGCAGAATGTTTTCCACCTGTTTAAATGCCTCCTCTCCATGTGGAGCTCGACGGTCACTTCCTGTCCCAGCGAATGTTATCGACGGATCTTAATGAGCACAGACTTTACAAATGGTCTGTGTGGGACGGGGAACCAGAGAACACCTCTTGGGTTTCTGGAGTAGAAGAACAATGGCCATGCTTTGATTCGGGGGGTTGTTCCTGTTATTCCCAGAGTGGGACTCCTGCAGCCGCAGGTTTGAGGTCTGATTTCGGGATCTGGGGGATCTGAGGGACGTGAGGGCCTCCTCTTTTTTTCCTCTGGAGGTGTTAAACAGACCCTCTATTGACAGGGAACTGGTTTTAATGCCACAGTGTTGCCTTTCGCTTTAACATTGGTGCAGTATTATTACAGGAATGAGTCCCTCCATTCAGCTCATCAGTGCCAGTTTCAGCGGCGCTTTTGTCCGCAGAACAATCAGCCTGTTTTTTGGGTATCTGGATGGTGCAGTGGGCACGCACCCATAACTGGGTCCTCCTTTTGTTTGGGGAACTCCGACTATTTGAGAGGAGCGGGGCTGCACGCTAGATCTTTTATGCTACAATTGATTCATCACAAGAGGCGACTTCAGACCAGAGGGAACTATTCACATAGTTCTTAGAACTGGTACAGGAACAATGCCTCAGGTAAAATTAACCAAGCACGAGACCATGTGCTTTAGACAGCTGTATGCTGGTAACTTTGTAAAAACAGTTTGGGGTGCTGAGTTCCAAACCCCCTCCCCCTCCCCCATCTCATTGCACAGGCTTTAATTTCAATTAGTCCTCTTTGATGCTGATCTTTGATGGATTTTCTAGCAGCTGCTGGATCCACACCCACGTGCTTTATTGTTGGCTTTACTGATCCCACCGGAATTATCTGCACTGATTCCATCATCAGACATCTGATCCGAGCTTTCACTCCGCCGTCGCTCACATTCCCGTGGCTCCTCCATCTTTAAAGCTTCGGCAACCTCCCGTCGGCTCGTTGACGCACAAACTATTTTTACAAGCAGGTGAGTCACACCTGTAAAGTTCACCAAAAGTCTGTGGACAAACCATAATCACCTGAGCCTTAAGCTTGCAGGGTTATTAGCAGTTAGTTCCACACGCTGGCATATCTTTAGGACTTTCCACATATCTTTGGAGCACAAGTACAGAGCCTGTAGAAAGTCTTTACACCCGCTTTTTTTATTTGATTTATTTTTCACTTCAATGCGTTTTCAACAATTAATGACGAGGAAATCCTTCATTCATTATCTTCAGCTTTATCCTCTATTAGGGTCGTGTGGGGGGGGGGGGGGTTCCCCATGCCCATCCAGGGGAGAACGTTTTGGGCGCTGGGCAGATACACCCAGGACAGGGCGCCAACCATCGCTGGGCACACACTCACTCACACACAAGAATGAGAACTCAATTGACTTGATCCATGTTTTTGGACTGTGGGAGGAAACCGGAGAACCCGGAGAAACCCGGAGGAAACCCACGCGGGCACGGGGATAACATGCAAACTCCACCCATATGGGGCTTTGAACCGGGAATCCCTAGTGCTGAGAGGAGAACATGCTAACCAGTAAGCCACCGTGCCGCCCATGACGAGGAAATAAATCAGTTAATTAATTAATAAAAAGATATCCCAAGAAAAACAGGGTTGGGAATTATTTTGTCTTGTATCATTGTGTGTGTGTGTGTGTGTGTGTGTGTGTGTGTGTGTGTGTGTGTGTGTGTGTGTGTGTGTGTGTGTTCTGTGCTCGTGCAGAAATGTGCAAACTGAAACCTTCTTTCATCTGTGGATGACATGCAGCCTGAAACCCAGAGTTCAGCAGATACTGCAGGAAATCGGATCGTTATTGGAGTTTACACTTTATTCCTTTGTTCCATTTTAAAAGACGCATCACATTCTGGAGGTCGAATGAGGTCACAGTGGATCAGGATCATTCCCTACTCTAATTGCTCAACAGTTCCTGTAGTTCCTGTAAATGAAGACTGGTACCACACCAGTTGGCTTTTTTTTTTTTTTTGCAGCAGCAGTGAATCGTCGTGTTTTGAAGTTTCTTTGTTCTTCCTGTTCACCCCCCCCTTCAGTCCTGAAGCCTAAGTGCTCATTATGGTGTTTCATGAATTAGATGAGGTTCATGCTGGGAGGTTCAGGGAGGTTGGGGGGTGGTGAGGAGGTAGATGGGTGGATCGGTGGTTCCACTCGGTTTCATCCAAATTCTCTGAAGGATGTGGAGCTGAACCAGGCTTTGAACAGAGCCTCGTTTGTGGGGGTTTCAGCAGTTTTCCGCTGAGTTCCTTCAGCGCTGACGTTCTTCGGCGTGCAGTGTAAATCTACAACGGCACACCTCACTGAATCCCCTCAGACCACTCCCACACACACTCTTCAGCCTCGGGTTTGGGTTCTCGAAACCACACACTGGTTCAGAACTTTCTTTAACTCCATGTCTTTGAGTGTTGTCAAAGAATCGTCTGATCTATGGTTAACATAGAACACACTAACATACTGTATTAAAACTGAAAACCTCTCATGAAGTCTTACGTACTCCGCACAGGTCCAAAAAAATAAGAGGCTTTGTATAAACAACAATATTAAGACATCAATACATTAGACACAGCTACTATACCATCTTGTTCTATGTTGACCCTTCTTTTGTAGCTCCATCAACTCCGTTCTCTTCTAGTGAAGGCTCTCTGCAAGATTTTGCAGAATGTGTGTCTGAACTCAGTATTTTTTATGTTCTAGTTTCAAGATCAACGTTTCATGAACGTAAACCCAGGTAATAACACATTTAAAGTGAACTAACCTATCAGCTCAGGGATAGGCTCCAGTACCCTCAGTCCCTGGGTAAATAGATCAGCCTGTAATATGAGTTATCCATGAATGGCCGTCACTGTTGGGCTCAAACACCCGCCCCAGTGACACTTTTTGGGGTAACTGTTGGAAACAAAGCCCCTTTTCCTAAGGGGAAGCAGGAAGCTTTGCTCCAGAAGATAAGCTCGTTTTATCTCTTATCCTTCTTGGAATGCTCGAGCAGGTAATGGAAAATCGCTGTAGCGTCGGCGCTGGTGCCTCCTGAAAGTCAACGGCGTGAACATTGGCACCAAGGGAGCCTCCATTTCAGAGAAAAAAAAGCAAAACAACCCCCTCAGTGATAAGGAAACAAATCTGCGGCGGCGCAGCGTGTCTGTCCAATCAGCGTGCGCAGGGTGGGGGTGGGGTGGAGGGTCAAGCTTTTAAACGCCCTGTTGCCGCCGTCTCAATTTGTTGGCCCGTGATGGAGGCGCTGTGCAGACAGCGAGGCAACACGAGCTCTGCAGAGTGTGAAAGTGATCCCAGTCTCCTGAAAGCCATTAAGTCCTCGCTGCAGACCCTCAGACTGCCTGCATGAGGAGGCTCACTGACCACCTCACTGACCTCGCCGGCGTCCTCGGGCACAACAGCGCCTTTATAACCACGTATCTTTACTGGATGCGGTGTGTTTGGGTCTACTGTATGGTTTTGCAAAGTTCATGTGTGCTGGCACCCATCCCTGCCTGAGGGGGGCATACATGAGGAACACCGTAAACACCAATGGACAAAAGTATTGGCACCTCCATCACATTCTTATATTGATACTCCATCTCAGAGATCAGACACTGATGTTGGGGTTCATCAGTTATTTTATCTTTGGTCCAGTGTGGTAGATCAGTTGAGTGTCATGCCCCTAGGAACTGTTCTCCTGGTCCAGGAACACCTTCAGCCTCTGAGTCGGTCTCGGGTCAGTAACCATCATGTGTTTGGGAGCAGAACCGAGCTCTGGTTGTGTTTTTGGGTTCTCGTTCTGCTGGGTGTCTGTAATGGCCAGACTGCTGGAATGTGTCGGAGCATGTGCATCTTCTGAAGCACTATTTTCAGCTGCGTGCCGTAATTACAGGCTGCGCTGAGACTCACCAGGCGGAGAAGTTTCTCAGGGTCCGCAGTGTGGAGGAGTTTCAACAAACACACACGAGACCGGGACGTCCCGATGACGGACACAACCCTCCAGTACAGAGAGTCGACTCGTGACCAGTCAGATCTGAGGATGCTTTTATTTTGGCAGGGGATTTAGCTGCGAAACACTGACCGCCATAACCTTCTTTGAGTAATGTTGAGGTGTCCCAATACTTTGTGTTCATATTAGACCGTGCTTCGGTGCGTGACCTTCAGCCCGTGTTCGTATGGATGAAGCCTGAGTGGTGCCGACCTGAGGGAGGTTTAAACCTCGATGAGTCTCAGATGTAACAGCCCGTTGGGGACGGGAGGCCTCCACAGGGGGCTGAGAGTTTTTGGGGGGGTGTTTGCGTCCAGCAAGGAGTGATTGATTGAGAGAGGGAGCGTGATTAAGGAGGACTGGAGGAGAGAGAGAGAGAGAGAGAGAGAGGAGGACAGAGCAGATCAGTGTTTTATGCAAATGCAGCAGTGAGATGAGGCCCGGAGCAGCCAAGCAAACAATGAGAGTGGAGCCGGGAAGTCTGCAGTTCCTGCTGGCCGCCGAGCCCGAGAGGGAGAGGGAGTCAAGGAACTGCACTGCCTTCGAGGAGGGGCCCAGAGCGGGGGTGCATGCCAACACTCACACACACCACATGTTTGCATTGCACTGAGGGAGTGTGTAGACGCGAGAGCACCTTTTCATAAAGACATGTTCTGTTGGTTCTACTGACACGTAAGTTCTGCGGTTCTCTCATAAATCAGGAGATTAACTCGGACACCCAGCTCCTCCACCATGTACTCATCACCATCTCATTATCCAACGTGAAGCCCAACCAGAAGCCAGGGTATGGACCCGTCAGCCGGCGGTTCTCTATTAGAACATCCAGTCTGAGGAGCAGCGTGGTTTTAGCTGGTGGGGTGGACGTTCTGCTCACCCACTGAGACCCACTTTCAATTTTTATATTAATCTAAACTATAAGTTTGTCACTTATGAAAACGTTTGCGTGGATTATTAGGGTGTGCTGGTCAGTGGTTGAACGTTTGGAACATCAGTCTGAAGGTTGAGGGTTCAAATCCCAAGTCTGGGGTTGGCGGTGTGGTCCGGGGGGGGGGGTGCTTATTGGTTCTGCTGTGTGTCTGACATGGCTTAATATCCATGAGAACCTGTCCAGATTAATGGTGGTTCTTGTATTTGGAAAATGCCCCACATGTTTTTTTTTCCCAGAATCCTTTGAACTTCCAGAGGTTTTCAATCAGGGTCTGTTACTCCAAAGCTGCATTTAAAACACATTGGTTCTGCTCCGGGTGGCACGGTGGCTTAGTGATTAGCATGTTCTCCTCTCAGTGCTGGGGATTCCTGGTTCGAATCTCCATCTGGGTGGATGTTTGCATGTTCTCCCCTTGTCCATGTGGGGTTCCTCCAGGTTCTCCTGTTTCAAACATGGATCAAGGTCAATTGAATGCTCTAAATTGCCCCATATAGAGTGTTTGTGTGTGCCCAGCGGGAGGGAACCCCCCCCCCCTCCCCCCACACACACAACCCTACTAGAGGATTAAGCGTAAGTTGATGAGATGGATGGATGGTTCTGATCAGGTTCTGAACTGCACATTTAGGCCCGTTTGTTCTGTTGACTGTGAGCTGTGGGATTTGTAGGTTCTCTGTAGGGCCGGCGTTTATGTTTACAGCCGGCGGTGTTGAATTAAACGAGCGTGACGCATTTAAAAGGCCCGTCGCCGTACCGCAGGACCTGACGCAGCAGTTCGGGTTCCAGAGTCCCAGAAAAAAACTGTTAACTCGTCCGTCGCTGCTCATATCGAATTCAAACGCGTCAGCGCCTGTGTGCGGGTCCAGACCGGGGCGGGGCTTATTACAGCTGTCACCATCCTGACACTTCACGACTTCATTGGAGTCATCCTCTCACGTTCTTCACTCTGTTACAGAACCCTAAACAGAGAGTCATGACCAGGTTCTGAGGTTCCCACTCTCTGATTTGCTGAGACTTCACCCAAGACCCCATCCTTCCACCTGATACCAAAACCTGCACCGGCGCCCCGTCTGCAGCCTGACCGCCACCATGATGAGGCTGGACGTTCTGCTCACTGTGGGTGCAGTGTGCTTCCTGCTCTGCTGCCCTGCTGAAGGTAAGAACCTGCTGGAATTCTAATCATGTAATCAAATCAAAACCCAACACCCACGTCGTTATCTTTAAGCTTGATGTCTCACATCGTGTAATTAACCACAGCGCCGAGTACAAAACGTCCTGCAGCAAAAAGCATTTTAAACATTTTTCTTCACTTAAGAGGATGTGAGAATGAAGGATCTCCAAATTAATATTTTTAAGCCGTTCACTGAACGTTATAATGAATCAGAGAGCTTTAAGGTGGTGGAAAACCAGCTCGTTGGTGTGACGTCTGTGAGTCAAAGCAGGTTGGTAAGATGGTGGACATGGTGTGTCTGAGGTTGTGTGAGTACTACACCCTCCTGTTCTGGAGGAGCCCTCTGGTTGGGCAGTGGATCCAATCTAGAACGTTTCAGAGGAGTGAGACCTTCTGACTCTGAGGATGAGCTTCTCTTTTCCGGTGTAAATGCCGGCGTCCCGGTTTGAACCGATGCTCGTGCGCGTTGTGTCCTGTGATGGGACCTCAGCAGCTGATCTGTGTTTACCGAGGCGGGCAGGACGTCTCCGTGGGACGGTGTTTACTCTAGCTCTCGGCAGTGGGAGTGTTTTCCCTCGCAGTTATTTCGGTCCGGCCGTACGGCGGTTAATCCGCCACTCCGTCTTTAACCCCGCGACTGTGTGCAGCGGTCAGCGCGTACGTCTCAGCCGCCTCCCAAAATACGTCCTACATGCTGCTATTTCCAGATGGACTTTTGTAAAATAAACCAGGGCCAGTAAACTACAGAGCAACCACCTCGAGGCGAGGAGGAGACGACCTCGGGGGGGCGGGGCGGGGGGGGGACTCCACATTACAAAGTGAAGGTGTAGTGATGGAGGTGTCCTGATACTTTTGTCTGTATAGTGTGTGTTTATATTTGTTTTATTATTAGCTTTAAGTTTATTATTCTGTCGGAGGTCTGCGGTCCGAAGCCAGCTGGTCCTCTCCTCGTGCCTGTGCCTATCCCGGCCACCCCTCCATCCTACAGGAAGCTTGTTGGCCGTATTGTTGCTGCTCTGTGCTTCCTCACACTTTAACAGTTTCCTGTATTACTCTGGATGGTCATTATTCTCGCCTGCCGCTCAACGTGCGCCGGAAAGCCGAGGGTCTGAGGGCTGTGTGTGTGTGTGTGTGCCCATTATTAGGCTATAGAAAAGTCCTCTTGGGGGTGTGGGGCGGTATGTGGGGTGTAGAAGGTGTCTCACATCCCATCAACCTGTTTTAATGAGCTCTGTGGCTTTATGAGTCCTCACTGCGGTTTTAATACCAGTTTTCGTTTTTTTAACGATTGTTTTTCAGGCAACATGTCGTTAACTCAACCCCTCGTGTCTGTACACTTTCATTAATTAGTCTTCATACTCATTACAACACATTTTCACCCGTTAACCCACCGAGGTGAGACGGCTCGAGGTGGAGTCCTAACAGACGTCCCGGCATGCAACACGGCTTCCACGTCCAGTTTATTGATGAGTGTCCACAATTCACCGACCCTGATTCAAATAAGATCCGGTGAGTCAGAAGTGTGGAGCCGCGTCTCCTCATGGAGGGATCTGATCCTGTCTGTGGGACGGGTCCGAGCTCCTGCTGTCTGATCTGCTCACTGCAACGTGTAGACATCTGGAGTCGAAGCACATCTGGAATGTGTCCATTAGTACAGCTTTATATCAGAACATGAAGCTAACAAATTGACCACACACTCATTATTATATTGTTATGTGATTTTAATTATTCCACTGGTTTTGGTCCGGCTTTCTTCTGCTCGTTGAGCCGTCGCCGTGGTTTCCGCGGGACGCGTCCACTTCTTGGGTGAGACCCCTGTTTGTACACGGCTAAGGAATCGGTTGAACTCTTCCTGATTATATTCTCGTTTTTCTGAGTCTACATTCCATTTGCTTTACATTACAGTGATGTTTGCACTCCACCAATGTTTGGAATGTTTAGCGCCTTGGCCACGCCCACTTTTTTAACCTAGTTGGCTGTATTGTTTTGATGTAGGTATGCATGGTGCCTCCGCTTCACTGCAGTTCACTGTGGACTTCACAGACGTGAGCTTCAGACCGAACCAGCGCCGCTTTGATTACAGACTCTGAACACTTGGACAGGCTTTTGCATCATTTCCTGTTGGAACGAAGGCGGAGCTTTGGGTGTTCCAATATTCTTGGCACGTGAACGTTCAGGGTGGAATGTCTGGTTCTGAGGAGCTGGCTGAGTGTCTGTGTGGTACTATAATAGTACGCCGGCACTGCAGCGAGCGCATCTGAGATGTTCTCCCACCGGGGGGCGTGAGTGCTGCTGAACGGTGCAAGTGGATGTGTTTAGGAAGCATGAGGTGTGTGTTCAGGACCCCTCATCGGTGCCTGACCTCTAAATGAAGGAATTAAGATTGAACACGGACACGCACGCCGATGCAGCTGCAAATAAAAAGACAACAGATCAACTCCATCTGCTCCGATTCGCCGAACTGAACAGCCAATCGGCTCTCGCCAGTTCAAGGTGCTTAATCGGCGGAAAAACGGCGTCCCGAGTCTGAGTGATGCCGCGGTGTGATCCCTCATAAAAACAAGGAGCATGGTGTGGAAGGTGTGCTGATATCCCACCTCACCTCTGTGCTGCTTTTCCTTTATGATTCCAGATGTTCATACAGATGCTCAGAGAATGGGGTTGATCTCTTTAATCACTGCAGCTCTGTGAGGGGGGGGACTTCAGTGCTATCCCACCACACATGGGGAGAACATGCTCATTGTAGGCAGCAGGGCCGTGGCTGACTCTGCCTGTAAGTTGGATCTTGGGTTTGCTCTCTGTGAGGTGAAGTTGTACCCATGGCTCCACCGTGCCTCCATGTGCAGACCTTGTCTTTAACAGCGGTGCAGGGTGCATGCTGGGAGAAGCTCGTCAGAAGGCCTCATTCCTGCCCTGCTGCTGCCAGACCTCAGACTCCGCGCTGACGGCCACAATTAAGCACACATGTCGAGAGGAGAGACGCCACAGCTCTGGGTTTGTTTTTTTTTTTGTTTTTTTTTTTCCGAGGGCGGAGCGACTGAAGGAGGGATGTTTTTAAAGGCCGGTAACCCGACCCGCTCGCGCCTCCAGCACGCGCTCTGATTTACAGACTCGTCTGAGGTCGCCTTCACTCTCCCCTTCTGCTTTCCTTCTCTCTTTTTTTTTTTTTATATTCGCCGTTTGAAAAAAAATAAAGGAAGCACGAAGCGAACAGGTCGTGACAGATCGACCCGACTTTTACACCCTCATTTAAAAGTTCCCCGCTCGCATTCCTTCCTGGAATTTACAGCGTGGTGGTGGAGGGGTGGAGAACAGACCCGGGCCTGTGTGCCGACTCCAGCGTGGCCTCGTTCCTCTCGTCTTTTTTTTTTTTTTTTTTTTTTTTTTTTCTCTGTAAGCAGTGTTTACATTACGAGCTTCCTCCCCCATTATGGCGCAGGGTGCTGTTTAACAGCAGAGGCGCCTGCCTTAAACTGCCAACTGATCAAAGATACCCAATGAAACGCCCGGAGCACGAGCGCCGCACGCTCGGCCGAGCGCCATCAAACGCCCCCCGGAAACCCAATCCGCACCGCCACCATCAAAACCTATGGTACCGCCAACCGGGAACCGAGAGAACATCAAGAGTGGAGTGTGGAACGTTAAAGTGATTTATGGAAAGCGCCAGGGTCCCTGATCCAAATCATATGTACACTGTACTGAGAGCATACTGTCTCTATACATCTTTAAAATATTAAGAAACTGGAATTATCTTTTACGATGAAGCTCTAATCATTTGGTCATCTATTAATCCTTAATTTTTTTTCATTCATTCATTCATTCATTCATTATCTTCCGCTTTATCCTCTATTAGGGTCGCGCGGGGGGGCGGGGTGGTTCCCCATGCCCATCCAGGGGAAAACATTTCGGGCGCTGGGCAGATGCACCCAGGACAGGGGGCAATCTATCACTGGGCACACACTCACTCACGTGCACACACACACACTCTATATGGGGCAATTTGGAGAACTCAATCGACTTGATCCACGTTTTTGGACTGTGGGAGGAAACCGGAGAACCCGGAGGTAACCGACACGGACACGGGGAGGACATGGAAACTTCGAACCGGGAATCCCTAGTGCTGAGAGGAGAACATGCCAACCACTAAGCCACTGTGCTGCCTAATCCTTAATTAATTAAATAATTAACTTTTATTGAACCCATTACGCTGATCCTGATTGACCCTTTTTTTTTTGGTGTGAATGTGAGCTGTTTGTCTGAATGGGGGTGTCATTGGGGGGGAGGGGGTGTATTGCTCATGTGTTGGTGGTGCAGTGGTCATGTTCACATTAGTCCATGTCCAGTTGCTTGTCTCTATGCTGATGATGATGATGATGATGATGGTGGTAGAGCACAACATTGGGTTGTCTTCCCCTAATCTGATGTATTTAACACAGTGAACAGCCCCGCCCATCTTTCCATGGTGTTGTTACTCTCCTCGAAGTTCAAAGCCAGCTATCGGCGTGTCCATCGGCGAGGTGACTCCGCCCGGTGTTCAGAGATGGAGGTGTCGCGGCTCTCCTGGCGCTCGTTCCCAGGACGGCGTGAAGCCGGAGCGTGTCTGCGACGGTCCTCCCTCACGCCGTGGTGCGCGGCGGTGCTGGAATGTGTGTCTGAGTAAACGTCGGCGTGGGCTTATTTAGACGAGGCCTGTCTGGACGTGCAGCCCGGTGCGACTGACTGCAGCGCTCCACACTGGAGTCTTTGTTAGGAGACGTTCCTCTGAACACTCAGACGGATCGGGTTTCACCCCTCAGACGTCTGAGGCTCGGCCTCTCGGTCCCTCCATCCTCATCTCGCCGTCTGAGGGGCCGGGCCGGGCCGGGCCGGGCCGGGCCGGGCCGGGCCGTCACGCTTCACACCGAGGTCCTGAGTGACTCTGCTCTGAGTGAAATACAGACGAGGCCATCAGGAACCATCTGCACTCACAACGTTCACGTCCCAACGTTCACGTCCTCAGGCTTTAATGCTGTCATTTAGATCAGTTTTCAACTGAACCTTTAAAAAAAAAAAGAATTCTCTAAAACTGTAATTATTTAACGAAGCTGGTGTTCTGACTTCACCTACGAACTTCCATATTTGATTAAATGTTCTGTTTGTTATGTTAATTATATTTCAGTAGGTTTTAATGAGGGTTAGTTTGGGTGAGGGAGAGAGACTGATGTCCTCATGAGGCTGCATTCAGATTCATTCTTCCATTATCTTCCATTACTTAATGCTCTTAAGGTCGCGGGGGAGGGGGAGAATGTTCTGTACCCAGGACAGGACGCCAATCTATCGCTGGGCACACACTCACTCGCTCACACAGACGCACTATATAGGGCAATTTGGAGAATTCAAATCACCTTGAATCTATGCTTTTGGACTGTGGGCAAACCGGAGAACCCGGAACATGGAAACCACCCAGATTGGGATTCGAACTGAGAATCCCCAGCACTGAGAGGAGAACATGCCAATCATGCCAATGGTTATACAAATTTATTTGAAAAAACAGTAACATTTCTCTAAGAATTCTTTGAATTGAGATTTAACCCTCGTTCACAGCTGGACAGAACCCGGATTATGTTCTCCAAGGTACGGGTGCGAAGTCGGGCTCAGATTCCCGGAGGTCTCGGACGGCTGACGGTGCGACGGTGGCGCCGGAGGACGCTGCGCGATTCCTCAGCTGCTACTGCTCCGGGTACTGCCCCGAGGACGCCAACAACAACACCTGCGAGTGAGTCTCGCACCGTCCACCACCGACCCACACGCCGCCCGTAAACCGGCTGATAATCTGTCTCTGTGTGTGTGTAGGACCAATGGTCAGTGCTTTGCGATTATTGAGGAAGACGAGCACGGGGACGTGGTTCTCTCGTCAGGCTGCATGAAATACGAGGGAGCACACTTTCAGTGCAAGGTGAGCTTCTCGAAACCTGACGGTCACTTCATTAGGTTCATTAGGTTCACCCGCGTTATCACTAATTATATTATTATAATAAACCCAGTGTGGCAGCAGTTTGGGGAAATGACATGTGCGACCATGACCAAGTCCTATTTCATTCATTTTAAAGTTTATTCTTAAGCAGTGCGCCCCCTGTGTCTGAACACCGGAAATACATGAGGTTGATTAATCTCAGACCTGTTCTTTTCTGTGACAGGACTCTCCCAACGCTCAGACCAGGAGAACCATCGAGTGCTGTTCCACACACTTCTGTAACAGAGACCTGCAGCCTACGCTACCGCCCCCTGTAGTACAAGGTGAGAAACATTTTTTTTCAAAAGCTGATTGTTAATTAGTTCATTTGTTAATTTTTTTTCCCAATAGGCTACAAAACATACAATATTTGGTTGATTACTGAGAGCAGCTGAGTATCATGTGTTATTTGAAGTTTTGTTGTTAAGTGAGGGATGTTTAGATGATACATTATTTCTTTCATTGTGCTTTTTATTAATTACAGGAAATGTTAACTTAAACATTTAGAATAAAATTACTATATATAATACTATACTATAGAATAATTTTACTGAAAAACATCCATCTTTGGATAAAAGCGTCTGCTAAATGAATAAATGTAAATGTAAAGACATGGAAAATCCGATTCATTGATTATTCGAAAAAATAATCGACCGATTAATCGATTATCAAAATAATCGTTAGTGGCAGCCCTAAACCGATTATTATACTGTGACCTACATGGAGGTGGAACCCTGTGATGGTTCTGTTAGGACAGCTGTTCTGTGTGTTGATCACCGTAAAGCTTAATGTCTACCTTCCATGTGGCATCACTGAACAGATGAGAGAGCCCAAGAATCCCACAGAACCCAGTTGCGGAACTTTATTCGTCCCTGATACGGTGCCGTGAGCACGGAGTGCTTTCTGTGCCGTGGTCGGTGGTGTGGTCAGTGGTGTGGTCAGTGCAGTAATCATGTCTCAGGTTATTAATGAGTTGGTACGGTGTGCTTACAGAGCCGCTGTTCGGGAGCGCTCACTGGCTGGCCTTCCTGATCTCTGTGTGCTGCTTCACCCTCGTGGCCGTCACCATCGTGTGTTATTACAGGTGAGAATTACAGGAGATAAGGTTCGGACACGCCCACTGCAGCTGATAACAGGGTGGTGAGTCAACAACAGCTGAAACACAGACCTGCACTGATTCAGATGTTTCAGAGATAAACTTTGCTCCGCTGGCCTCGTGGATTAACCTTACACATACTTAAACACACACCTGAGAGGATGGGCCACTGCGAGCACGCTGAAATTAATCACTACAGCTAATTAATATCAATACACTATTCTGATCTGAAAACCACAATCTGCCTGCACTCCCATAGTTACACCAACCAGCGTCTATTCCATCTGTTCCATCATTATCGGCTCTGCTGACCAATACTGGATGGAACCTGAATATTAATTGGACTGGCGGTCCTGCAGGACGCCCCCTAATGGACTCACATATAGTTCTCCAGTTGTTAGAGTTTTTCCATTTGTTTAGTATCTGGACATGGCTGTTCTACACTGTTGTTGCTGCCCGGCCGCTCGAGGAGGATGAGTCCCCCACTGAGTCTCGGTCCTCACAAGGTTTCTTCCTTAAATAACAACATAACAGGGAGTTTTGTCTTGCCGCTGTCGCTTCGGCTCGCTCTTTGGGGGTTTAAAGGCTTTTCATTCTGTAAAGCTGCTTTGTGACGACGTTCTGATATAAAAAGCGCGACAGAAATAAATAACTTGAACTTGATTATTGTTTAAAAAATAAACTATATTAAATAATGGCAGGTGATCCATGTGACTGGGTGTGAGGGCGGGTGGGTGTGAGGGCGTGTGTGTGGTGAAGCGATGGTGTGATTGAGCTGCGTTTGCTGGCTGTGTGTTCAGGTTTAAACTGCAGACAGAGCGGAGACGCTACGAGAGAGACCTGGAACAGGACGAGGCCTTCATTCCCGCCGGAGAATCTCTGAAGGAGCTCATCGGCCAGTCCAGCACCGGCTCTGGTTCCGGACTCCCCCTGCTGGTACGAATCAGCAACAACACACTGTGTATTCCAAATCAGATCTTTATTCTTCAATCACAAACAGCAGGTTCTCAGATCACTCACGCGCATCGCTCACAAACGAGGCCGACCGCAGCGTTGCCATGGGAACGGAACCCCATGCCAACGGAGTCAATGCTTTGGTCTATTTAAAGATGGGCGTGTAACAGAATCCAGCACGGACGTCGAGAGACCTCCAGAGCGTGTTCACCTTCGTGTGAGGGGGACAGGCTGTGGGCAGGATGTGATTTGGGACGCAGCCCCGCTTCAGATAAACGGAACACTGGACGTGGCCGGTTCTCTGGTGTTAAATGATATGTTGTGGTTTGTAGGTCCAGCGCACCATCGCTAAGCAGATCCAGATGGTGCGTCAGATCGGGAAGGGCCGCTACGGCGAGGTGTGGCTCGGCCGCTGGAGGGGCGAGAAGGTGGCCGTGAAGGTGTTCTTCACTCGCGAGGAGACCAGCTGGTTCAGAGAGACTGAGATCTACCAGACCGTTCTGATGAGACACGAGAACATCCTGGGTAGGTCACATGACCATGGGTGAATCAGCCTCCAGGTTTCCATCCATCCATCCATTATCTTCAGCTTTATCCTATATCAGGGTCGTGGGGGGTGTTCTCGATGCCCATCCAGAGGAGAACGTCTCAGGCGCTGGGCAGATACACCCAGGACAGGGGGGCAATCTATTGCTGGGCACACACTCACTCACACACACTCTATATGGGGCAATTTGGAGAACTCAATTTACCTTGAATCCATGTTTTTTGGACTGTGGGAGGAAACCGGAGAACCCGGAGGAAACCCACGCGGACATGGGGAGAACATGGAAATTCCACCCAGATGGGGATTCGAACCGGGAATCCCTAGTGCTGAGAGGAGAACATGCCAAACCACTAAGCCACGTGCCGACAGGTTTAAAAAAAATTAAATAAAAGATAAATCATTAATTATAATAATACAGATTCAGTGCTGATGTCACATCCCGGGATTCGCTGACTGATCCATCTGAAAGTCTAATTAAACAATAAACGAGGCCCTAGTCTCCATCCCTGTGGATCACCATGCCGACGTCTCTCGTGCAGGTTTCATCGCTGCCGATATAAAAGGCACCGGCTCGTTTACGCAGCTCTTCCTCATCACGGACTACCATGAGAACGGTTCTCTGTACGACTACCTGAAGTGCACCACGCTGGACGCCCAGGCTCTGCTGAAGCTGGCCTATTCGGCGGCCTGCGGCCTCTGCCACCTGCACACCGAGATCTACGGCACGCAGGGCAAACCGGCCATCGCCCACCGAGACCTGAAGAGCAAGAACATCCTCATCAAGAAGAACGGCACCTGCTGCATCGCCGATCTGGGTCTGGCTGTGAAATACAACAGGTACAGAACCTGAGATCAGAACCGACCGCGGGGCCGCTCATTAAACTGCTTTTAATTAGTGCTAATTCCATACAGCCATCATCTTCAGCTTTATCCTATATCAGGGTCGCGGGGGGGTTCCCCATGTCCCTCCAGGGGAGAACGTTTCGGGCGCTGGGCAGATACACCCAGGACAGGGGGGCAATCTATCGCTGGGCACACACACACACACACACACACACTCTATATGGGGCAATTTGGAGAACTCAATTGACTTGATCAATGTTTTTGGACTGTGGGAGGAAACCGGAGAACCCGGAGGAAACCCACGCGGACACAGGGAGGACATGCAAACTCCACCCAGATGGGGATTCGAATCGGGAATCCCTTGTGCTGAGAGGAGAACATGCCAAACCACTAAGCCACCGTGCCGCCCCTCTGGTTAACCCATGTTAAGTTCATTCATCCATCATCTTCAGCTTTATCCTCTATTAGGGTCAGGGGGGGGGGGGTTCCCCATGTCCATCCAGGGGAGAACGTTTCGGGCGCTGGGCAGATACACCCAGGACAGGGTGCCAATCTAACGCTGGACACACACTCTATATGGGGCAATTTGGAGAATTCAATTGACTTAATCCATGTTTTTGGACTGTGGGAGAAACACGGAGAACCCGGAGGAAACCCACGCGGACACGGGGAGGACATGGAAACTCCACCCAGATGGGGATTCAAACTGGGAATCCCTAGAGCTGAGAGGAGAACATGCCAAACCACTAAGCCATCGTGCCACCCTAATTATTGCTAATTAATTATTATTAATAAACAAATTATTGCGGCTGATTATAAAAAAAGAAAGAAAATCAGTTAAGTGTTTGAATCCCAAAAAAGTCAATCAATTCAGTCGTAGATTCATTTACAGAACACTGCCACCTAGTGTTATTATTATTATTATTATTATTATTGTGCATCTGCCCAGCGCCCGAAACGTTCTCCCCTGGATGGGCATGGGGAACCCCCCCCCCCCCCCACACACACACACACACACACACACACACATACACCGTGACCCTAATAGAGGATAAAGTGGGAGATGATGGATGAATGAATTATTATTATAATTATTATTATTAGAGAGCTGGTATTAATGGCGTTTGTTGTTCAGTGAGACGAACGAGGTGGACGTTCCTCTGAGTGGACGCATGGGGACGCGGCGGTACATGGCGCCGGAGCTGCTGGACGACACTCTGAATAAGAACCAGTTCCAGGCGTACATCATGGCGGATATCTACAGCTACGGCCTGGTGGTGTGGGAGATGTCCCGCAGATGTGTGACCGGAGGTGTGTGGGGCGGGGGGACTCATGAAACCATGAAAGATCTTTTTATACAGATGTTTTATAAATGTGTGTTTGGTATGTTCTCCACAGGCATCGTGGAGGAGTACCAGCTGCCGTACTGGGACCTGGTTCCGTCGGATCCCTCATACGAGGACATGAGGGAGGTGGTGTGCATCAAAGCCTCGCGTCCCGCCGTGTCCAACCGCTGGAACAGCGACGAGGTGAGGGACTGCGTCCGGTGCGGTGTCCGGTCCGGGGGTGGGGAGGTGTGGCGGGTGTCGGCGGGTGTCCTGGGTGTGCGTCCTCACGCTGTTTGTCTCCGCAGTGTCTGCGCGCCGTGCTGAAGCTGATGTCAGAGTGCTGGGCTCATAACCCCGCCTCCCGCCTCACGGCGCTGCGGGTCAAGAAGACTTTGGCCAAAATGGTCGAATCTCAAGACATTAAAATCTGAGGGACGGAGACGCGTTTCTGCCCTCACAGCAGACAGGGGGCGCTTTACAGGATCCCTCATATACAGGAACAGTGTCCGTGTGGCGCCCCCTCAGGGCCAGACCTGCCACGGCATGTCGATAAGTCTGAGGGGGTCCTCCGCCGCCGCAGCGTGGCGTCGTCCGTCTCCGCTCCTCCGGACGCTCGGCGGGTGGACGCTGCTTTCCGTGAAAGCCGTGGACGAGGACGCACGTCCAGACGGACCCGCGAGCGCCCCGCCGACTCCGCCCGTTTACGCTCCTCCCATCGACCGCGCCGCTATTTAAAATCATCTACTCGGATTATTTCTATTTACAGACTCTGATCTCGCTGCTGCCCCCGCTGGAGATCCTGATCATGACATACCGGCCATCAGACTGGAACACGCTCATGTGACTAACCTCTGCTCGGCACCAGGGGGCAGCAGTGCGCCATTACGGCTGTGACTCCGAGGCCAGAGGCGGCGTGAACTGCTCATCCACATCAGTCTGAGGAAAGGAGAACATGCCAAACTTCTCATTCACATTTTTCCTTTACTAAAGATAAACCATGTGGAGTTCAGATCCCGCGTCATGTGATGTTGATGGTTTGTAAATCAGACTATTTTGGCTCCGCCCACCCTCATGTTTATGTAAATGTTTACTGAAGAGTGGAATTAAACGACCTGCCCTACCTAACCACACCCACTGCCCTACCTAACCACACCCACTGCCTCGCCCAACCACACCCACTGCCCCGCCCAACCACGCCCACTTTGGGAACCACTACTTTGGCCGTTATTCATTTTCTCGTCATGTTTAAACCCGTTCTCATGCCTCAGCACGCCCCCTGCTGGTGTTCAGAGAAATCGTCACCGCAGCGTTCATCCTTCCAACTGCAGGCGACTCCACACATCCGTCCGCCCTGCGGGGCCAGTAGAGGTCGCTGTTTCAACGGCGGTAAAAATACACAGACTGAATCTTAAAGCAGTGAATTAAAGTTGAATTTAATCTTATAGTTTTTTTTTTTTTTTATTCATTTTAAAAAAAGATATTTATTTTGTTAAACCTGTATAAGAATTAATCCTTTATTTTAACCTTTATTTTTAAAGTCAGTAAAATAAAATGAGCTGTATGAAAATGTGTCTTTATTTAATTCACATTAATTAAACTTTATCCTAAATGTTCTTGTGTTTATAAGCAGTTCATCACCTTAATTAAAAAAAAGATCTTAAATTTAATCATTGTGCTTCTGAACGTTAATTAAACCGAATAGTAAATTATGCCATAACTGACGAGCAGCGTGGTCTCTGGCGACATCTGGTGGTCAAACGGGGAGTTGCATTTTAAATAGAAGACGTTCCCGTAAATGAGTTTTAACTCTAAACTCATTACATTTTAAAGTTTGGCATGTTCTCTGTTCAAACAAGAGCCTGTGTAGTTCTATCTTTTTACCACCGGGTGGCGACAAAGTCTTTTATTCGAAAACTTTTAAACTGCGTTTTAATGTATGAAATTTAAGTTAAATATTCACATCAATTCCAATATTGATTTTATTTTAATAGTTAAAGATCGCTGAAAACAAAATGCAACAGTTCCAAAAACATTTATAAAAGCAACGTCATTAAGGAATATAGTTTTTAAAAAAGATCAAAGTAAAACTAATAAAATAAGATGTTTTATCTGAAAGTCGTGGAGTCTGTTAGAACTTTGTTTAATGTCTCCTCCCGTCGTCGTCCTTTCTTCGCTTGCGGTCTTTTTTCCTGATCGCGGTCCACAGCAGGTCCAGGTTCACGCTTTTGGAGGTTCTCAACATTTCTTCTGAATAGTTAAATAAAGTCTGAAATGTTCTCACGTGGTTCTCCTGCGTCTGTTTAAGCACCGCGAGCTCTTTCTGCAGTTCCTGCAGCGGACCACCAGGGGGCAGCGAACACGTGCAGTTCTGCAGTTCCAGCCTCTGCAGCCTGTCGGCCAGCTCCTCCACTTCTTGTCCCAGAGTCCAGAAGTCACTGATGGAGTAATCCTCACCGTCGTGTTGAGACGGCACTGCGGTCGACTCTCGGTCCTCACGCGGGTTCCAGTCACCGAAAGCCACCGGGTCATCGCTGGTCATGTGATCTTTCTCTGGGCTCCTTCTCCTCAGAGAGCTCAGGCTGTTCTCATGAGCCGCGATCTGTTCCTGGATCAGTCGGAGGTTCTGCTGCAGCGAAGGAAGAGCCAGAGCTTGCTGCCGGCCGCTGGGCCAACCGGAGAATTCCATCACCTCGTCTCCCAGGAGAACCTCCAGAACCTCAGAGTGCCGCGTGGCGTCGTGTAACAGAGACGTGAAGGACGTGGACAGGCGTCTGATGTCGGAGGCTTGGGTTCCGGATTGGGATTTCAACCTGAGGATTTCTTGCTGGCCCTCGGTCAGCGCCGTTTTCAACCGGGACAGGTGTTCGTTTATCGCTCGCCGGTTGGCCTGCTCGAAAGCCAGGGACTGTTTGATGCTCAACAGACCCAAATGAAGGTCCTCGATGTCCGTGACCCTGCAGCCCTGGCATCTCTTGGTCTCGACGTCCTCCAGAGCGTATCGGTTCTCTCGAGTCGTTTGCGTCAGATTGGTCACTTCCTGTTCCAACCTCTCCAGGGTCTCCTTCATCGCTCCACAGTGACCGTTCTCAGCTGTGTGAGGTTCCTCTGGGAGGTCTGGGTGGTGCGGGTTCATGTTGTCCATGTCCACTCTGACCTGGGTTAGTTCTCTTTCCTGAGCGGTGAGATTGGAAAACAGTTCCTGAACTATCTTCAGCCCCTCGGTTCTAAGTGCCTCCAGTTCCAGGCCCATTTCTGTCTGGTGGATCTCTGAGGTTTGGCTGATCTGCTCCAGCCTCTGACTGACCTCCTGCAGCCTAACCTCCAGGTTCTGGACTGTTCGGGTTAAATTGTTGGAGTTCCTCCTTAGAACACTGACCTCCATCCCGTTGTTTAGAACTTTATCCTCCAGACTGCTGAGTTCCTCCAGACCCAGAGCTGACTGACCTTTATTCAGGTCCGTCTTCACCTCTGACATGGACTCGGTCAGGGACTGCAGAGCTCCCTAAACAGCAAGACATCCATCAGCAGACATTCCGATTCATCTCAATATTAATGATTCCCTCTGAATTCTGCAGATGTGCGGTTACCTGGATCTTCTCCTGACTCTGGTTGATGTGATGGTGGATGTCTTTCTTTAAACTGCTCATGGTTTTTTGAAACACCTCCTGCTGAAGCTTGACAGTTTCATCCATCTGCTTCTGCTGGGACTCCAGCTGTGCCCACATCTGTTCTAACCCATCCTCAGGACCTTCTGGTTGGACCCATTCAGCTGTCGCTGTTGGGATGTTCTCCCGGTCATGCTGGAGCTTCTGCACATCTTCAGACAGAGCCTCCACCTCCCTGGATAAAGACTGCAGAGTGGAATTGAATCCATCCAGAACTGGTTTCAGCTGGATCATTAATGCTGCAAACATCTGGTGGGCCGACAGCAGACTGAGAGGGTCCAGAAACGGCAGCGAGGCAGCAGGAGGACGGGCGGCATCACTCCCTACAACCAGAGAAAGACTTTAGGAACGTCAGTGGAACACCAGTCAGCACTTCTGCCACACAGTGTGATGCTTCTGGGGTTGATGGCTATGCAATCTCCATTCTGCATGAAGTTTGCATGTTCTCCTTTGTTCTCACGCAAGCCTGAGAGACATTCCTGAATCATCCTGCTGTGATGCTTCAGTGCTGCAGAGCTGAACCAAGACGCCTTAATGTCTCATTACCAACGTTCACTTGGACATGAGATCCAGGAGGTGGACCTCCATCCTCTCCATCATCTCCATCCTCTCCATCATCTCCATCCTCTCCATCCTCAGACGGGTTAGGAGACAGCTCGGTCCCTGCAAAGTACACAACAGACTGAAAGACTGACCAATACATCTCAATATGGTCATCAGTCATTGAGAGGGCTACTGCAGAACCTAAATCATTAAGTGCTGGAACCTATCCCAGTGCTCATAGCAGGAAGTCGTTGTTACAGCCACCCCCCCCTTCCCCTCCCATGCAGCCCATGCAAGTCCATAAAAGCATTTAGATGTTTGTGAGGAACCCTTTATTTAAACGCCTTTTTCTGGAGAAACTGAGGTTCCTACAATGAGGCGAACCTCTAACTGAACCTCTGTAGCTGAGCGACGCCCGGTCCGTCTGTTGATCCTGAAGGTGGCGTGATCCTGACTGTTCTTTGTTCTACCTACAGTATCTTTTCCACCCGAGGAGCCGGTAATCCAGCGTTTCCTGTCTGACCTCGGCAGAACCTCGCCGGGTATTTCCTCTGTTTGTGGAGACCAGGCGTTTGGAAGCTGAAGCTCGGAGTGCATTGTTGGAGGTCGAAGGTGAGATCATGCCACGGTTCTGGAGAACTTGCCTGAGTCACGGGCGGCGGAGACGTCAGCGCGAGGGTGTCCTGTTTGTTCCCCATGGCCCCGCCCTCCTGCAGCTGCAAAGTTAACTGTTTCAGCAAAAAGACTCTGATGAATTCTTCAGAATATCTTAATAACGCTGAGAACCTCCACACCGGGTGGACACTCTGAAGTGAGGACCTTCAGCTGCTTCCCCTAAAGGACCGCTGGAACCGTGTCCAGAACCCGAATGGTGATTGAGGTTCCTTTGGGTTCCGTTACCTGTGTGCTGACAGTCTTCACCCGTGTGACCTGGACAACATCTCCACTGCAAGGCTGTTACGATCCTCTGTGAGTTCATCTGATCCCTGAACACACACACACACACACACACACACACACACACATACACATACATACACACACACACACCTTAATGTACACATGCGACCCAGACTTTAAAACCCCGCCCACCGCTAAACTGAACAAAACCTTAAATCACCAATCAGAGATGTTTAACGATCTACAAGCTTCCAATCAGCTCCACTACAGAACCGTGAAGGTTCTCCACCCAACGGAGCCTGAATTAACTATCTGATATGAAACCCTGCAAACCATGTGGAGAAGAACCAGAGAACCCATCTACAGAGACATCAGAGACTCTGGGTGAAGCTGTGGATGTTTGGGGTCATGGTGACGGTCAGGTCTACTTGAGGACACCTCGTTCCTCTCGTTTTGTTGACGGGGCTGAACGAAACGCCTGGATTCCATGATTCCGTGATGTCTCCTGGTTATGATTCTCATACTGAACGTCTGTGAGTTCTGCAGAAAGTTCTTCATCTTAAAAACCCTGATCTGAAGCTCCAGGTGCTTCTGGTTTCTAATCTGAAGAACCTGTTGGGAATCGGTTGAGACTCACTTGAGTTCTTGGCAGTTGGTGTCGGTTCTTGAACAGGGGCTGAGGGTCTGGTTCTCTGGGTTCTCTCCACCGTCGACGAGTTCCAACCTGTTCACCAACCGCTGATGAACAAACGCACACCAGTTCCTGTAAAACGGAGAAGATCACACGGCTTACACCTCGATTCGAGCGATGGAAGATCAAAGGAAAGCAGAAGGATGGGGGTTCAGAACAAAGAGTTATTCAGGTCTCGTTTAGCGGAACTCATGACCAGGTACCTTCAACAGTATGACATCACAGCTGTGAGGGTCTGAGGACGGGCTTCAGATTGAGAAACGGTGGAGCTCATTAACAACATCGTTAACTAATGAACAAAGCTTTGATGTCTTTCTTCTTCCTCTTTAGTTAAAGAGCTGAGCGTTTATCAGATCTGTTATCGTTTAATCTCATTAAGAAAAAATTATTAAAAAAACAAGAAACGAGAGGTTTCTCCAAACAGAGACCTCCAACTGTTTTATTAATCAGAGCTTTTAATCAATAATAATGGAACAACAACTTATTGATCTGAAACTGATCAGAAATAAAACAAAACTCTCACAATAATAAATGCATATGAGAGTAACATTCATACGTTCATTATCTTCTGATTAATCCTTTACTAGGGTCGTGGGGGGGGGAGGGAGGGAGGGGTCACTTTATTTATTCTTTACATTTCTTAATTTCAGAGACGTCCACTTACTTTTAGTTCCATCTGTTGCTCAAAGTGAACAGTTCCTGATCATAATCAATATGTCTGAGGGTTCTTCA
>JAFMOC010000301.1:0-47500 GCA_019802505.1 Corydoras sp. C115
AGTAACGTGTCGGGTGCTGGGCAATCCCCCAGGACGGACGCCAGAAACAGACCATCTCTATTGGGGTAATAGGGGAAAAATTCAATTGCCTTGAATCCATGTTTTTGCTGTGCAGGGGGAGAACCCGGAGGAAACCCACGGGACCGAAATGGAAACTCCCCCGATTGGGATTAAAAACGGGGAATCTCTACGCTGAGAGGAACATGCTAACCACTACCCCCACCTTGCCCAAAAAATAAAAAAATAATAAAAAATAAGGGGGGAACGGGGTTTGTGGTTAGCACGTTCGCCTCTCAGCTCTAAGTTTCCCCGGTTCAAATCCCAATCTGGGTGGGTTTCCATGTCCTCCCCTGTCCGCGTGGTTTCCTCCGGGTTCCCCTTTTTCCTCCCCAGTCCAAAACAGGTAAAGTCAATTGATTTTCTCCAAATTGCCCATATGGGTGTGTCTGTGTGATGAGTGTGGCCTAGCGAGGGTTTGGGCGTCCTGTCCTGGGTGTTCTATCCATTAACCCCGAGATGAACATCAACAGCGCGTTCACATTTAACCCTTCGCTCGCGAGTCTTGACAAATGAGTTTGAACTTTCCTGTCTGCTTCCTATTCATCAGACGCTTAATTATTCGAATTGTCCCAGCCCGTCGTTCTGGAAGGAGATTTTCGGCTCCGAGTCGGCCGTTAGAACGCCAGCTGCTTCTTCGTGTCATTCGTTGGCTCTGTTTTCAGCCCTCCGCGTTCTGGAAGCTCCCGTTTCCTAAAAGCGGCAGCAGGAGTTGTTGTTTTAAAGTCCTTTCTCGGCGAGGGCAGATCTAGTTCTTACAGTTTGCTCTAATAATCCATGAAGAATCCCAGAAACTCCCGTTGGCCTCCCGCTGTCCGCTCCACTGCCCTGTTTAATGACCTCCTGCCAGCATGAAATTCCCTTCTGAGCCCCCTCTGCCCCCAAACAGAGAGCCCACTCTGTTTCCTGCTCTGCAACAATTGAGCATTGGCTTAACCCCTATTCTCCGGCTCTCCGGCTGGAAGAATACCAGGAAAAAGCTCTCAGAAGACCCGCGGCGAGCCGATGAGCATGCACTGGTTTTTCTCTCCGCCCGTCTTTACCAAATTTCGCTCCCCGTGCTGCCGGGCCTGTCTTTTCTCTGTTCACACCCGGAGCTCTGGTGACGGACAAAGACCTGATAAATATATGGAGTGGAAAAAGGTTCGGGTCCTCTCGGCAACAATGACATTTCTTGATTTTTCAAAGAGCGAAGCGCCTACAGGAGCTGCAGCAGCTGTGTCAGGAGAGCGGCAGACAGAGGGAGGTTTGAAAGGATTAACAGGATTATATATGGACTTATATAGACGAGAGCATCGGGAGTGTAAGGGAGGAGGGATGAAACGATAAAGAACATCTAAAAAATGAACTGCCGCTGAACTTTTGCTACAGAGAAGCTGATAACAGAAAGAAAATGATTTTCCATCCATCATTATCTTCTGCTTTATCCTCTACTGGGGTCACGGGGGGGGGGGGGGTTCCACATGTCCATCCAGGGGAGAACGTTTCGGGGCGCTGGGCAGATAGACCCAGGACAGGGCACCAATCTATCACTGGACACACACTCACTCACACAAACACACTCTATATGGGGCAATTTGGAGAATTCAATTGAACTTAATGCATGTTTTTGGACTGTGGGAGGAAACCGGAGAACCCGGAGGAAACCCATACGGATGGGGGAGAACATGGAAACTCCACCCAGATTGAGATTTAAACTGGGAATCCCTAGCGCTGAGAGGAGAACATGTTAACCACTAAGCCACCGTGCCGCCTCCTATTAATTATTATTTATTATTATTATTATTATTATTATTATTATTATTATTATTATTATTTATTATTATTATTACTCCTATTTATTTATTTATTTATTTATTTATTTCCATATCTTTCCATACTAAAAAAACATACTAAATACATACTACATACTAAAAAAACATTAACATTACATTAAAGATTTATATAAATGATATAAAGCAAAACTCTTTGCCTAATAGAGAAAAATAAAATAAAAATAAAAATACATGGTTAGCACATGCTGGGGATCCAGGTTCAAATCCCGATCTGGGTAGAGTTTCCACGTTCTCCCCGCGTCCTCGTGGGTTTCCTCCGGGTTCTCCGGTTTCCTCCCACAGTCCAAAAACATGGATCAAGGTCCGTTGAATTCTCCAAATTGCCCCATATAGAGTGTGTCTGTGTGAGTGAGTGAGTGATTGGCGTCCTGTCCTGGGTGTATCTGCCCAGCGCCTGAAACATTCTCCCCTGGATGGGCATGGGGAACCCCACCGCGACCCTAATAGAGGATAAAGTGGAGGATAATGGATGGATGGAATAGTGTATAGAGTGTGTTTGTGTAAGTGAGTGTGTGCCTGGCGATAGATTGGCGTCCTGTCCTGGGTGTATCTGCCCAGCGCCTAAAACGTTCTCTCCTGGGTGAGCATGGGGAACCCCTACTTGTCCCTAGTTGAGGATAAAGCATTTTAAACGCTTGTTTATGCTCATTTTCATAGCTAGATGTTTTTATCATTACCTGAATCCATTTCTCAGTCCAGCCTGGTGGTAATAATGAAACGCAACCATTCACACGAATAATATGATCTTGTTTTAAAAACACAGAATAGCTTCAATTCTAAGAATTGTTATTGTTATTATTAATATATAATTGTTAATAATATTAATAGAGCTCTGATTGCCCCTCTTCTGTGTTTTTGTTCTGATCAGTACACCCAGCTATAACTACGCCCCGAACCCGGACAAGCACTGGATCATGCGCTACACCGGCCCAATGAAGCCCATTCATATGGAGTTCACGAACATGCTGCAGAGGAAGAGACTGCAGACCCTGCTCTCAGTCGACGACAGCGTCGAGAAGGTGCCCTGACACTCAGATGGTGGAATTTAATACTGTAGAAATATAATATAATATATTATATATAATAGATTATATTATATTTCTATATTATATATAGAAATATAATATATAATAATATATAAATCAAAATTTGCTGTGCATCATCTGTGCGTGTGATCACCTGCGGGTTCTGTGTGTATTTGGTGCAGATTTATAACATGCTGGTGGAAACCGGTGAGCTGGAGAACACTTATATCATTTACACATCCGACCACGGCTACCACATCGGCCAGTTTGGACTCGTCAAGGGCAAATCGATGCCGTATGAGTTCGACATACGAGTACCGTTCTATATCCGGGGTCCGAGTGTGGAGAGCGGAACCATGTGAGTTCATGCGGCTGCATTCGGTGTAAACTGTCTGCTGTTTGTAAAGACTAGATGTTTTCAGAACCTCATATGGACACCACGGTCTTTCCTTTTCCATCCATTATCTTCCGCTTTATCCTGTATTAGGGTCGCGGGGGGGTTCCCCATGCCCATCCAGAGGAGAACGTTTCGGGCGGTGGGCAGATACACCCAGGACAGGACACCAATCTATCGCTGGACACACACACACACACACACACACACTTTATATGGGGCAATTTGGAGAACTCAATTGACTTGAGCCATGTTTTTGGACTGTGGGAGGAAACCGGAGAACCCGGAGGAAACCCACGCAAACAAGGGGAGAGCATGGAAACTCCACCCAGATGGGGATTCGAACCGAGAATCCCTAGTGCTGAGAGGAGAACATGCTAACCACTAAGCCACCATGCCGCCCTATTCACTTTGGATAAAATAAATAACCCGACTTTTCCATCCATCCATTATCTTCTGCTTTATCCTCTTTTAGGGTCGCGGGGGGGTTCCCCATGCCCATCCAGAGGAGAACGTTTCGGGCGCTGGGCAGATACACCCAGGACAGGACACCAATCTAGCACTAGGCACACACTCACTCACACACACTCTTTATATGGGGCAATTTGGAGAACTTGATCCATGTGTTTGGACTGTGGGAAGAAACCGGAGAACCCAGAGGAAACCCACGCAGACATGGGGAGAACATGGAAACTCCACCCAGATGGGGATTCGAACCGGGAATCCCTAGTGCTGAGAGGAGAACATGCCAACCACTAAGCCACCGTGCCGCCCTACTCACTTTGGATAAAATAAATAACCCGACTTATCCATCCATCCATTATCTTCTGATTTATCCTCTACTAGGGCCACGGGGGGGTTCCCCATGCCCATCCAGGGGAGAACGTTTCGGGCGCTGGGCAGATACACCCAGGACAGGACACCAATCTAGCACTAGGCACACACTCACTCACACACACTCTCTATATGGGGCAATTTGGAGAACTCAATTGACTTGATCCATGTTTTTGGACTGTGGGAGGAAACCGGAGAACCCGGAGGAAACCCACGCGGACATGGGGAGAACATGGAAACTCCACCCAGATGGGGATTCGAACCGGGAATCCCTAGTGCTGAGAGGAGAACATGCTAACCACTAAGCCACCGTGCCGTGGTCTTTCCTTTTCTTTGTGGTTATGAGTTTTTCAGTGACTGTGTGCACTGATTATTAGACACCCGGCTGTTATTACACTGTTTTTTCTCCGTTGTCAGTTCTGGGAAGCCACTTAGTGTCCTGAGCTGATAAAATGTTATTGTTTAATATAACTGTCATTAAGCGAAAGCTATTCGAGACGATGTTATTCTAGTTCCCGTGCCTGTATGGAGGAGCATCATATTTTTAAGTTCTAGTTAGCACCAAGCTTTCAACAAATCTCTGGGAGCTGTATGACCCTTTCAGTACATAAACAGCGTGTTTGTGAGGTCATTGCCATTATTTATACTATGTGTGATGGTGTAATAATACTGGAAGCTGCAGAGTGCCCAGAGATCCACACGCCATTACACCAGTGCTTCTCAAATAGTGGGGCGCGCCCCCCTGGGGGGGCGCAGTGCGGTGCCTGGGGGGGAGCATAACAAGATATCACAGTGCAAGTGATATTAAGTGTACTGAACAAACCCTCGAGAGACAACATGGAGAAACATTTAACAGGGACGGTGGAGATAGACGAAGATAATGAGAGCAACAAAAGTCAACCGAAAGCTAAATGTCGAAGCGAACGTAGCGCCTGGCTTCACTGTAACTGTAACTTCACTGTAACTGAGGTGGAGACGAAGAAAGACCGGTGTGTCTGCTGCAACATTTTTGTTTTGTAGGTTAAAGTGTTAATAAATTGTGCTCCAGAATTAATATTGCTGATGAATTTGAATTTATTATTATTTATTAATTTTATTTAATTTCATTTTCAGTATCAAATGCAGTCAGTTCAAAAAATGTTTCTAGTTTAAATAAGGATTTCATTCGTTTCTGTTACAAACTAAAATCAAAGTTAATAAAATGATTCTTTGTTCTAAGTTGATCTATATTTCTTTCCTTTTTGGTTTCTTTATTGTTAATAAGGAGACATTGTTATAAAAGAGATGTACTTATAACAAATTTATAGACAAATGATACTACAGTGGGCGTGTAAAAATACTTTTTCATCCCATTTTGTCATGTACGGGGGTGGGGGGGGGGGGCGCAAAATGTTTTCTTCTTCCTAGGGGGGGCTTAACAGAAAATAATTGAGAATCACTGCATTACACTCATGAACAGCTGAACATTAAAAACACTACTTCTGGACTCATTCTCCACACCCTCAACCAGTCTTCTTCCACTCTCCACCTACTTAACTATTCATTACAGTTTTTGCACTAGCACTTTATTTAAATACAATCTGCAACTTGCACAACCGTTATGTTTACAGGTGTGTCTGTGTGTGCGTGCGTGCGTGCGTGAGTGTGTGTGTTTGTGTGTGTATGAGGAATGCTAGTTTGGGTATGTCTGTCATTTATTGTGCACTGTGGGCTATTGGAACCAAAGACAAATTCCTTGTATGTGTGAGCATACTTGGCCAATAAAGTCCGATTCTGATTCTGATTCTGATTCTGAGATCACGTTTTTGAAGTATAATCTAATAAAAAAAAAACATCTAATATAAAATGGGAATAATGAGATTACCAAACCTTTTCTTTTTTTCTCTTTTCTGGTCTATTTCGTTCTTTAGCAACCCTCACATCGTGTTGAACATTGATTTGGCACCGACCATTTTGGATATCGCTGGACTTGATATTCCTGCAGACATGGATGGAAAGTCTATCCTCAAACTGCTTGACACTGACAAACTGATGAACAGGTAAAAAAAAACATCCTTCCATCCATTATCTTCCGCTTTATCCTCTACTAGGGTCGCGGGGGGGTTGCCCATGCCCATCCAGGGGAGAACGTTTTGGTCGCTGGGCAGATACACCCAGAACATGGCGCCAATCTATCTCTGGACACACACTCACTCACAAACACACACACTCTATATGGGGCAATTTGGAGAATTCAATTAACCTTGATCCAAGTTGTTGGACTGTGGGAGGAAATCCGGAAAATCCAGAGGAAACCCATGCAGACACAGGGAGAACATGCAAACTCCACTCAGATTAAGATTCAAACAGGGAATCCGTAGCACTGAGAGGAGAACATGCTAACCACTAAGCCACCATGTCAACCCATATGCATTATTTATTTATGTAGTTTAGTAATTGTTCTGTAATACATCCATCCATCATTATCTTCCGCTTTATCCTTTATTAGGGTCGCGGGGGGGTTCCCCATGCCCATCCAGGGGAGAACGTTTCGGGCGCTGGGCAGATACACCCAGGACAGAGCGCCAATCTATCACTGGACACACACTCACTCACACAGACACACTCTATATGGGGCAATTTGGAGAATTCAATTGACCTTGATCTAAGTTTTTGGACTGTGGGAGGAAATCCGGAGAACCTAGAGGAAACCCATGTGGACACGGAGAACATGGAAACTCCAACCTGATTGGGATTCAAACTGGGAATCCCTAGCGCTGAGAGGAGAACATATTATCTCCCGCTTTTGTCCTATATAAGGGTCACGGGGGGTTCCCCATGCCCATCAAGGGGAGAACATCTCGGGCGCTGGGCACCCAGGACTGGACGCCAATCCATCGCTGGGCACACACTCACTCACACAGACCAACTCTATATGGGGCAATTTTGAGAATTCAATCAACTTGATCCATGTTTTTGGACTGTGGGAAGAAATCGGAGAACCCGGAGGAAACCCACGCAGACACAGGGAGAACATGGAAACTCCACCCAGATTGGGATTCGAACCGGGAATCCCTAGTGCTGAGAGGAGAACATGCTAACCACTAAGCCACCGTGCCGGTTGTAATCAAGAAACAAAAAAAACATTACATTATAGATTTATATAAATAATATAGGCGGTGGCTTAGTGGTTAGTACGTTCGCCTCTCAGCACTAGGGATTCCTGGTTCAAATCCCCATCTGGGTGGAGTTTCCATGTTCTCCCCTTGTCTGCGTGGGTTTCCTCCGGGTTCTCCGGTTTCCTCCCACAGTCCAAAAACATGGATCAAGTCAATTGAATTCTCAAAATTGCCCCATATAGAGTGTGTCTGTGTGAGTGAGTGTGTGTCCAGCGATGGATTGGCGCCCTGTCCTGGGTGTATCTGCCCAGCGCCCGAAACGTTCTCCCCTGGATGGGCATGGGGAACCCCACCGCGACCCTAATAGAGGATAAAGCGGGAGATGATGAATGAATGAATGAATGAATGATTTAAAGCAGAACTCTTTGCCTAGTAGAGGAAAATAAGGCTGTTCGTTGTTGTTCGACTAACACAGTGTGAAGTGGCACCTGCACGTGGTGAACAGTACAAGGGCAGATACAGGAACAAAGATAAAGGGAGCGTAATAATTGTGCTATTTTAGCTCATTCATCACTGCTGCAACAATCACAGACATCAAACGCTGATCAATAGCTCATAACTCCAGCGAAGGTCAAAATGCGCTCGGGATACTGTTTATTTCTCATACAATCTTTCATTCTTCTTTTCCATTAGTGCCACATGAGGCGAGTGAAAGAACGCACCTTCAAAAGCCGTTTCAATTTCTGTTCATCTGAGCCCATTTGACCCTGAACCATTTTTCTCATTTTTTCCCTCAAGTAACCCTCCACCCCCACCCCAACCTCCCCAACCACCCCAACCACCCCAACCACCCCAACCGCTCCCCCAGCTTTTTGTCATTTTCGGACTTATTTCTCATCATCGTTGCAACGTTTGGACCGAGTGTCAGAGGATTCTCATTATAAAGCGAGAGGTGCACATCAGTGTTCAGAGACTATGAAGCTCCCCTTTCACCCCCTGTCTCCCAATCGCAGGTTCCAGGTGAACAAGAAAGGCAAAGTGTGGAGGGACTCCTTCCTGGTTGAACGAGGGTGAGCAACAAATTTTATATAATTATAAAAGTATATAATTTACATAATTAAATGTTAATAGTGAATGAGCAGTGTGCTTCATATACGTTGTCTTTTTTAATATAGTTATTATTATATACTGTTGGTATTTCTGAAATATAATGTTAGACATATTTAAATTATTAAATAAACTTTAATAAAAAAAAAATATATATATACTATATATACAGTGTGTATATATATATATATATATATATATATATATATATATGTATATAATTATATATATTCTTTTATATATATATATATATATATTATATATAATTTTTATATTGCTTTTACAGAGAAAAAAACTAAAAATAATTATTATTAATATTATAGTATTTAATAATTTATTAGGAAAAACATTTTAACATTATGTGTGTACATATAATGATTTTACAGATAAAAAAATTTGAGAATGAGCATCAAATTTTATATAATTTCATAAAATTATATAATTTACATAATTAAATGTTAATAGTGAATGAGCAGTGTGCTTCATATACGTTGTCTTTTTTAACATAGTTATTATTATATACTGTTTGTATTTGAGAAATATAATGTTAGCATATTTAAACATATTTAAATTATTAAATAAACTTTAATTAAAAAAAAATATATATATATATATATATATATTTTTTTTTTTTTTTTTTTTTTTTTTTTTTTTTTTGCTTTTACAGAGAAAAAATCAAATTAATTATTATTCATATAATAGTATTTATTAATTAATTAGGAAAATACATTTTAACATTATATGTGTGTACATAAAATGATTTTACAGATAAAAATAACAACAATTATTCATATTAATGTAATATAATTATTTATTAATTAATAAATGTGTCTTTTTATATATATATATACACACATTCTGGGAATTTACATAAACTCCCGTTATTTCATAGACGCTTATATAAATGTTTTTATATACTGACGCTCTGAATACAGTTATTATGGTCTGTTTCTGACAGTAAACTGCTACACAAAATAGTGCCTGAAGGGAAGGATGTGGAACAGGAAGAAAACTACCTCCCCAAGTACCAGCGAGTCAAAGATCTGTGTCAACGCGCAGAATACCAGACGCCCTGCGAACAGATTGGACAGGTGAACGCTTAACAACAAATGTTTTTGCACCTCAGTAAACCTCAAAAACACCTTAATGCCCCCAATGATCAGTCAGGCAAGACAAAACCTTACCTGTGTTATTCAACCACAAGGACAATACAGTATTACAGCATGATTTAGGATTCAGGATTATTATGGGGAAAAAGAACCTATTTGTGGGATTCGTGATTGAAGATTTAAGATTCAAGATTTGAAGATTCATTGTCATTTGAATTGTGCACATGACAATGAATCTTCAAATCTTGAATCTTAAATTTAAAGAAATTTAAATTTAAATTTAAAGAAATTAAAGAAATTAAAAGAAACATGTTCCCTACACAATGAGATTCTTACTTTGCCGTCCACTCTGGATGAGTAAGAAAAAATTAAATAAAATATTAATTCATTCGTCATCTCCCGCTTTATCCTCTATTAGGGTCGTGGGGGGGGGGTTCCCCATGCCCATCCAGGGGAGAACGTTTCGGGCGCTGGGCAGATACACCCAGGACAGGACGCCAATCTATCGCTGGGCACACACTCACTCACACACACACACTCTATATGGGGCAATTTGGAGAATTCAATTCGACTTGATCCATGTTTATGGACTGTCTGTGGGAGGAAACCGGAGAACCCGGAGGAAACCCACACGGACACGGGGAGAACATGGAAACTCCACCCAGATGGGGATTCGAACCCATCCCTAGTGCTGAGAGGCGAACGTGCTAACCATTAAGCCACGGTGCCGCCTAAAATAAAATAATAATAATAAATATATTCATCCATTATCTTCCGCTTTATCCTCTATTAGGGTCGCGGTGGGGTTCCCCATGCCCATCCACGGGAGAACATCTCGGGCGCTGGGCAGATACACCCAGGACAGGACGCCAATCCATCACTGGACACACACTCACTCACACACACACTCTATATGGGGCAATTTTGAGAATTCAATTGACTCGATCCATGTTTTTGGACTGTGAGAGGAAACCGGAGAACCCGGAGGAATCCCACGCAGACACGGGGAGAACATGGAAACTCCACCCAGATGGGGATTCGAACCGGGAATCCCTAGCGCTGAGAGGAGAACGTGCTAACCACTAAGCCACCGTGCCCCATAATACACTTAATTTGTTAAAAATCCTTTGAAATCCTTTAATTTTTAACAAATTCCTTTATAGGCGTTCTTACTGTAATTAAAGTCATTAGGTGTGCTGGAGTCTATCCCAGCTGTTAGTGAATGAAGGGCAGGTAAAGCCCCTCGGGAACATTTCCATAGGTGTAGTCTGCGGTGCAGTTTAGTCTGTGGCGTGTGATTTGGGCGGCACAGTGTGTTTTGCATTTCTTTTCATGCGTGCTGTTGATTTAAATGTGCATTTGATACCTATGAGACGCTGAGCAGGAGAAGGTCCAAAATAAGTACGGCGGGGAGTATCGCAGAGCGGTTCGGCTTGTAATAGAAATGCAAATTGGATCGTCACCGCACTACGTTCCGCAAACAAAAGCGGCGCTGGAAAGGCATCGCTGAACAGGTTGTCAGGGCATAACAGAGGAGACACACATGCAAATTCAGCCAAACACTCACAACTAGAACAATTCAGTTCACAACATCCATCCATCCATCCATTATCAGTATCCTCTACTAGGGTCGCGTGGGTTCCCATGCCCATCCAGGGGAGAACGTTTCGGGCGCTGGGCAGATACACCCAGGACAGGGTGCCAATCCATCGCTGGGCTCACACACACTCACTCACACAGACACACTCTATATGGGGCAATTTGGAGAACTCAATTGACTTGATCCATGTTTTTGGACTGTGGGAGGAAACCGGAGAACCCGGAGGAAACCCACGCGGACACGGGGAGAACATGGAAACTCCACCCAGATGGGAATTCGAACCGGGAATCCCTAGCGCTGAGAGGAGAACATGCTAACCACTAAGCCCCCCCCCCCCTTGACCCTAGTAGAGGATAAAGCGGAAGATAATGGATGGATGGATGGATGGGCCCTGCTCTCGGGGGTGGCACGGTGGCTTAGTGGTTAGCATGTTCTCCTCTCAGCACTAGGGATTCCCGATTCGAATCCCAATCTGTGTGGAGTTTCCATGTTCTCCCCGTGTCTGCGTGGGTTTCCTCCGGGTTCTCCGGTTTCCTCCCACAGTCCAAAAACATGGATCAAGTCAATTGAGTTCTCCAAATTGCCCCATATAGAGTGTGTCTGTGAGTGAGTGTGTGCCCAGGGATGGATTGGCACCCTGTCCTGGGTCTATCTGCCCAGCGCCCGAGACGTTCTCCCCTGGATGGGCATGGGGAACCCCACCGCGAACCCTAATAGAGGATAAAGCAGGAGATAATGAATGAATGAAGTCAATTGAGTTCTCCAAATTGCCCCATATAAAGTGTGTGTGTGTGAGTAAGTGTTTCCCCAGCGATAGATTGGCGCCCTGTCCTGGGTGTTTCTGCCCAGTGCCCGAAACGTTCTCCCCTGGATGGGCATGGGGAACCCCCCCCACCCCCGCGACACTAATAGAGGATAAAGCGGGAGATAATGAATGAATGAAGTCAATTGAGTCATCCAAATTGCCCCATATAGAGTGTGTGTGTGTGAGTAAGTGTTTCCCCAGCGATAGATTGGCGCCCTGTCCTGGGTGTATCTGCCCAGCGCCCGAAACGTTCTCCCCTGGATGGGCATGGGAAACCCCCCCCACCCCCGCGACCCCTAATAGAGGATAAAGCGGAAGAAAATGGATGGATGGATGGATGGACCTGCTCTCGGTACATTATGCTTTATTTATTAGCAGGGCTGAAGCTTGCTGATCAGATTTGGTCTTATCTTTCAATCAAAGTCACTGATGCACTCGACCATGTGCCTTTCTGTGATGTTGGCAATTTCAGACTCAGACAGCGCTTTTGTATAAAGCCTCTGCTGTTACACCTGGAGCAAGTCATCTAATGTTTAGGTTTGGAAGTGTTAAATGGTTTATTTGCCGGAGCGTGCAATGAGGACGCTGACGGCAAGTGCGGATGTATTTAAAACCCGGCGATACCGCCGCAGTGTAACACTCTTAAGCATGTTTTTAGTGGCACTTTACAGTGGAATTTACTTCAAATGTCTTTTTAAACACCGTAACACACATTTACATGCACACACACACACACACACACACACAGCTCTAAGATGTGAGATCTGTCCCTCACTCTCAAATTATTTCAAGTTCAAGTTCATTCATTCATTATCTCCCGCTTTATCCTCTATTAGGGTCGCGGTGGGGTTCCCCATGCCCATCCAGGGGAGAACATCTCGGGCGCTGGGCAGATAGACCCAGGACAGGGCGCCAATCCATCGCTGGGCACACACTCACTCACACAAACACACTTTATATGGGGCAATTTTTGAGAATTCAATTGACTTGATCCATGTTTTTGGACTGTGGGAGGAAACCGGAGAACCCGGAGGAAACCCACGCAGACACGGGGAGAACATGGAAACTCCACCCAGATGGGGATTCGAACCGGGAATCCCTAGCGCTGAGAGGCGAACGTGTTAACCACTAAGCCACCGTGCCGCCCAAGTTCAAGTTATTTATTTATGTCGTGCTTTTTACAACAGAACATTGTCACAAAACAGCTTTACAGAATGAAAAGCCTTTAAACCCCCAAAGAGCGAGCCGAAGCGACAGTGGCAAGAAAAAACTCTGTTATGTTGTTATTTAAGGAAGAAACCTTGAGAGGACCAAGACTCAGTGGGGGACTCATCCTCCTTGAGCGGTCAGGCAGCAACAACAATGAAGGACAGACATGTAGAGATATTAAACAAATGGAAAAACTAACAACTGGAAAAGTATATGTGAGTCCATTAGGGGGCGTCCTGCAGGACCGCCTTGTCAGGTTCCATCCAGTATTCGTCAGCAGAGCCATGGATGAAGACCTCCAGAAGGCCGGGGGACACCTCAAAAGAAACAGACGAGGAAGGCAGTTAGAGCTAATAATAAAGCACGGCATTTAATTAATAAGTAATTAATTGACACAGTGCAGCATGTGACTCCGGCATCACTCGCTGAGAACCTCTCCATCCTCCTGCACAGATATAAATACAATCCGTAGAACACAGTGTAGGTTACTTCAAAACACATCTCTCCCAAAAGCACTTGATATAAAAAAAAATCAATAAAAGTGGAGTTAGAGCTGAAATCTGATTGGATAATGGTCAGGTTTCATCATACCACAGTGGTGCTGGTTCCTCAGTAACTACTGACTGTGGTGTTCTCCCATTTGTAGTCACTTTGGATGAAAGTGTCTCCTAAACCATTGTCTCATCGAGGGGCGGCAGGGTGGTTAGTGGTTAGCATGTTCTCATCTCAGCACTAGGGATTCCCGGTTCGAATCCCAATCTGGGTTTCCATATTCTCCCCGTGTCTGCGTGGGTGTCCTCCAGGTTCTCCGGTTTCCTCTCACAGTCCAAAAACATGGATCAAGTCAATTGAGTTCTATAAATTGCCCCATATAGAGTGTGTTTGTGTGAGGGAGTGTGTGTCCAGTGAGAGATTGCCCCCCTGTCCTGGGTGTATCTGCCCAGCAACTGAAATGTTCTCCCCCTCGACCCTAGTAGAGGATAGAGCGGAAGATAATGAATGGATGGATAAATCGGGTTATTTATTTTATTCAAAGTGAGTAGGGCGCCACGGTGGCTTAGTGGTTAGCATGTTCTCCTCTCAGCACTAGGGATTCCCGGTTCGAATCCCAATCTGGGTGGAGTTTTCATGCTCTCCCCGTGTCTGCATGGGTTTCCTCCGGGTTTTCCGGTTTCCTCCCACAGTCCAAAAAGATGGATCAAGTCAATTGAGTTCTCCAAATTGCCCCATAGAGTGTGTTTGGGTGTGTGAGTGTGTGCCCAGCGATAGATTGGCGCCCTGTCCTGGGTGCATCTGCCCAGCACCCGAAACGTTCTCCCCTGGATGGGCATGGGGAACCCCCCCCCCCCCCCCGCGACCCTAGTAGAGGATAAAGTGGAAGATAATGAATGGATGGATAAATCGGGTTATTTATTTTATTCAAAGTGATTAGGGCGGCATGGTGGCGTAGTGGTTAGCATGTTCTCCTCTCAGCTCTAGGGATTCCCGGTTCGAATCCCAATCTGGGTGGAGTTTCCATGTTCTCCCCGTGTCTGCGTGGGTTTCCTCCGGGTTCTCCGGTTTCCTCCCACAGTCCAAAAACATGGATCAAGTCAATTGAATTCTCAAAATTGCCCCATATAGAGTGTGTCTGTGTGAGTGAGTGAGTGTCCATTGATAGATTGGCGCCCTGTTCTGGGTCTTTCTGCCCAGCGCCCGAGACGTTCTCCCCTGGATGGGCATGGGGAACCCCCCCGCGACCCTAATAGAGGATAAAGCGGAAGATAATGGATGGATGTTTCATCGACACCACAGTCTGTCACACATTTTGATCTTTATGGTCAGCTGCTTCTGAACATTTCATTGCAAATTTTATTGTTTAATTCTGGTTTTCGGTGGCTTAATGGTTGGCATGTTCTCCTCTCAGCACTAGGGATTCCCGGTTCGAATCCCCATCTGGGTGGAGTTTCCATGTTCTCCCCGTGTCTGCGTGGGTTTCCTCCGGGTTCTCCGGTTTCCTCCCACAGTCCAAAAACATGGATCAAGTCAATTGAATTCTCAAAATTGCCCCATATAGAGTGTGTCTGTGTGAGTGAGTGAGTGTCCATTGATAGATTGGCGCCCCTGTTCTGGGTCTTTCTGCCCAGCGCCCGAGACGTTCTCCCCTGGATGGGCATGGGGAACCCCCCCCCCCCCCCCCCCCCCCCCCCCGCGACCCTAATAGAGGATAAAGCGGAAGATAATGGATGGATGTTTCATCGACACCACAGTCTGTCACACATTTTGATCTTTATGGTCAGCTGCTTCTGAACATTTCATTGCAAATTTTATTGTTTAATTCTGGTTTTCGGTGGCTTAATGGTTGGCATGTTCTCCTCTCAGCACTAGGGATTCCCGGTTCGAATCCCCATCTGGGTGGAGTTTCCATGTTCTCCCCGTGTCTGCGTGGGTTTCCTCCGGGTTCTCCGGTTTCCTCCCACAGTCCAAAAACATGGATCAAGTCAATTGAATTCTCAAAATTGCCCCATATAGAGTGTGTCTGTGTGAGTGAGTGAGTGTCCATTGATAGATTGGCGCCCTGTTCTGGGTCTTTCTGCCCAGCGCCCGAGACGTTCTCCCCTGGATGGGCATGGGGAACCCCCCGCGACCCTAATAGAGGATAAAGCGGGAGATAATGAATGAATGAATTCTGTTTTTTTGGTTTCGATTGGATGTTCCTATCTGGACAGTTCAGCTTCACATGAGCAGTTCACCTGCATCTGTCTGTTACTGTTCCATAAGCCGGACATGGTCATATGCAGGAAAGAATCCTTTTTACACACACCCACACACACACACACACACACACACACACACACACACACACACACACACACACACACACACACACATCTAATGAGGGCTCAGCAGTCGACTCTCTTCAAGCTGTCAGATCAAAAACACCTGAGAAAACTGACTATCCATTTCTCTCTCTGTGAGAGCTGAGCGCTCGCCCTCCACCCCCCCCCCCCCCCGCTACACCGTTTCTCATCCTGTCGTCTCCTCCACCTCTTTTTTTCTTATTTATCTATCTTCTCCTGACCCTCCCCAGCGCACAGTAATAATAAGCATAGTTCAATTTGCTTTGATGGCACTTGCCTTTTTATAAATAGTTTCACAGAGGGGGCAGCACGGTGGCTTAGTGGTTAGCATGTCCTCCTCTCAGCGCTAGGGATTCCTGGTTTGAATCCCAATCTGGGTGGAGTTTCCATGTTCTCCCCGTGTCCGCCTGGGTTTCCTCCAGGTTCTTTAGTTTCCCACAGTCCAAAAAAACATGGATCAATGTCAATTGAATTCTCCAAATCCCCATGTCCATCCAGGGGAGAACGTTTCGGGCGCTGGGCAGATACACCCAACGCCAATCTATCACTGGACACACACTCACTCAAACACACACACTCTATATGGGGCTATTTGGAGAACTCAATTGACTTGCTCCATGTTTTTGGACTGTGGGAGGAAACCGGAGACCCCGGAGGAAACCCACGCAGACATGGGGAGAACATGGAAACCGGGAATCCCTAGTGTTGAGAGGCGAACGTGCTAACCACTAAGCCACCGTGCCGCCCCAATTCATTCATTCATTATCTCCTGCTTTATCCTATATTAGGGTCACGTGGCCCATCCAGGGGAGCACACTCACTCACACACTCACTCACACAGACACACTCTATATGGGGCAATTTTGAGAATTCAATTGATTTGATCCATGTTTTTGGACTGTGGGAGGAAACCGGAGAACCCGGAGGAAACCCACGCGGACACGGGGAGAACATGGAAACTCCACCCAGATGGGGATTCGAACCGGGAATCCCTATTGCTGAGAGGAGAACGTGCTAAACACTAAGCCACCGTGCCACCCCCAATATAACTAATAAATGATCGAACAAAATGAATAAATACCCTCAGTTTGAAAAATGGATAAATTTTTAAAGAGGACAAAGGGGGGGAATAATGGATTTGGGCTAAAGCCCCTGATGTTTCTAAACCCTAAAAACGCCCCTGGTGATGGCATCAATCATCTGTATTAGATGAGATGTATCCATCTTTAAAAAAGAACTTCCAAACGGCACTTGGGCATCAGGAAGTGATCTAGTGCTCCAGAGTGTGTTTGCCCCACGTTCTAACAGCATATACTTCTCTTTGATGACATCTGGTCGCTATGCCAGTGGCATTGCACGCTCGCAGCATTATTAGTGTCATGCTGTGGACCTCCTGAGCCACATAAAGCATGACAAAAGGGTTTACACTCACAAAGCCCTTCAATAAGACCAGTGTGAGGCGGCTCGGACTGCGGTCAACAACCTTCAGCACGTTCGCCTCTCAGCGCTTCCCGGTTCGAATCCCTATCTGGGTGGAGTTTCCATGTTCTCCCCGTGTCTGCGTGGGTTTCCTCCGGGTTCTCCGGTTTCCTCCCACAGTCCAAAAACATGGATCAAGTCAATTGAATTCTCAAAATTGCCCCATATGGAGTGTGTCTGTGTGAGTGAGTGTGTGCCCAGCGATGGATTGGCGCCCTGTCCTGGGTGTATCTGCCCAGCGCCCGAAACGTTCTCCCCTGGATGGGCATGGGGAACCCCACCGCGACCCTAATAGAGGATAAAGCGGGAGATAATGAATGAATGAAGGATAAGAGTAAGAAAAATATGGTAGAGTAAGATAAAAATAAGATAAAGATAAAATTTAACTATGTATTTACAATGTGCAATGGAATTATAAAGTGTGTTAAAGTGTGTTGTGCTTTTCGTGCAAATATTGCAGTGCAGTGTTACAGGTTCAAGTTAATGTCCTTTTAGTCCTGGTTCAGGGTCCGAATCGCCGTTGGGAAGAAGCTCCTCCTCATCCTCTCTGTGTTTGCCTTCAGGACACGAAAACGCCGTCCTGATGGCAACAGAGTGAAGAGTTTGTTGTCAGGATGACTGAGGTCTTCCACAATCTTTTTGGCTTTGGAACAGCACCGCTTCCTGTAGATGGTCTGGAGGTCTGGAAGTGCTACTTGGATGGTGCGTTCGGCCGAACGCACCATCCAAGTACCCTTTGTAGTGACCGTCTGTCCAGATGGGTGCTGTTCCCGAACCAGGTTATGATGTTCCCTGTGAGGATGCTTTCGACGGTGCAGGAGTAGAAGTTCTGCAGGACCTTGGAGGGCAGTCTGAAGTCTCGTAGACGTCGAAGGTGGTAGAGACGCTGACGAGCCTTCTTTGCCAGTTTGTTAATGTGGCAGGACCAAGATAGGTCCTGCGCGATGTGAACTCCAAGGTACTTGAAGTTGTCTACTCTTTCTACTGCAGCACCGTTGATCCTCACAGGGTGGAAGCTCCTCGTCCGTTTCCTGCTGTAGTCCACTATCAGCTCCTTAGTTTTGCTGACGTTGAGTTGGAGATTATTATCCTGGCACCAGGTCTCCAGGTGAATAATCTCCTCCATGTAGGCCCGCTCATCGTTGTTGGAGATCAGGCCTACTACAACGGTGTCGTCAGCAAACTTGATGATAGTTGTGGAGCTGAAGGTGGCCACGCAGTCATAGGTGTATAATGAGTACAGCAAAGGACTCAAAACACACCCCTGAGGAGCCCCAATGCTGAGAGTGAGGGGGGTGGAAAGAACATATAGGTTCTTTTCACCCCCCTCACATATAGATATAATTTAATCAGTTTAATCAGAACATATAGGTTCTGATAAAACTGATTCGGTTTCACTGTTATGGGTTATTGGGCGGCACGTGGCTTAGTCGTTGGCATGTTCTCCTCTCAGCACTAGGGATTCCCGGTTCGAATCCCCATTTGGGTGGAGTTTCCATGTTCTCTGTGTCTGCGTGGGTTTCCTCTGGGTTCTCCGGTTTCCACCCACAGTCCAAAAACATGCATTAGGTCAATTGTGTTCTCCAAATTGCCCCATATAGTGTGTCTGTGTGAGTGAGTGTGTGTCCAGTGATAGATTGGCACCCTGTCCCGGGTATATCTGCCCAGCGCCCAAAACGTTCTCCCCTGTATGGGCATGGGGAACCCCACCGTGACCCTAATAGAGGATAAAGCAGAAGATAATGGATGGATGGATGCCGGAATCCGGAGCATCAGGAGGAAATCCACACAGACCGTTCTCCTCTCAGCGCTAGGGATTCCCGGTTTGAATCCCCATCTGGGTGGAGTTTCCATGTTCTCCGTGTCTGCGTGGGTTTCCTCCGGGTTCTCCGGTTTCCTCCCACAGTCCAACAACATGGATCAAGTCAATTGGATTCTCCAAATTGTCAATTGGATTCTCCATAGAGTGTGCCTGTGTGAGTGAGTGTATGTCCAGTGATAGATTGGCGTCCTGTTCTGGGTGTATCTGCCCAGCGCCCGAAACGTTCTCCCTGGATGGGCATGGGGAACCCCACCGTGACCCTAATAGAGGATAAAGCGGAAGATAATGGATGGATGGATGCCGGAATCCGGAGCATCAGGAGGAAATCCACACAGACAGTTCTCCTCTCAGCACTAGGGAGTCCCGGTTCGAATCCCCATCTGGGTGGAGTTTCCATGTTCTCTGTGTCCGCGTGGGTTTCCTCCGGGTTCTCCGGTTTCCTCCCACAGTCCAAAAACATGGATCAAGTCAGTTGAGTTCTCCAAATTGCCCCATATAGAGTGTGTGTGTGTGAGTGAGTGTGTGCCCAGCGATGCATTGGCGCCCTGTCCTGGGTCTATCTGCCCAGCGCCCGAGACGTTCTCCCCTGGATGGGCATGGGGAACCCCACCGTGACCCTAATAGAGGATAAAGCGGAAGAAAATGGATGGATGAATGAAACTGTTTTCTTAAAGCAATAAGACACTCAAGAGAGTGTCATTGTGAATAAAACGTGGAAAAGAGGCCATCAGGCCTAATGACGCGTGATTTATTCCCAATATTGCACGCCCTCTCATTCCCTTAATAAATTCTCATTAATAATCAGATCTATTTTCTAAAAAGCAACATCACAAATGGCATGATAAGGAAAGCTGTGTCTTTGTTTTGATGTGTTGAAGCTTAATAATTTCACCTCTGCTCATTCAGCTGAATCTATTTTGGGGGGGACGGGGTGTTGCAGACCTCAGCACTTCATCACAGCATCACATCCTATTTGCTGTCTGCCACTTGGTTTGTGCTAATTGTCACAGTGGTGCTTTTATGGCATTGTCTCGCTCTTAATGACCTGAGAGCGTCCAAATGCCAAGACATTAGATGAGCAGAGCACACCCTGAGCTCTTCGTTAACACGGCTCTTTACCAGAAGGACTTGGCATTGCACGGTAATTACAGATGACAAAGAAAGCCGGCAGGGAGCATGGAGCCCATTTTCACCATGTCATTTCACCATGTCATTTTCACCATGTCATTTCACCATGTCATTTTCACCATGTCATTTCACCATGTCATTTTCACCATGTCATTTTCACCATGTCATTTTCACCATGTCATTTTCACCATGTCATTTCACCATGTCATTTCACCATGTCATTTTCACCATGTCATTTTCACCATGTCATTTCACCATGTCATTTCACCATGTCATTTTCACCATGTCATTTTCACCATGTCATTTCACCATGTCATTTCACCATGTCATTTTCACCATGTCATTTTCACCATGTCATTTCACCATGTCATTTCACCATGTCATTTCACCATGTCATTTCACCATGTCATTTCACCATGTCATTTCACCATGTCATTTCACCATGTCATTTCACCATGTCATTTCACCATGTCATTTCACCATGTCATTTCACCATGTCATTTTCACCATGTCATGTCATTTCACCATGTCATTTTCACCATGTCATTTCACCATGTCATTTTCACCATGTCATTTTCACCATGTCATTTCACCATGTCATTTTCACCATGTCATTTTCACCATGTCATTTCACCATGTCATTTTCACCATGTCATTTTCACCATGTCATTTCACCATGTCATTTTCACCATGTCATTTCACCATGTCATTTCACCATGTCATTTTCACCATGTCATTTCACCATGTCATTTCACCATGTCATTTCACCATGTCATTTCACCATGTCATTTCACCATGTCATTTTCACCCATGTCACCATGTCATTTTCACCATGTCATTTCACCATGTCATTTCACCATGTCATTTTCACCATGTCATTTCACCATGTCATTTCACCATGTCATTTTCACCATGTCATTTTCACCATGTCATTTCACCATGTCATTTCACCATGTCATTTTCACCATGTCATTTTCACCATGTCATTTCACCATGTCATTTTCACCATGTCATTTTCACCATGTCATTTTCACCATGTCATTTCACCATGTCATTTTCACCATGTCATTTCACCATGTCATTTCACCATGTCATTTTCACCATGTCATTTCACCATGTCATTTCACCATGTCATTTTCACCATGTCATTTCACCATGTCATTTTCACCATGTCATTTTCACCATGTCATTTCACCATGTCATTTCACCATGTCATTTCACCATGTCATTTCACCATGTCATTTCACCATGTCATTTTCACCATGTCATTTTTACCATGTCATTTCACCATGTCATTTCACCATGTCATTTCACCATGTCATTTCACCATGTCATTTCACCATGTCATTTCACCATGTTATTTCACCATGTCATTTCACCATGTCATTTCACCATGTCATTTCACCATGTCATTTTCACCATGTCATTTCACCATGTCATTTCACCATGTCATTTTCACCATGTCATTTCACCATGTCATTTCACCATGTCATTTCACCATGTCATTTCACCATGTCATTTCACCATGTCATTTCACCATGTCATTTTCACCATGTCATTTTCACCATGTCATTTTCACCATGTCATTTTCACCATGTCATTTCACCATGTCATTTCACCATGTCATTTCACCATGTCATTTTCACCATGTCATTTCACCATGTCATTTCACCAATTTCACCATGTCATTTCACCATGTCATTTCACCATGTCATTTTCACCATGTCATTTCACCATGTCATTTCACCATGTCATTTCACCATGTCATTTTCACCATGTCATTTCACCATGTCATTTCACCATGTCATTTCACCAGGTCATTTCACCATGCCATTTTTACCATGTCATTTCACCATGTCATTTCACCATGTCATTTTCACCATGTCATTTCACCATGTCATTTTCACCATGTCATTTTACCATGTCATTTCACCATGTCATTTCACCATGCCATTTTCACCATGCCATTTTCACCATGTCTTTTCACCATGTCATTTTCACCATGTCATTTCACCATGTCATTTTCACCATGTCATTTTCACCATGTTATTTCACCATGTCATTTTCACCATGTCATTTTCACCATGTCATTTTCACCATGTCATTTTCACCATGTCATTTCACCATGTCATTTCACCAGGTCATTTCACCAGGTCATTTTCACCATGTCATTTTTCACCATGTCATTTCACCATGTCATTTTCACCATGTCATTTTCACCATGTCATTTCACCATGTCATTTCACCATGTCATTTCACCATGTCATTTTCACCGTCATTTCACCATGTCATTTCACCATGTCATTTCACCATGTCATTTTCACCATGTCATTTTCACCATGTCATTTCACCATGTCATTTCACCATGTCATTTTCACCATGTCATTTCACCATGTCATTTCACCATGTCATTTTCACCATGTCATTTTCACCATGTCATTTCACCATGCCATTTCACCATGTCATTTTCACCATGTCATTTCACCATGTCATTTCACCATGTCATTTTCACCATGTCATTTCACCATGTCATTTCACCATGTCATTTTCACCATGTCATTTTCACTATGTCATTTCACCATGTCATTTTCATCATGTCATTTCACCATTTCATTTCACCATGTCATTTTCACCATGTCATTTCACCATGTCATTTTCACCATGTCATTTTCACCATGTGATTTTCACCATGTCATTTCACCATGTCATTTCACCATGTCATTTTCACCATGTCATTTTCACCATGTCATTTTCACCATGTCATTTCACCATGTCATTTCACCATGTCATTTTCACCATGTCATTTTCACCATGTCATTTCACCATGTCATTTCACCATGTCATTTCACCATGTCATTTCACCATGTCATTTCACCATGTCATTTTCACCATGTTATTTTCACCATGTCATTTCACCATGTCATTTTCACCATGTCATTTTCACCATGTTATTTCACCATGTCATTTTCACCATGTCATTTTCACCATGTCATTTTCACCATGTAATTTTCACCATGTCATTTTCACCATGTTATTTCACCATGTCATTTCACCATGTCATTTCACCATGTCATTTCACCATGTCATTTTCACCATGTCATTTCACCATGTCATTTCACCATGTCATTTTCACCATGTCATTTCACCTTGTCATTTCACCATGTCATTTTCACCATGTCATTTCACCATGTCATTCACCATGTCATTTCACCATGTCATTTTCACCATGTCATTTCACCATGTCATTTCACCATGTCATTTCACCATGTCATTTCACCTTGTCATTTTCACCATGTCATTTCACCATGTCATTTTCACCATGTCATTTCACCATGTCATTTCACCATGTCATTTTCACCATGTCATTTTCACCATGTCATTTCACCATGTCATTTCACCATGCCATTTCACCATGCCATTTCACCATGTCATTTCACCATGTCATTTTCACCATGTCATTTTCACCATGTCATTTTCACCATGTCATTTTCACCATGTCATTTCACCATGCCATTTCTCCATGACATGTTCTCCCCGTGTCCGCATGGATTTCCTCCGGGTTCTCCGGTTTCCTCCCACAGTCCAAAAACATGGATCAAGTCAATTGAGTTCTCCAAATTGCCCCATACAGCGTGTGTCTGTGTGAGTGAGTGTGTGCCCAGCGATAGATTGGTGTCCTGTCCTGGGTGTATCTGCCTAGTGCCCGAAATGTTCTCCCCTGGATGGGCAAGGGGAACCCCCCCCCGTGACCCTAATAGAGGATAAAGTGGAAGATAATGGATGAATGGATGGATGTTAAAAGAATGCGTCTTCAGTAGTTTCTTAAAACTGTTTAGTGATTCTGCCTTATGGACAGAGTTGGGAAGATGGTTCCACCATTTTGCAGTGGTGAACACCACAGAGTGAGAATCAGCTCCTCGGTGAGGTGGAACCCACCAGGCGGCGACCATCACTGGAGCGAAGTGAACGAGTCGGAGTGTATTTATAAAAGATAGAGTGAAGGTAGGAGGGGGCAGATCCAGAAATGGTTCTGTAGTCCAGAGTCAGTGATTTGTACTGAATGCAGCAGCTACAGGGAGCCATTGGAGGGAAACAGGTAGTGGAGTGATATGAGTTCACTTGAGCTGGTTGAACACAAGTCGGGCTGCAGAGTTCTGAATTATGGATCATTAAGGGCGTCAACATAAATAAGAGTGCTACAGCAAAATAAAATGATATAAATGATAATAATTAGTCCAATAAAATCGAAATCCCTAGACTTTGAAGTCATTTTAAGACTGACTGATTCGGGCATGCTTTGGCATGCAGTGTGCTCCTCCCCGTGTCCGTGTGGGTTTCCTCCGGGTTCTCCGGTTTCCTCCCACAGTCCAAAAACATAGATCAAGTCAATTGGATTCTCCAAATTGCCCCATATTGAGTGTGTCTGTGTGTGTGAGTGTGTGTGCCCAGCAATAGATTGGCGCCCTGTCCTGGGTGTATCTGCCCAGCGCATGAAACGTTCTCCCCTGGATGGGCATGGGGAACTCCCCCCCCCCCCCCCCCCATTTATCAACAGATAAACAAGTGCTACAGCAAAATAAAATGATATAACTGCCTCCTAATTGCGGCACGATGGCTTAGTGGTTAGCAGGTTCTCCTCTCAGCACTAGGGATTACCGGTTAGAATCCCAATCTGGGTGGAGTTTCCATGTTCTCCCCGTGTCCTGGTGGGTTTCCTCTGGGTTCTCCGGTTTCCTTCCACAGTCCAAAAACATGGATCAAGTCAATTGAGTTCTCCCAATTGCCCCATATAGAGTGTGTCTGTGTGAGTGAGTGTGTGCCCAGTGATGGATTGGCACACTGTCCTGGGTGTATCTGCCCAGCGCCCAAAACGTTCTCCCCTGGATGGGCATGGGGAACCCCCCCCCCCCACCCCCCGCGACCCTAATAGAGGATAAAGTGGAAGATAATGGATGGATGAATGAATGAATTTACATTTCAGTGTTGGGTTCGGTTCAAAATAGCATTTCATGTGAGAGGCCTGCATGAAAATATAAGCACTTGTGGTTTGTTCGCCGACGTCCTCCATTGTCTCTCATCTGGTCTTTTCGTCTCTCTCTCTTTGCAGAAGTGGCAGTGTGTGGAGGATGCGACAGGAAAGCTGCGGTTGTATAAGTGTAAAGGCATGGCCAGTCTTTCTGCGGCGAGGAAGCCGATGTCCAGCATCAAGTCGGAGTTCTACCAGCGCAGCATCAGCAGCAACGCCAACGCCGATGTCGAGGCTGATGACTGCGACTGTGACTTCAGCAGCTACAGACTCACTGCACTGAAGAAGAAAACACTGCTCTCAAAAAAGAGTACGTTCATTTTGTAATTAATTACAATGCTGCTCATTAAAGACGGCAGGGTGTCCAGCGTCCCTGCATTTTAAGCAAAGAGGATAACGGCATGTCTGAGAAGTTCATATCACGTTCCCATCTCAACTCCAAAAGCATGCTCGCAGATAAATTAATAAGTGTGTGGCACGGTGGCTTAGTGGTTGGCATGTTCTCCTCTCAGCACTAGGGATTCCCGGTTCGAATCCCAATCTGGGTGGAGTTTCCACGTTCTCCCCATGTCTGCGTGGGTTTCCTCCGGGTTCTCCGGTTTCCTCCCACAGTCCAAAAACATGGATCAAGTCAATTTAAGTCTCCAAATTGCCCCATATAGAGTGTGTTTGTGTGAGTGAGTGTGTGTCCAGTGAAAGATTGGTGCCCTGTCCTGAGTGTATCTGCCCAGCGCCCGAAACGTTCTCACCTGGATGGGCATGGGGAACCCCACCCCCCACCCCACGACCCTAATAGAGGATAAAGTGGAAGCTAAATGGATGGACATTTTAAAAGTGTGTGGCATGGTGGCTTAGTGGTTGGCATGTTCTCCTCTCAGCGCTAGGGATTCCCGGTTCGAATCCCCATCTGGGTGGAGTTTCCATGTTCTCCCCGTGTCCCCGTGGGTTTCCTCCGGGTTCTCCGGTTTCCTCCCACAGCCCAAAAACATGGATCAAGGTCAATTAAATGCTCTAAATTGCCCCATATAGAGTGTGTTTGTCTGTGTGAGTGAGTGAGTGGCACAGAAGCAGAAGATAATGGATGGATGGACATTTTCATAGTGTGTATATATATATATATATATATATATATATATATTGTTTTAATAATAATATTTATATTATATTGTTTTATTTATATTTTATTTAGAAAGTGATTTGCCGATTCTGAACGTTGTTATCTGAGCTTTAAAATCGTACTGGAACGTCATCTTACTTATACTCTGCTGCCCTCAAGTGGACAGTGTGTAGCATTACCCCTGCAGCCTTAAGAAAGATTTATCTGAGATGAAAAATTCAACTTCATGAGCCTTTATGTCGAGGTGCTTATTCCTATTATGACGTCATAGCATAATAAATAAACATATTTTCAATAAATTTATTAGCAAAGAGAGCACAGGCCTTAATACCAAATCACTCCAATTTACCTTCTTGTTCTGGGTGAATCTGCCCCGCACCTGAAACGTTCTCCCCCCGGATGGGCATGGGGAACACCCCTCCCCCTCCTCGTGTTTTTTAATAGTCAAGATTAGCTAAGGCTACTTTATATGTCATGTGGATGTGGTAGCTCAGTGCTTAGGGTATTGTGCTATCAACATGAAGGCTGGGGGTTCGAATCCCAGGTCCACTGAAGTTACCAATGTGGGTCCTTGAGCTTGGCCCTTGACCGCCATTGCTCCAGGGGGGCTGTATCATGGCTGACCATGTGTTCTGAGCTCAACTAACACGTCACTACTATGTTTATATCATGTTTATATTACGTATAAACATGTATACACTGCACTTCTGCAGGCACCGGTCACTGTTATTAATGCACCGGTCACTGTTATTAATGCACCGGTCACTGTTATTAATGCACCGGTCACTGTTATTAATGTACCGGTCACTGTTATTAATGCACCGGTCACTGTTATTAATGCACCGGTCACTGTTATTAATGCACCGGTCACTGTTATTAATGCACTTTATGTTAATAATGTACATAAAGGGTGTGGTAGCTCAGTGGTCAGGGAGTTGGACTATCAATCTGAAGGTTGTGGGTTCAAATCCCAGGTCCACTGAAGTTACCAATGTGGTTCCTTGAGTAAGAACCTTAACCCTCATTGCTGCAGGGATGTTGTGATGAACCCTGTGCTTGTTTTGTATATTTTGTATATTTTGTTTGGATAAAGGCGGTTTAGTGGTTAGTTCCGTGGGGTTCCTCCGGGTTCTCCAGTTTCCTCCCACAGTCCAAAAACATGGATCGAGTCAATTGAGTTCTCCAAATTGCCCCATATAGAGTGTGTCTGTGTGAGTGAGTGTGTGTCCAGCGATAGATTGGCGCCCTGTCCTGAGTCTATCTGCCCAGCACCCGAGACGTTCTCCGCTGGATGGGCATGGGGAACCCCCTCCCTGACCCTAATAGAGGATAAAGTGGGAGATAATGAATGAATGAATTATTAATTATTACACCAGTAATATAGCACGGTGGCTTAGTGGTTGGCATGTTCTCCTCTCAGCGCTAGGGATTCCCGGTTCGAATCCCCATCTGGGTGGAGTTTCCATGTTCTCCCAGTGTCTGCGTGGGTTTCCTCCGGGTTCTCCGGTTTCCTCCCACAGTCCAAAAACATGGATCAAGTCAATTGTGTTCTCCAAATTGCCCCATATAGAGTGTGTCTGTGTGAGTGAGTGTGTGCCCAGTGATAGATAGACTGGGTGTATCTGCCCAGCGCCCGAAACGTTCTCCCCTGGATGGGCATGGGGAACCCCCCCGTGACCCTAACCACTCTATATGGGGCAATTTTGAGAATTCAATTGACTTGATCCATGTTTTTGGACTGTGGGAGGAAACCGGAGAACCTGGAGGAAACCCACGCAGACACGGGGAGAACGTGGAAACTCCACCCAGATGGGGATTCGAACCGGGAATCCCTAGTGCTGAGAGGAGAACATGCCAACCACTAAGCCACCGTGCCGCCCACTATACATTTATTTCATATAAAACCTGTTGATGCTAAACATCTCATCCATTTCTAACAGAACTAAAGACGCTTAAGAGCTACTCCAGGAACCGCTATGCTCGCTCGGTCTCTATGGAGGTTGGTGGAGAACTGTACGCGGTGGATCTGAATGCTGGCTACAGGCCAATAAGGATCAGGAACACGAGCCACACCCTGCAGGAGGAGGAGGTGTTCAGTGGGATGGGTCCGACCCCTGAACCACAAACCACCAAAAGCTTGGGACTGCCCTCGTCTATCAAAGTCACACACAGGTCAGTGAGCGAGTGACTAAGGAAATAATCAGCGGTTGCAGCACAAAACATTCATTCATTCATTCATTCATTATCTTCCACTTTATCCTCTATTAGGGTCGCGGGGGGGTTCCCCATGCCCATCCAGGGGAGAACGTCTCGGGCGCTGGGCAGATAGACCCAGGACAGGGCGCCAATCTATCACTGGGCACACACTCACTCACACACTCTATATGGGGCAATTTGGAGAACTCAATTGACTTGATCCATGTTTTTGGACTGTGGGAAACCGGAGAACCCGGAGGAAACCCACGCGGACACGGGGAGAACATGGAAACTCCACCCAGATGGGGATTCAAACCGGGAATCCCTAGCGCTGAGAGGAGAACATGCTAACCACTAAGCCACCGTGCCGCCCCAGCACAAAACAACACAGGATAAAAGTGTAGAGTGTAAAAATCTAATTATTAAATTGGACTTAATAGCAACCGAGTAAGGCGGCACGGTGGTTTAGTGATTAGCATGTTCTCCTCTCAGCTGCTAGGGATTCCCGGTTCGAATCCCCATCTGGGTGGAGTTTCCGTGTTCTCCCCGTGTCTGCGTGGGTTTCCTCCGGGTTCTCCGGTTTCCTCCCACAGTCCAAAAACATGGATCAAGTCAATTGAGTTCTCCAAATTGCCCCATATAGAGTGTGTGTGTGAGTGAGTGTGTGCCCAGCGATGGAATGGCGCCCTGTCCTGGGTCTATCTGCCCAGCGCCCGAAACGTTCTCCCCTGGATGGACATGGGGAACCCCACCGCAACCCTACTAGAGGATAAAGCGGGAGATAATGAATGAATGAATGAGCAACCGTGGATCGCGACGCCCAGGCCCATGCCCGATCCACACTGCACCGAACCCCTATTACTACCCCCCCCACAGGTGGTGAGCCCATTTGAGGGGGAACCCATGTAAATCCTTCGGGCTGGACCCGGCCAGGCAACATGGGAAAGTGCCCGACCACCAGACGCTCGCTGACGAACCCCATGCCCGGGCCTGGCTCCAGGGTGGGACCCTGATAACCCTAAATCGGGCAGGGTACACTGCCCTGGGTGCCTTCCTAGGGAGGTGTTCCAGGCAAGTCCAGCTGGAAGGAGACCCCGGGGAAGACCCAGGACACGCTGGAGGGATTATATCTCTCAGCTGGTCTGGGAACGCCTCGGGGTTCTCCCAGTCGAGCTGGTGGAGGTGGCTGGGGCGAGGGAGGTCTGGGTCTCCCTACTTCGGTTGCTGCCCCCGCGACCCGAACCCCCGACCCGAAGATAATGGATGGATGGATGGATGGATGGATGGATGGATTTAATAGTGTATAGAAGTATAACTCATTTACAGTGACGGTGATGATGGTCATAATATCACAACAATAAAAAATCACTGAAATTGGACTAGCATGCGGTTGCTCTGGTTCTAAGTTCATCATATGTGTTCTAGATGTTTCATTTTGGCTAATGACACAGTCAAATGTGACACGGGGCTGTACAACTCCCTGCAAGCATGGAAGGACCACAAACTCCATATCGACCACGAGGTAGGACAGGATCGCCAGATGGTTCCACGTTTATTACCTGCACCACCAAAACTTTGTGATGAAGCCAATACTCTCACTCCCCAGATCGAGACGCTACAGACGAAGATTAAGAACCTAAGGGAGGTGCGAGGACACCTGAAGAAGGTGCGGCCTGGAGACTGTGACTGCAACAAGTACATGTGAGAATAATCAGCATCAATTCTGGTTCCACATAGAATTTTATATATATTCATTCATTCATTATCTCCCGCTTTATCCTATATTAGGGTCGCGGGGGGTTCCCCATGCCCATCCAGGGGAGAACGTTTCGGGCCCAGGACAGGGTGCCAATCAATTGCTGGGCACACACTCACACAGACACACTCTATATGGGGCAATTTGGAGAATTCAGTTGACTTGATCCATGTTTTTGGACTGTGAGTGGAAACCGGAGAACCTGGAGGAAACCCACACGGACACGGGGAGAACATGGAAACTCCACACAGATGGGGATTCGAACCGGGAATCCCTAGCGCTGAGAGGAGAACGTGCTAACCACTAAGCCACCGTGCCGCCATTTTTTATATATTTATATATATATATGTGAGTGAGTGAGTGTGTGCCCAGTGATGGATTGGCACCCTGTCCTGGGTGTATCTGCCCAGCGCCAGAAATGTTCTTCCCCGAACAGGCATGGGGAACCCCCCCCCCCCCCCAAACAACCCGAGTCTTTTGTATAGAAATAAGCGGAAGATAATAAAAAATGATTTATTACATTATTATTCATTTTTACACCATTAATATAGTTGGGCGGCACGGTGGCTCAGTAGTTGGCATGTTCTCCTCTCAGCACTAGGGATTCCCGCTTCGAATCCCCATCTGGGTGGAGTTTTCATGTTCTCCGTGTCCGCGTGGGTTTCCTCCGGGTTCTCCGGTTTCCTCCCACAGTCCAAAAACATGGATCGAGTCAACTGAGTTCTCCAAATTGCCCCATATAGAGTGTCTGTGTGAGTGTGTGTGTGTCCAGTGATAGATTGGCGTCCTGTCCTGGGTGTATCTGCCCAGCGTCCGAAACGTTCTCCCCTGGATGGGCATGGAGAACCCCCCCCCTCCACCGCGACCCTAATAGAGGATAAAGCAGGAGATAATGAATGAATGAATTATTAATTATTACACCATTAATATAGCACGGTGGCTTAGTGGTTGGCATGTTCTCCTCTCAGCACTAGGGATTCCCGGTTCGAATCCTAATCTGGGTGGAGTTTCCATGTTCTCCCCGTGTCCATGTGGGTTTCCTCCGGGTTCTCCGGTTTCCTCCCACAGTCCAAAAACATGGATCGAGTCAATTGAGTTCTCCAAATTGCCCCATATAGAGTGTGTCTGTGTGAGTGTGTGTGTGTCCAGCGATAGATTGGCGTCCTGTCCTGGGTGTATCTGCCCAGCGTCCGAAACGTTCTCCCCTGGATGGGCATGGGGAACCCCCCCCCCCCCACACACACACACGACCCTAATAGAGGATAAAGCGGGAGATAATGGATGGATTAATATAGTTAGTGATTAAACATTTCCAAACCACCTTATAGAAATTGTCATTAGCAATTAATACCCTCAATGACTGACTAATTAATACTTTATTATCCATCCATCCATCCATCCATCCATCATCTTCCGCTTTATCCTCTACTCGGGTCGTTGGGGGTTCCCCATGCCCATCCAGGGGAGAACGTTTTTGGGCACTGGCTTAGTGGTTGGCACGTTCTCCTCTCAGCGCTTAAGTATTGTGGTTAACGCTTCTCCTGCTGCCCTTTCAGCTACAAGTCCAAGTTCAAGAGTAAGCTGAGGAAGTATAAAGCCGATGGCGTGCATCCGTTCAGGTGATATTTGTGTGTATTTCTGTTAAAAATATTATTTTTTATTTTTACTGTAAATCCATTTGACAGATTTTTGCATTCAGTGTTCTAATAGCACCCTGTCCCTGCTATTTCACTGAATACAAAGGGCATTAAAACAGAACGTGGCTGCCGGGTCTGATGGGAGGGTTCTGCGTTCTCTCTGCAGGAAGGCTCAGGAGAAGGATAAGAAAGCTTGGCTGCTGATGGAGCAAAAACGCAGGAAGAAGCTGCGAAAACTGTTGAAGCGTCTTCGCAACAACGATACCTGCAGCATGCCTGGACTCACCTGCTTCACACATGACAACCAGCACTGGCAGACCGCCCCCTTCTGGACACGTATGTGAAATAGACCCCTTTTTTATTGTGATCAGTTTTAGTATTCCATCCATCCATCCATCCATTATCTTCTGCTTTATCCTTTAATAGGGTCGCGGGGGGGGGGGGGGTTCCCCATGCCCATCCAGGGGAGAACGTTTCGGGCGCTGGGCAGATACACCCAGGACAGGACGCCAATCTATCGCTGGGCACACACTCACTCACACAGACACACTCTATATGGGGCAATTTGGAGAACTCAATTGCCCTTGATCCATGTTTTTGGACTGTGGGAGGAAACCGGAGAACCCGAAGAAAACCCACGTGGACACGGGGAGAACATGGAAACTCCACCCAGATTGTGATTCGAACCGGGAATCCCCAGCGCTGAGAGGAGAACATGCTAAACACTAAGCCACCGTGCCATCCTGGGTCAAGCTTATATAACTATATAAACCCCATGTCCATCCAGGGGAGAACGTTTCGGGCGCTGGGCACATAGACCCAGGACAGGACGCCAATCTATCACAGGGCACTCACTCACTCACACAGACACACTCTATATGGGGCAATTTGAAGACTAAAATTGACTTGATCCATGTCTTTGGACTGTGGGAGGAAACCGGAGAACCCGAAGAAAACCCACGTGGACACGGGGAGAACATGGAAACTCCACCCAGGTTGGGATTCGAACCGGGAATCCCTAGCGCTGAGGAGGACATGCTAACCACTTGTCGCCCCTTATTGTAATTCTTGCACAAACGTTCTTTGCACACGTGCACTTTATCTGGGGTTGTGTAGTTGCAGTTGTGTGTAGCTGAGAGAACGTTGCTTCGTTCCATTATGTTCTGAACACCGATTTATATAATTGGAATGACAAATAAAACACTGTTCCAGTGTTTTATTTGTCATTCCAATTATATAAATAAAATATTGAATTGTAAAAAAATATTAATAAACTAAAATATTTGTAATTTGTTTACAGTGGGTCCTTTTTGTGCGTGCACAAGCGCGAATAACAACACCTACTGGTGCATGAGGACCATCAACGAGACTCACAACTTCCTCTTCTGCGAGTTTGCAACCGGCTTTTTGGAATACTTTGACCTCAACACTGATCCATATCAGGTGAGAGTTTATTTAATACAATAATAATAATAATAATAATAATAATAATACATTTGATTTGATGGCGCCTTTCTGGACACTCAAGGTCACCTTACAAAGAAAAAACAATAAAACATCAATAATAAATAAGGCAATCAGCCAATCATAGTAAAATAAATTTAAGTAAAAAATAAATTAAAAGATAGAGGAAATAAAATCAGAGATTATAAGCAATTCTAAAAAGGTGCGTTTTGAGACTCGACTTAAACTGTGATATGGAGTCCAATTTCCTTAAGTCGGGAGGCAGAGCATTCCATAGTCTAGGGGCAGAGCTACTGAAGGCTCTACCTCCCATGGTGCTAAGGCGCATAGTGGGAACAGACAGGTGTGTAGAGGCAGAAGATCTCAGTGATCGTGGGTGAGAGGTAACCGTGATAAGATCTGCGATATACGGAGGAGCAAGGTTATGGATGGCTTTGAAAGTGAGGAGTAATATTTTATAATGAATACGTTGAGTAACCAGGAGCCAGTGCAACTGATGTAGAACAGGAGAGATATGATGATGAGAAGGAGTTCTTGTGATAATACGTGCTGCTGAGTTCTGAACCATTTGGAGTTTGTGTAATGATTTCAGAGGAAGACCATAAAGAAGAGAATTACAGTAGTCCAGGCGAGAGGTGATGAGACTGTGAACCAGAATAGCAGTAGTGTGAGAAGAGAGAGAAGGGCGTAGACGATTTATGTTTCGGAGGTGGAAATAAGCTGAGCGAGTGATATTGTTAATGTGTGATTTGAATGACAAGGTGTTATCCAGGAGGACACCCAAGCTCTTTACCTGAGCAGACAGGGAGACTAAACAGCTGTTGATAGAAAGGGAAAAATTATTTGCTTTAGAGAGGTTAGACTTGGTGCCAACAAGGAGTACCTCTGTCTTATCTCCATTTAATTTGTTTACTAGGGGTGAGCTGTAATATTCGCTGATTCGACGATTCGATTCGGAGAACCGTAGTCGACTATGAACCTCATAGTCGAATGTACCATTTTGACCCCAGGATGTGCGTATGGCTGCTGCTAAGCATTAGTTTTTACATGAAATGTCTTTGTTTTCGTTATATATATAGCCTTTTGTCAAATAAAATCACCCTAATTTTTAGGTTTTTAGGGGTTTTTTTAGGTTTTTCCTTTGAAGTGGAAAAAAGTCCAGAATGGGGATCCCATTTACGGTGCTCTAGAAAAACAAGTAAAATATAAAAAAAAAAAATCTTTTTTAAAAACCACGCTTATAGCGCCATCTTGTGGTGAAATTTTAACGGATTCGACAATCAGTCGACTATAGGGAAAATCTGACGAATCGGATTCGACTATGAAAATTCTTTGTTGAATACAGCCCTATTGTTTACACTGTAGAAAAGCCGAAGTTTAAATCTGTAATGTATGTAATGTACTGCACATTAACTCCACCTTCCAAACTGAAGCCAGTGATGTTTGCTTGATCTTATAGTAGGGTTGTGGGGGGGTTCTCTATCCAGGGGAGAACGTTTTGAGCGCTGGCCAGATACACCCAGGACTAAGCCACACACACTGAAATTTAGAGCATCCAATTGACCTTGAAGCCATGTTTTTGGACTGTATGAGGAAACTGGAGAACCTGGAAAAACCCCACATAGCCACATGGAGAACTTGGAAACTCCATCCTGATTGGGATTCGAAACTGGATCCTCAGCACTGAGAGGTGAAGGTGCTAACTAAGGTGCTAAGGTGCACTATGTCACTGTTGCGGGGCGGTCCCCTATGCTCATCCAGTGAAGAACATTTCAGGAGCTGGGAAGATACACCCAGGACACACTCACTCACACAAACATTCTATATGGGGTCATTTAGAGCATCCAATTCACCTTGAAGCCATGTTTTTGGTATTATTATTATCTGGCTTGTTATTTCTCAGAGGGTTAAATGTATTGTACATACCGGCGGCACGGTGGCTTAGTGGTTAGCATGTTCTCCTCTCAGCACTAGGGATTCCCAGTTCGGATCCCCATCTGGGTGGAGTTTCCATGTTCTGTGCCTGCATGGGTTTCCTCCGGGTTCTCCGGTTTCCTCCCACAGTCCAAAAACATGGATCAAGTCAATTGAATTCTCCAAATTGCCCCATATAGAGTGTGTCTGTGTGAGTGAGTGTGTGCCCAGCAATGGATTGGCGCCCTGTCCTGGGTCTATCTGCCCAGCGCCCGAGACGTTCTTCCCTGGATGGGCATGGGGAACCCCACCGCGACCCTAATAGAGGATAAAGCGGGAGATAATGAATGAATGAATGTATTGTACATACCTTTAAAATATCAGATCACTATCTGGTTAATTGAAAAAAATGTTATAGTGTCTGAAATTATATAAAACTGTGTGTGTGTGTGTGTGTGTGTGTGTGTGTGTAGCTCATTAATGCAGTAAACACGCTGGATCGGCACATTCTCAACCAAATGCACATTCAGCTCATGGAGCTGCGAGGCTGCAAGGGTCACAAACAGTGTAACCCCCGCATTCGGAATATGGATATGGGTGAGTAATAAAAAGAAGTTCATGCATGCTGATCTATACACACACACACACACACACACACACACACACACACACACACACACACACACACACACACACGTAACCCGCCTAACACTGTAAATTTGAATGATTAAACATTGAATACACTTGGTATCAACTCACACACAGATCTGTATTCTGGATAAGAATGATGCTAATGAAGCATCGCCACGTCTTCGTCATCCTCATCCTCGCCCTGGCCCTGCCTTGCTTTCTGTTTTCCTTGTTTTCATGCAAACAGACCTTCTCGTCCTGAACGTTTCAGCTTCTCTGTTGCTGCAGAAAATAGAAGCTGACTTCGATTGGTTGTAATAGAAAACTGATCCAAATTTAGACCCAGGCTCTGAATTCTGAGGAGTTCCGACTTGTCTGTATATATTTTATTGCTCTATGATAATAAATGTACGCTTCTTTTTTTGCCTCAGTCTTCAATTGTACTGAAAACTTGTATTTGACATGTTTACATTTTCATACTGCCAGTTTATTACAGAAAACTATGGCGTCTTTATGGAGGCCACCATTTACACAAGTCCATACATTACATATGTATTACGGAGTCAACCATTTCCAATAAGTGACCACTGTTCAGTTTGCCAGATGTTTTTAATGTCAACTATTCCAAACACACCATTATAAAATGGGTCGTTCTGGCCCTTAAATCTGATTGGCTGAGCCGTTTGAAAATAGCACACTTGTCTGAGTGCTTTACATTCATATCAATGTGTGAGATACAATCCATTATTCGAAATCATGTTCCATAAATGGAAAAACAGATTATAATGAACAGCGAATCCCAAACCTGCATCCTGTTACTCAGCGATCAACGTTCACTTTACAAACTGGACTAGATAACGTCACAGAAGACCAGATTATACCATTGTGGCATTGACGAAGTCGGGATGCCATTCACAACCAACAGGGTTTGTTAATAAATACGTATCTTTTAGAACTCAGAAAACACGCAGACACGCAAACCCCAAAAACACATGGGGCAAATTCCCATTGGCAGGGCAACCAAGTTCTAAATACATCTAATATATCGATTACAAGAAGAACTTTGAAAAGAAAACACGTAAAAGAAATAGAGCTCAGTATATACAAAAAGTTGGACTATTACAACCCATAGATTACATACCTTCAAACAGTTTATTAATGAAATTAATGCAATTAATGTCTTTCTATGTTTAATTAATTCCAACAACACCCGAGACAGGTAGCTAGCTCATCGTGTGGCAGATACACACTCTCACATAACGACTATTTAGTACCCTAGTTCACATACTACTATGTTTATTGGACTAAACCCTTATAGCCAGGTGGAGAACATGCTAATATCGCACAGAAAAGCCATCTGACTGTGAGACAACAGCACCACCGAGTCTTAACACATGCAACATCATCACCAGGTTTAATGCTGATCAGGGAGACCTTGTTCTTCAGCATGTTCTCTTTTAGTTCACATCGTCCTGACGTCTAAATAGGTCGACCGGCTCAACCCACTGGCGTGGAGTCAAGGAATCTGTACATGCCTATCCCGTCCTCTGTCCTAACTGTCTAACCAGTGATATTGTTTCTTCTTCAGGAGGTAAAGAGCGAAGCAGCTTTGATGAATACAGGTATAATTACAAAATGGATTCATCCTTTCTTTAGATTAGTCTGGAACTAACCTGTTACTATAGAAACCGTTACAGCAACACGCTTGATTATTAATAAGAATGAAGGATTGAAAACCTCTAAATATTATAAAATAATTAACAAATTATCAGTTAACACGTGGCATTTGCATGATACAGATGGTTTAAATAAAGGAGAAGATTCTTCATAGCATTTCATTGAATTATTACGTTTTTAACACCAACTAGCATCATTTCAATAGAAAGACTTGCCTGAAGGGACCTGGGCAGCTAGTGCACTTGCTAATGGAGAATGCAAACACCTCACAGATGAGGTCCGGCCTGAGGTCATGGATCTCTAAGTAGTTTTTGCGGAACAATTTTTAAAAATCAAATTAAACCTTTTTTTAAATTAACTTAGGTGGTGGTCCTTTTGACTCACAGCGAGTATTTCCGCTCATCCATCCATCTAGGGTCGCGGGGGGGTTCTCCATGCCCATCCAGGGGAGAACGTTTCGGGCGCTGGGCAGATACACCCAGGACAGGATGCCAATCTATCACTGGACACACACTCACTCACACAGACACACTCTATATGGGGCAATTTGAAGAATTCAATTGACCTCGATCCATGTTTGGTTTAGCATGTTATTCTCTCAGTGCTGGGGATTCCCGGTTCGAATCCCAACCTGGTTGGAGTTTGCATGTTCTCCCCGTGTCTGTGTGGGTTTCCTCCGGGTTCTCCGGTTTCCTCCCACAGTCCAAAAATATGGATCAAGGTCAATTGAATTCTCAAAATTGCCCCATATAGAGTGTGTTTGTGTGAGTGAGTGTGTGCCCAGTGATAGATTGGCGTCCTGTCCTGGGTGTATCTGCCCAGCGCCCGACACGTTCTCCCCAGATGGGCATGGGGAACCCCCCCCCCCTCCCCCCCCCTCCTTCACCCCCCCCCCCCCCCCCCCCCCCCCCCGCAACCCTAATAGAGGATAAAGTGGAAGATAATGGATGGATGGATTAATATAAAAAGTTCCTCTGAGAACCCAAGGAGTACCACAAGGTTGATTTCTTGGTCTAATTGTGTTTCTCTAATAATCTGCCCAGCGCACAAAACCTTCTACCCCACCCCCCGGGCTCCTAGTAGAGGAATAAGCGGAAGATAATGGATGGATGGAAGTTCTCCAAATAGCAGTGATGCTAAGTGTAGAGATCTGCCTTTTTAATCAGAGAGTGATGAAAGCCATCCCAATTTTAGCACAGAACCACAAAGCAACCTCCTCAATGACCTGACCGTCTCAGATTTTCAGAGATCTATGAGGTCTTCTCCTTTATTTGTTTGAATTCCACAGGGTTTTATAATTTTCTGGCTGGTTTTTGTTTTTCGTTTGCTAATGTTTGGCCTCCTGCATGCGTTTTCTGGTCACTACATTGTACTTGTTAAAGCTTGCGAGCCATCAGATGATGAGGCTCTCTCTGATCACCTGAGTCTGGGTGGTAGGGTAACGCTGTCTTATCATCACTTGTGGCGTTAGGCAGTTTCAGCGTCGCAAATGGCCCAAAATGAGGAAGCCTGCCGCCAAATCGCTGTGAGTCTGTCCTGTTCCTTTACGACACAAGACCACCAACATCATCGTTCTCTCCGTTTTTCGTTCTTTTTCCCTCTCTTTTCTGACTCCAACAGTTTCTTTTGAATGGTTTCTTCAGGAGAAGGGTTCTCGATTTGTCTGTCTGCATGACGTCTGTCGCATCCGGGCTGCTGTTTTGTTTTGGGCCATTAGAGGGCAGAAATCCCACCTTCATTCCTCGACTCATCATGCCGTTGTTTCATGGAGCCATCAGTCGTAGCTCTCTGGTTTCGTTTAGTTTTAGCCTGCAGCATTTCTGTGCATGGATGCTTCCTCTCGTCATTGTTTTGCCTTCGTTTCCGTCAATCATCCATCCATCTTTATGATGTTGTTGTTATGGCTGCCATGTTTCCTTATCCTCGATTAGGAATCTGAATCTGTGTCTTTCTTCCAGTAGGGGGCAGATTTGGGAAGGATGGGAGGGATAGGAGCCAGGCGGATCCAAGCCAGCTCAATTCCTTGGACACACTCGACGAGCACGCCTACGATCTCAATCTCAACTTCACCCTGAGCCTGGAGGACTGGGCCCAATTCGGCCGCTCCGTGGACCACACGCACATGTTCCTCAGCCACCCCAACCAGCCCTGCTTGCATGACCTCGGGGAGGGCGCCACCGGAGGAGGCAACTCTCTCATCTACCTGGGCATCAGATCAGCTTCAATCATCTACCTTGCATCCCTGGCCACTCCTGCTTTGTTGCTCAGAGAGGCGGGGGCGGAGATCCTAAGACATCTTTTGGGACTTTGCGAAAGCCGTCTCTCTTCCTCCACGCCCGCCGCTCCGTCATCATCTCTTCAGACACACGTTCTCCCAATTCCACCCACAAACTGGGGCACGTCCACGGAAACCCCCAACAAGCACCTTCGGGTCGGATGGACAGAACAGGAGGAGAGAGAGGCCGAGGAGGAGGAGGATGATGTCGAGGAGATTTCAAAGTCACGGACAGGCCGGCAGAGATTCAGCACCACCCACTGTGACAACAGCGACCTTTTCCAGGTCTCTGTCTGATTCGTCTTTAATGTCCTTGGTTCTCTTTGGCCTCACGATAGACTCTTTCTCTTCGAGGGGACGTTCTGAAGTTTACCTCCAGCCTATAACCAATTGCTTTCCTCCTACCTCTTGCTCTCTCTGCCTCTTCTCTCCATCCCAGTCCTCAGGGCCACAGTCTCCAGGCTCCATCACTCCACCCGTCAGTCCGGAAACCCTTTTTTTTTTGTATCTGTTGCAATTCCGAAAGTCATCGTCCACATCGCAGAGATCGGCTAGGCCTCAAACAAAGCACATAACTTTATTTTTGGGAGGTGGGTATTATGGGAAGGATGCTTAAGACAGAAAACTTGATATATTGTACGTCATGTCCATTGACCTTTTGTATTGTGAATGTGTTTTCATTTCAGCTGTAAGTATTAATGACTAAAGACGCTCGTGTCTCATCATCACATTCCTTCATACAGCCCCTTTTCACTTCGCCCCCCGGCCACACCGCCTCACAGTGCTTCACTGGACTCGGGAACATTGCACCATGCAGACAGGATGATGTCCCTCATCCTAAATCTGCAAACAATCCCAAATGATTCCATCAAAATCCATTAAAACTGCTTAAAACCTACACCGGTCAAAAGAGGGCAAAGTATTCAAATATGATTGAAGTCCAACAACTGATATCATTACAAAGCATTACAGACTCCATTGAGGGCATCATCAGGGGTTAGTATATGTTCATGTATTCATTCATTCATTGGAAACCACTTATCATCCGTCCTTAAACCCAACATCCAACCACACTAAATCTTCAAACCCAGGACCTCCTTGCCGTGAGGCACCAGCACTACCCACCGCTCCATCAAAATCCATTAAAACTGCTTAAAACCTACACAGGTGACGGTCAAAAGAGGGCAAAGTACTCAAATATGATTGAAGTCCAACAACTGATATCATTACAAAGCATTACAGACTCCATTGAGGGCATCATCAGGGGTTAGTGTATGTTCATGTATTCATTCATTCATTTGAAACCACTTATCGTAGTTCGAGTCATAGGCAGGGACTGCTGGATCCCATCTCCATCCTTAAACCCAACATCCAACCACACTAAATCTTCAAACCCAGGACCTCCTTGCCACCAGTGAGGCACCAGCACTACCCACCTGCTCCAACCTGCACCCCTGTTCATTTACCATTAGTGGCACCAGGCCTTTCCGACCAACCTGAATGTGCTTTATTGCTCCTCAGTAAGGTTTCTTCTCACCCCTTGCCTTTATAACTTCTTCTATATGTGTATTGGTATATACACTGAAACCAAACGCTCATCGTAAAATGACTTTCTTTCTGTAAATGCAGTAACGGAACATCGATTTTGTGATTAGAACCTACTTTCCTGCACACGTCAATGTCTACCAGAACGCCGATGGCCATGGAGGTTACCGAATAATATTTAAAAACCCAGTGAACCGTCCAATCAAACCAGTATTGGTTCATATGGCATATGCGTGATGTCATACCCCCTCATCGTGTCTCATGGCTGACCATCTTAATCATTTTGTTGAAAAATACCAACGTATGAAGCTATTATTTAGTGTCTGCTGTAAACTCGGCGTGCCGTGACGAAGCCCTGCATGTTGGCTTGAGAGAGATTTTGTCGAAACTCGAAATTCCAAAGCGCTTTGTGTCACGCTGACACGTCAATGGCGACATTGCTTTCAATTCAAATGTACATTATTAATCCGAAACAGAAAAGCAGCAGAGCTTTCCTCTGCAGAATGCTGATCCGGTTCCTGATCGTTCCTCCACCGAAGCCAGGTTTTAAATAAAAGCCAGGTTTTAAATAAAAGCCAGGTTTTAAATAAAAGCCAGGTTTTAAATAAAAGCCAGGTTTTAAATAAAAGCAAATCAAAGTTAGGATTGGGCGGCACGGTGGCTTAGTGGTTAGCACGTTCTCCTCTAAGCACTAGGGATTCCCGGTTCGAATCCCCATCTGGGTGGAGTTTCCATGTTCTCCCCGTTTCCGCGTGGGTTTCCTCCGGGTTCTCCGGTTTCCTCCCACAGGATCAAGTCAATTGAGTTCTCCAAAATCGCCCCATATAGAGTGTGTACAGTATGTGTGTGTGTCTGTGTGAGTGAGTGTGTGCCCAGCGATAGATGGGCACCCTGTCCTGGGTGTATCTGCCCAGCGCCCGAAACGTTCTCCCCTGGATGGGCATGGGGAACCCCACCACGACCCTAATAGAGGACAAAGCGCAAGATAATGAATGAATGAATGAATGAAAGTTAGGATTTGATGCATGGTATTCATGACCTGACCTGATGTGCTTGGGTTTGTAACTGTTTAGAACTCAGGCAGCTACTCAGTTCAATTATTAAGAATTAATCCGCCCGTCCGTTTGTGTCCGTTTGCCCTTTAATTATCACGTATTCTCACTGTGAGTAAACGTTGCCTTGCATTCGATTAAAACGCAGTTTAACGAAAGGAGAATGGGTTCAAAACAAGACAATTCTGGAAATCTATACACTCTAATATATAGAAGAAGTAAGTTTAGAGGATAATAAATAGAATAAATGCTGTCTGCTGGTTTCACAGCCTCAGAGGAGTGACGTGATGGCCCTCACACGCTCTGATCGGCAGCTGAAGAGGTCTGATGCATAGGAATTAAACTGAATAGGAGGTTTACATCCAAAAACATAATGGTAACACTTTTAATTATGCCTCACTGATCACAGAGTAATGGATATGTTTAATGTCTTATTTTCTATATTTTCTATATTTTAATGCTAATTAAAATATAGAAAATGAATAAAGGGCCATTGCTGTGTAAGTATACACTGAATTGTACTGAATTCACAGGGTTATTACCTTTAAAAAGGTGTCAGAAGGGTTCGTTAAGCATAATGAAGTTTAATTGCAGAGTAAGAATATATTTACAGTGTAATTAGTGTCAATTTTCAAAAATAAATTACAGGTAAATGGAATTTACTATATACTAATTATTATGATGGGGGCACGGTGGCTTAGTGGTTAGCACGTTCGCCTCTCAGCGCTAGGGATTCCCGGTTCGAATCCCAATCTGGGTGGAGTTTCCATGTTCTCCCCGTGTCCGCATGGGTTTCCTCCGGGTTCTCCGGTTTCCTCCCACAGTCCAAAAATATGGATCAAGTCAATTGAGTTCTCCAAATTGCCCCATATAGAGTGTGTGTGTGTGAGTGAGTGTGTGCCCAGTGATAGATTGGCGTCCTGTCCTGGGTGTATCTGCCCAGCGCCCGAAACGTTCTCCCCTGGATGGGCATGGGGAACCCCACCGCGACCCTAATAGAGGATAAAGCGGGAGATAATGAATGATTATAATAATAATTATTATGATGTATATACAACATGATGCACATTATACCCTGTAATTAATTATTATTATTATTATTATTATTATTATTATTATTATTATTATTATCATTTTCGGGCGGCATCGTGGTTTAGTGGTTAGCATGTTCGCCTCTCTGGGATTCCCGGTTTGAATCCCAATCTGGGTGGAGTTTCCGTGTTCTCCCCGTGTCCACGTGGGTTTCCTCCGGGTTCTCCGGTTTCCTCCCACAGTCCAAAAAAACATGGATCAAGGTCAATTGAATTCTCCAAATTGCCCCTTATAGAGTGTGTCTGTGTGAGTGTGTATGTGCCCTGCGATAGATTGATGTCCTGTCCTGGGTGTATCTGTCCAGCGCCCGAAACGTTCATCCCTGGATGGGCATGGGGAACCCCCCCGCGACCCTAATAGAGGATATAGTGGAAGCTAATGGATGGATTATTATTTTCAGACCACTTAATGAACAGAACAGCAAGTACTTACCATGTAATTACCAAGTACTTATTGTTTATGCCTTAATAATTTGTTATATTTAAGATGAGTGACGTTAAGCATGTGGTTATTAACTCTTAATACACCTTTATAACCCTTTAATTACTTTGTTGTTTATGATGTACTTACCCAGTAATTACCCTTTACTCGTATTAGACCTTTTTCTGTCTGTATTTACAGATACTTATTAAATACCCTTTAATAAGCCGTAATTTTAAGTGTTACCAAAATTAATCAATAGGTTTAATTAATCAATAGGTTTAATTAATCAATAGGTTTAAGGCATGTGCTGCATTTTTGGCATGGCACATGTCTGATGTCTGAATTTAGGACAGATAAGTTTAAGATTGGCGGCACGGTGGCTTAGTGGTTGGCATGTTCTCCTCTCAGCACTAGCGATTCCTGGTTCGATTCCCCATCTGGGTGGACTTTCCATGTTCTCCCCGTGTCCCCGTGGGTTTCCTCCGGGTTCTCCGGTTTCCTCCCACAGTCCAAAAACATGGATCAAGTCAATTGAAATCTCCAAATTGCCCCATATAGCGTGTGTCTGTGTGAGTGTGTGCCCAGTGACAGATTGGCGTCCTGTCCTGGGTGTATCTGCCCAGCGCCCGAGACGTTCTCCCCTGGATGGGCACCTAATGGACCCTAATATAGGATAAAGCGGAAGATAATGAATGAATGAAGTTTGAGATTTATAAGGAAAGGCAATTAAAACACTTTACAAATCATGTTGTGCATGTCGGTGGTTGATAACCAGCACAGCGAGTCATTTTAATGGAACGTACAAACAACTCCAATGACCAGCGTGGTCCATTTTCCAATCTGTCAAGAGCAGAGTAACACCAGCATGTCGGTGCACAACACCCTTTTAATCTATAATTCATCAGCCAGACCATAACGAGTCATTTATATCATACTCGGTGTTGTACATGTCACCGAAATGAGGATGAGACTCGATGGCGAGGAGCATCGCAGACGTTGTGAGGTGTCTGTCTGTGTCGGTGTTTTCATGACATGATGATGAAGAGGTTTTAATGTAGTTGTCATGCATCCCGTTCCATTCGACCTGAATTCTTAGCTATGTGTGCTATACATGGTGCTACTAAAGTCTGAGCAACTCAATAAAATGGCAGTACGTATTTGAATGTATGTTTGCGAATAATATGCTGTACATGTTAAGAGATTTTCTAAAAACAACAGGCACATGGGGGGGGTTGACCCTGTTTAATACTCCTCTGGTCAGCACTAGAACTGACTTTCCTTGTAGTTCTATGGTTCCATTAACAACACATAGTTCTAGCAATGCGTTATTGTGTTTGTAATAAGCCATCGAGATGAGATTCCTCTTTAAAATCTTAAACATCGAGCGCAAAAAGAACGTGGAGAAAACGACGTGTTTAACCTTAAACACGCCGCGTGCCCTGAAGAGGGGGTGCTGATTTTAAAAGCAGAACCCTGTCAGTTGTACAGGAATTGAAATAGAAATAGTGGTGTATACGTTCTCCTCTCAGCACTAGGGATTCCCGGTTCGAATCCCCATCTGGGTGGAGTTTCCATGTTCTCCCCGTGTCTGTGTGGGTTTCCTCCGGGTTCTCCGGTTTCCTCCCACAGTCCAAAAACATGGATCAAGTCAATTGAGTTCTCCAAATTGCCCCATATAGAGTGTGTGTGTGTGAGTGAGTGTGTGCCCAGCGATAGATTGGCGTCCTGTCCTGGGTGTATCTGCCCAGCGCCCGAGACGTTCTCCCCTGGATGGGCATGGGGAACCCCCCGCAACCCTATTAGAGGATAAAGGGGAAAATAATGAATGAATGAATGAATAGTGGTGTGTATATATATATGGGGGTGGGGTGGGGTTCCCCCAGGGTCCTCCCTGTGACCCCATAGGTTTCCTCTGGATTACTTCCACAGTCTTAAAACTGGATTCACGGTGAAATGGCTGCTTTAAATTGCCCCTATATAGTGTGTGTGTGTCTGTATAAGTGAGTGTGTGCACAGCAATGTATTGTCGCCCTGTGCTGAGTGTATCTGCCCAGCCCCTGAAAGGTTCTCCTATGGATGGGGTAGGAACCCCCTACCCAATGACTGTAGTATATAATTTATTATGGATTAAGGTCAATTGAATTCTCCAAATTGCCCCATAGAGTGGGTCTGTGTGAGTGAGTGTGTGCCCAGTGATAGATTGGCGCCCTGTCCTGGGTGTATCTGCCCAGCGTCCGAAATGTTCTCCCCTGGATGGGCATGGGGGCGACCCTAATTGAGGGTTAAAGCGTAAGATAATGGATGGATGAATATATACCACTATTTTTTTTCCAATTCACTCAACAAGTACCTAAATTTACCACCCAGTTTGGGAATTAGGGCGGTGTTAAAAGACTCCCTGAATTTCTTTAGCATTTTTAAAGGGTCTACTGTAGTGGGATTAGGATTTTTGTTTTAATAATAGACGATTTAACAGACTTAATGCTTTGTACAGGTCTACAGATTATTCATATCTTTATTTTTCATTCAGTTAACCTGTGGACATTTGATAGCGCTTGATAGTTGTGAATAAAGTGTTGAATGACCACATTCAGTGTCTGCAACTGGTCTTTATTATGTGCTTATGATTGTACATATATGTTTTTTTTTTTTTCTTTTATTACAGGATGGAAAACACTAATAGGTCAAGCAACATATTGGTATTAAGAAGGAGTTCCCATATTATGTGATGATGTAATGTTGCCACAGGGCTGTATGACAGGCCATTGACCCAAACAAAGGCTATTGACCCAAATCTGCCCAGCGCCCGAGACGTTCTCCCCTGGATGGGCATGGGGAACCCCCCCCCCCCCCCCCCGCGACCCTAATAGAGGATAAAGGGGAAGATAATGAATGAATAGTGGTATATACATATATATATATATATATACGCTGGAGATCCAGGTTCAAATCCTAATCTGGGACGGATTGGCGCCCTGTCCTGGGTGTATCTGCCCAGTGCCTGAGACGTTCTCCCCTGGATGGGCATGGGGAACCCCCGCGACCCTAATAGAGGATAAAGTGGAAGATGATGGATGGATGGATATTTCAGTTTTGAAATGACATCACAGTGGACGGTGATGGATGGTGATGTCACATTTACACCATAAGTTCAACTTACTTCTATTTCACAGAACCATAAACACCATATGAATGCTTTTACTTCACTTTTACACTTATTTAATGTAATGAAAATCTTTATGCCGTTGTTCGACCTGCACCATTTAAAAACTAAAAAAATTCAGAAAGAACACCACAGCAGCCTTTGTTAGCAGCAGGTCCAACATTAGGGCATCTTTTGTGTAAATATACCTC
>JAFMOC010000301.1:52500-67500 GCA_019802505.1 Corydoras sp. C115
TAAATGTGGCTTCAGATCTTTAACATGCTGAAGTGAAGGTCTCATCTATTTAAAGATGCTGAGACTCGAGTTAAGCTTTTAAAGTTGGAAACTAGGTTTGAGTCGAATGGGTCCCTTCAGGGAGGTGAAGTCTGGATCATGTTTTGCCTTTTTGTAAGCATCGGTGTGATGTGGCAGCAACAGGAAGTGAGTAGAGGACCACAGCAAAGGGATGATGTAGGAGTTCTGGAGTCGATTGAGAACTAGACGTGTGGCGGCGTTCTGAATAAGCTGCGGGTTTCCAATGGAACACATGAACAATCCTGCCAGGAATGAGTTGTAGTCTAGAAAGGCGTTGGGTAACGTTTGTTTAAAAAAATGGCTGGATTTTTTGATTCTGGAACAGAGGGCACGGAACGTTCCAGAGTTTCGAGAGCTGGTGAAGGAAGTCGTCATTTTTTTCTGTACGGACAGCACAACAGGAACGTGAGACAATTATGGGTTTAAGGACATTGCGTAAAGGGACTTGTTAAGCTCTCACACTCTCAGAAATAAATGCATTACAGGTTCGTTACTGCCCCGCTGGGTACAATTTACACTAATGTTCTCCTAAAGGGAAGTCTAGACTGTGACTGTGTTAGACTGTGATCTTGAGCAGTGTATGAAATTCCACATAGAATGGAGACAAAAAGCTTAATATGTCCATCCATCCATTATCTTCCATCCTATATTAGGGTCGCGGGGGGGGTTCTACATGCCCACCCAGGTGAGAACGTTTCGAGCGCTGGGCAGATACACCCAGGACAGGGCACCAATCTATCACACACTCCCTCACACAGACACACTCTATATGGGGCAATTTGAAGAACTCAATTGACTTGATCCATGTTTTTGGACTGTGGGAGGAAACCGGAGAACCCGGAGGAAACCCACGGGGAGAACATGGAAACTCCACCCAGATTGGGATTCGAACCGGGAATCCCCAGTGCTGAGAGGAGAACATGCCATTATGTTAATGCTGATTAACATAAATGTAATATTTATCAGTAATCCAATCCATCACTGGGTACACTCACTCACACAAACACGTGTCCGCGTGGGTTTCCTCCGGGTTCTCTGGTTTCCTTCCACAGTCCAAAAACATGGATCAAGCCAACTGCTGTTCGAACACTAAATGGTGCATTGCAAATTTTTTACAGTTACATTCACTCTTGAATGTGCAATTTTTGAACGTGCAATAAAAAAACGTGCAATATATAAATACAGATTCAACTCAGGTTGTACATTCTTATACACTATTGTAAATAAATTCTTTCTTTCTTTCAAAATTTTTTTGTAAATTGTAAATTCTAGTGTACTCTTTTAAATCTCTTTATCTGTGTAAATTTAAGTATGTGACACCGAAAAGTATGGCACCTTAATTTCGTTATACCTGGTATAATGACAATAAAGAGATTCTGATATTCTGATTCTAAATTGAGTTCTCCAAATGCCCCAAATGGAGTGTATCTGTGTGAGTGAGTGTGTGCCCAGCGATAGATTGGCACCCTGTCCTTGGGTGTATCTGCCCAGCGCCCGAGACGTTCTCCCCTGGATGGGCATGGGGAACCATGGCATTTGCATGTGAAAAAATGTTCAGCCGCAGCGCAGTTCGGGTTCCACGCAGTCACACGAGAGCGTTGGGCTCGGACCGGGAGTGACCCTCCTGACCGTGGGACTAGTGTTTTTTATTTAATTTATTATCATGTGGAGGAGGCGGCACGGTGGCTTAGTGGTTAGCACGTTCACCTCTCAGCGCTAGGGATTCTCGGTTCGAATCCCCATCTGGGTGGAGTTTCCATGTTCTCCCCGTGTCTGCATGGGTTTCCTCTGGGTTCTCCGGTTTCCTCCCACAGTCCAAAAACTTGGATCAAGTCAATTGAGTTCTCCAAATTGTCCCATATAGAGTGTGTCTGTGTGAGTGAGTGTGTGCCCAGCGATGGATTGGCGCCCTGTCCTGGGTCTATCTGCCCAGCGCCCGAAACGTTCTCCCCTGGATGGGCATGGGGAACCCCACCGCGACCCTAATAGAGGATAAATGCGAGAGATAATGAATGAATGAATGAATGAATGAATCATGTGGAGGTCTACGGTTATGGCGGCACGGTGGCTTAGTGGTTGGCATGTTCTCCTCTCAGCACTAGGGATTCCCGGTACGAATCCCCATCTGGCTGGAGTTTCCATGTTCTCCCCGTGTCTGCATGGGTTTCCTCCGGGTTCTCCGGTTTCCTCCCACAGTCCAAAAACTTGGATCAAGTCATTTGAGTTCTCCAAATTGCCCCATATAGAGTGTGTCTGTTCGAGTATGTGTGTGCCCAGTGATAGATTGGTGTCCTGTCCTGGGTGTATCTGCCCAGCGCCCGAGACGTTCTCCCCTGGATGGGCATGGGGACCCCCCCGCGACCCTTATAGAGGATAAAGCGGAAGATAATGGATGGATGGATATTAATCAGATATAACATGCACCTTCAGATCCAAGCATCCACGTCGTCCACACCATTGTGTCTGTTCATGTAGCTTAGAAAATCAGGGCAGCCATTTAAACGATTAACCCAAATTGGCCTTAATTTCACCCATATGGCACGATGTGAATATTTAATGAGCTTGTAAGACCCATTGTGTGGTCTGGCTTCAGCTGTGATCGTGAATCAGCCAATAAAACGTGGCTGAACTTCAGCGTCGTCATCACAAACACCTGGAAGACCCGACGGACGGGACGGCCGCCCAGCCGAGAGAATTCGGGCGTCAAAAATAACCTCCCCAGATGCACCTGGTGCACAAGTGTTCTGGAAAACGGGAGACGACTACACGGGAGCCCATCCCTAACTGCAGTCTCCATAATCCAGCGTCCCTAGTCCACTTACATCTCCGTAATGATGGCAGGGCCTCATTATTTTCTAAGAGCTGTCAGCTGGTTCCAACTTCTATTCACATCACAGACACATTTGCTATTAAACTCACTGCAGCTGCTGAATTATTCAGCCCCGAATAATAGTTTAAGCAGGACTGATGAATTATATATCCAGAGGTTTAATTAGAAAAGGAAAGTAGGACGGATTCTGAAGTTGCTGTTGATTTCAGTAGGAGTTGTAAAATTAGGATGTCTGCATCTGCAAATATCGCCGACGTTCAGCCTGGTAACATGCCGTTTATAATGCTACTATTAATAGACCTGTAAAGCCTCCCAATGGGGCAGACAGACTTCAGGGTTCTATTTAAACAGCACGGCAGAGCTGGAGCTGGAGACGCGAGTCTGCTCTGGATGTTCTGTTTGCTAAAAAACCCAACCTGACCATTATTCATTCATTATCTTCCGCTTTATCCTATATTAGGGTCGCAGGGGGGGGGGGTTCCCCATGCCCATCCAGGGGAGAACGTCTCGGGCGCTGGGCAGATACACCCAGGACAGGACACCAATCTATCACTGGGCACACACATACTCGAACAGACACACTCTATATGGGGCAATTTGGAGAACTCAAATGACTTGATCCAAGTTTTTGGACTGTGGGAGGAAACCGGAGAACCCGGAGGAAACCCATGCAGACACGGGGAGAACATGGAAACTCCAGCCAGATGGGGATTCGTACCGGGAATCCCTAGTGCTGAGAGGAGAACATGCCAACCACTAAGCCACCGTGCCGTCCCTGATTAACATAAATGTAATATTTATCAGTAAACTGTCTTCAAGAATCTTGAGGTCTTGGTAAGCTGTGTGGATGTTTGCTGTTTGGATGTTTGCTTCTCGAGAGCTGATGAACGTTCCCATGCTTTAGACTGTTGTGCGGCGGTGGCGTCTGACCCACCCATTTGGACCCGGCGTTTCATTGGCACGTTTCGCTGTCCCTTGTAGTGGCTTGGAAAATGCTAGGAGCCGATTCCGTGGCTCGCGGTTGGCTGGTAATTGCTAGTTTCCTTTTCTGGAGCTTCGGAGACGAAATTACAAATTGCCTTGGCACTGGCGAAAAATAAAGCGGGAAACCCCAAAACAAACGTTCTGCACGCCTGCGTTTGTCAGTTCTGATAAATTGCAGGGGGTGGGTGCTGAAGTGCCGAAACAGCCCCGGCTGAGGGGGGTAAAGTGGTTCATGTATTCTCAGGTTAGTTACACATGTTCCCTAAAAGACGTGGAAATGATTTTTCAGGTATACATGTGATCATGCTGCGGCACGGTGGCTTAGTGTTTAGCATGTTCTCCTCTCAGCACTAGGGATTCCCGGTTCGAATCCTCATCTGGGTGGAGTTTCCATGTTCTCCTCGTGTCTGCATGGGTTCCTCCAGGTTCTCCGGTTTCTTCACACAGTCCAAAAACATGGATCAAGGTCAATTATTCATCCATCCATTATCCTCCACTTTATCCTCTATTAGGGTCGTGGTGGGGTTCCCCATGCCCATCCAGGGGAGAACGTTTCAGGCGCTGGGCAGATACACCCAGGACAGGACACCAATCTATCACTGGGCACACACTCCCTCACACAAACACACTCTACATGGGGCAATTTTGAGAATTCAATTGACTTGATCCATGTTTTTGGACTGCGGGAGGAAACCGGAGAACCCGGAAGAAACCCACGCAGACATGGGGAGAACATGGAAACTCCACCCAGATGGGGATTAGAACCGGGAATCCCTAGTGCTGAGACGAGAACATGCTAAGAACTAAGCCATCGTGCCGCCCATCCCACAGTCCAAAAACATGGATTTAAAGTGAATTGGCTGCTCCAAATTACCCCTATCTACACAGACACACACATTCAACTGACCTTGATAAACATTTTTGAACTGTGGGAGGAAAGCGGAGAACCCGAAGGAAACCCATGTGGACACGGACGGGGATTTGAACCGGGAATCCCTAGCACTGAGAGGAGAACATGCCAACCACTAAGCCACCGAAACATCCATCCATTATCTTCTGCTTTATCCTCTATTAGGGTCGTGGGGGGGTTCCTCATGCCCATCCAGGGGAGAACGTTTCGGGCGCTGGGCAGATACACCCAGGACAGGGTGCCAATCTATCGCTGAACACTCACTCACACAAACACACTCTATATGGGGCAATTTGGAGAATTCAATTGACTTGATCCATGTTTTTGGACTGTGGGAGGAAACCGGAGAACCCGGAGGAAACCCACGCGGACACGGGGAGAACGTGGAAACTCCACCCAGAAGGGGATTCGAACCAGGAATCTCTAGTGCTGAGAGGAGAACATGCCAACCACTAAGCCACCGTGCCGCCTAATTTATATTTTACTTTATTTATTTCCTGAGGAGAACATGCTAAGAACTAAGCCACCGTGCTGCTACATTCAAACTATCCATCCATTCATTATCTCCCGCTTTATCCTCTATTAGGGTCGTGGGGGGGTTCCCCATGCCCATCCAGGGGAGAACATTTCGGGCGCTGGGCAGATACACCCAGGACAGGATGCCAATCTATCGCTGAACACTCACTCACACACACACACTCTATATGGGGAAATTTGGAGAATTCAATTGACTTGATCCATGTTTTTGGACTGCGGGAGGAAACCGGAGAACCCGGAGGAAACCCACGCAGACACATGGAACATGGAAACTCCACCCAGATGGGGATTCGAACCGGGAATCCCAAGTGCTGAGAGGAGAAACCAGATTAGGTTAATTATATAATTCACTTCTGAATCGTCAGTGAGGGCTGGATTTATTCTGCCCCGCCTGCTACAGGTGTTCCGCTCGGCTCAGCTGGGGCTCGGTGATTTGTTCTCCCCGAGGGAACAAGATTCTTTACCTCATATGAGTGGGTTTCTGTTTTCTCAGACTGTAACAGACTCATGATGAACCCTGACCCTGAGGGCAGTCTCAGTTTTCATTAGCAGTGGAGAATGTTGGATGGGTTCCAGTTGGATTTGTAGCAAACGTTCTGCATTTCAAAATAAAAATCCATTAGTGTGAATGTAATGGGGCGGCACAGTGGCTTAGTGTTTAGCATGTTCTCCTGTCAGCACTAGGGATTCCCGGTTCGAATCCCAATCTGGGTGAAGTTTCCACGTTCTCCCCGTGTCCCTGTGGGTTTCCTCCGGGTTCTCCGGTTTCCTCCCACAGTCCAAAAACATGGATCAAGTCAATTGAGTTCTCCAAATTGCTCCATATAGAGTGTGTATGCGTGTGTGAGTGTGTGCTCAGTGATAGATTGGCGTCCTGTCCTGGGTGTATCTACCCAGCGCCTGAAACGTTCTCCTCTGGATGGGCATGGGGAACCCCACCGTGACCCTAATAGAGGATAAAGCGGGAGATAATGAATGGATGGATAGTTTGAATGTAGCAGCACAGTGGCTTAGTTCTTAGCATGTTCTCCTCTCAGGAGATAAATAAATAAAGTAAAATATAAATTAAGTTGCACGGTGGTTTAGTGTTTAGCATGTTCTCCTCTCAGCACTAGGATTCCCGGTTCGAATCCTAATCTGGGTGGAGTTTCCATGTTCTCCCCGTGTTCGCAGGGGTTTCCTCCGGGTTCCAGGTTCCAGTTATATGTGTGTCCAGTTATAGGTTGGCATCCTGTCCTGGGTGTATCTGCCCAGCGCCCAAAACGTTCTCCTCTGGATGGGCATGGGGAACCCCCCCCCCACGACCCTAATAGAGGATAAAGCGGAAGATAATGGATGGATGAATAAATTTTATATATATATATATATATATATGTATGTATGTATACATATATATTATTTCAGACAATATATAAATTATAAGTTTATTATAATTTTATTATAACTACTTGCCTGCACCGAACCATGTGTGTAATTCTTTTACGGCTGAACTAGAATACAGAGAGGTCACTGTGCTGCTTCCAGCTCAAAGTTAAATTTAGGGCCCTTGATCACAGGGTGGGTAAAGAATTGTGTGTGTGTGTGTGTGTGTGTGTGTGTGTGTGTGTGTGTGTGTGTGTGTGTGTGCGCGTGTGTGTGTGTGTGGCTGCTTCATGGTTTTGCTGTAACACTATACATGATGCAGAGGCCACAAGTATTATGATACTCTCTTCTCCATATAGTGTGAATTATTATAATTCGCTCTACATCCATCTATTTTCACCACCACACACAAGTGCCCCACTGTCCTGCCCTTTCCTGCCCTGCCTTTCATCCAGACTGTTGTTCAGGGTTAAAAGGTGTGGCTCTTTTTCTTTCTTTTTTTTTAATCTGTGCCGAGCACGGCGTTCTGTGTGACCTATGTGAGCTGAACAAACACTGATGCGAGTCAATGGCATGAGCGCATTGCAGTGCTGTGTAATTTGGTGTGGTGCTACTGTGTAGACGTTCTTGTTTGTTTGTACGTTTGTTTGTTGGCATGAAAAGTTCCCTGCCCTCCTGAACGTCTGTGAGCGATGGATCCGGCGGTGAAAGTTCACGGAAAGGTTGCGTTTGGGTTTTTGGGCGTGTGCATAACCGTATACCCATCCATTATCTTCTGCTTTATTCTCTATTAGGGTCGCGGGGGAAGGGTTCCCCATGCCCATCCAGAGGAGAACGTTTCGGGCGCTGGGTAGATAGACCCAGGACAGGGTGCCAATCTATCACTGGGCACACACTCACTCACTCTATATGGGGCAATTTGGAGAACTCAATTGACTTGATCCATGTTTTTGGACTGTGGGAGGAAACCGGAGAACCCAGAGGAAACCCACGGGGACATGGGGAGAACATGGAAACTCTACCCAGATGGGGATTCGAACCGGGAATGCCAAGTGCTGAGAGGAGAACATGTTAACTACTAAGCCACCATGCCGCCCCAGATTAACATCCATCCATTATCTTCCACTTTATCCTATATTAGGGTCACGGGGGGTGGGTGGTTCCCCATGCCCATCCAGGGGAGAACGTTTCGGGCACTGGGCAGATACACCCAGGACAGGACGCCAATCTATCACTGGGCACACACTTACTCACACAGACACACTCTATATGGGGCAATTGGGAGATCTCAATTGACTTGATCCATGTTTTTGGACTGTGGGAGGAAACCGGAGAACCCGGAGGAAATCCACGTGGACACGGGGAGAACATGGAAACTCTACCCAGATGGGGATTCGAACCGGGAATCCCTAGCGCTGAGAGGAGAACATGCCTAACCACTAAGCCACCATGCCGCCATAACCGTATACCTCCACATGATAATAAATTAAATAAAAAACACCAGTCCCACGGTCAGGAGGGTCACTCCCGGTCCGAGCCCAACGTTCTCGTGTGACTGCATGGAACCCGAACTCCGCTGCGGCTGAACATTTGTTCACATGCAAATGCCACGCAGGCAGTTTGTGTGTGATCATATTTGCAAGCCATGCTTCAGGATTCCGGCTGCTGTATCATCTTCTAGAGCCACAAAATGAACTTTTGCCGCACTCTGTGCACCAGCTGTTTTTTTATTTTATTTTTTTGTTTTTTTTTCTCGTGACTCAGGTGAAAAATTCATAGCGTAACTCCGGGTTTCTGTCTGCATACATGACTCATATTCAAACTTTGCCCAAATCGATGTTTATCAGCATACATGTCAGCATACATAGTGGTAGCTCAGTGGTCAGGGTGTTGGGCTGTCAATCTGAAGGTTGGGGGTTCAAATCCCAGGTCCACTGAAGTTACAATGTGGGTCCTTGATCAAGAACCTTAACCCTCATTGCTGCAGGGATGTTGTGATTAACCCTGTGCTCACCTTGTAAGTCGATTTGGATAAAAGTGTCTGCTGAATGACCAAATATAAATGTATATAGAGCTAAACAGAGGGAGCGGTAGCTCAGTGGTCAGGGTGTTGGGCTGTCAATCTGAAGGTTGGGGGTTCGAATCCCAGGTCCACTGAAGTTACCAATGGGGTACCTTGATCAAGACTCTTAACCCTCATTGCTGCAGGGATGTTGTGATTAACCCTGTGCTCACCTTGTAAGTCGCTTTGGATTAAAGCGTCCAATAAATGACCAAATGTAATGTAAATGTATATAGAGCTAAACAGACGGTGTGGTAGCTCAGTGGTCAGGGTGTTGGGCTGTCAATCTGAAGGTTGGGGGTTCAAATCCCAGGTCCACTGAAGTTACCAATGTGGGTCCTTGAGTAAGACCCTTAACCCTCATTGCTGCAGGGAGGTTGTGATTAACCCTGTGCTCACCTTGTAAGTCGCTTTGGATAAAAGCGTCCAATAAATGACCAAATGTAATGTAAATTTAAAACGCAATAAATTCCTTTGGACCGAAACCCCCAACTTCTGACCGTTGTATTGGAACATAACAGTGTTTACCTGCGTTTTGCTTAATAATAATAATCTGAAGGTTGTGGGTTCAAATCCCAGGTCCACTGAAGTTACCAATGTGGGACCTTGATCAAGACCCTTAACCCTCATTGCTGCAGGGATGTTGTGATTAACCCTGTGCTCACCTTGTAAGTCGCTTTGGATAAAAGCATCTGCTGAATGACCAAATGTAAATGGAAATGTAAAAGGCATTAAATTCTTTTGGAACGCAACCCCCAACTTCTGACCGTTGTATTGGAACGTAAGTGTTTACCTGCGTTTTGCTTAATAATAATAATAATATAATAATAATAATAATCTGAAGGTTGGTGTGCGGCACGGTGGCTTAGTGGTTAGTGGTTATGTTCTCTTCTCAGCGCTAGGGATTCGCGGTTCGAATCCCAATCTGGGTGGAGTTTCCATGTTCTCCCTGTGTCCGCGTGGGTTTCCTCCGGGTTCTCCGGTTTCCTCCCACAGTCCAAAAACATGGATCAAGTCAATTGAGTACTCCGAATTGCCCCATATAGAGTGTGTGTGTGTGTGTGAGTGAGTGTGTGCCCAGTGATGGATTGGCGCCCTGTCCTGGGTGTATCTGCCCAGCGCCCGAAACGTTCTCCTGGATGGGCATGGGGAACCCCCCCACGACCCTAATAGAGGATAAAGCAAAAGATAATGGATGAATGAATGACATTCAGTTTGGGGTGGTACGGTGGCTTAGTGATTAGCATGTTCTCCTCTCAGCACTAGGGATTCCCGGTTCGAATCCCAATCTGGGTGGAGTTTCCATGTTCTCCCCGTGTCCGTGTGGGTTTCCTCCAGGTTCTCCGGTTTCCCACAGTCCAAAAACATGGATCAAGGTCAATTGAATTCTCCAAATTGCCCCATATAGAGTGTGTGTGTGTCTCAGATAGGCCATAAAGTAGGTATGTTCTATCAGAGACACAGTGTGTGTGATATCTGTAACACTTTTAAAAATAAATGCTTAATGTTTAGCTGGACACAGGATGAGAGATTGAGGCACGTTCATATACCTCCTGGCTTGGAAACCTCCAACGTTCTGTTGCCTAAAACGTCTGTCATTAGATCATTAGAACCGGGGCAGGGGCACGTCTGGATATCTGAAACCGACCCACTAATTCAGCATCCACCACCTCTCTGTTTACGCTCCTCTGAGGGCCGCTTGGTTTCACGGCTGCTCCTGATGAGCTTCTGAAGTCTCAGAGCTGTTCTCACACCACACCAAGCTCTCCTTAAAAAAACAGATAGACCTGCAACTTTATTGAGGTCATTAAGAAGCTCCGAGAATTCCACCCTGAATTTCAGCCTACCACATGTTTTTAAGAGAGGGGAGGGGTGGGGCTTATTTTAGTGTTTTTTTTTTTTTCCAAGTTTGGGTTCGGACAAGAGACTTCAAGGACTTTTTTTATTCATTCATCCATGATCTTCCGCTTTATCCTCTATTAGGGTCGCGGGGGGGTTCCCCATGCCCATCCAGGGGAGAACGTCTCGGGCGCTGGGCAGATACACCCAGGACAGGACGCCAATCCATCGCTGGACACACACTCACTCACACAGACACACACTATATGGGGCAAATTGGAGAACTCAATTGACTTGATCCGTTTTTGGACTGGAAACCGGAGAACCCGGAGGAAACCCACGCGGACACGGAGAACATGGAAAGTTCACCCAGATGGGGATTCGAACCGGGAATCCCTAGTGCTGAGAGGAGAACATGCCAACCACTAAGCCACCGTGCCACCCCTGATTAACATCCATCCATCCATTATCTTCCACTTTATCCTCTAATAGGGTCGCGGGGGGGGGGGGTTCCCCATGCCCATCCAGGGGAGAACGTTTCGGGCGCTGGGCAGATACATCCAGGACAGGGCGCCAATCCATCACTGGACACACACTCACTCACACAGACACACTCTACATGGGGCAATTTGGAGATCTCAATTGACTTGATCCATGTTTTTGGACTGTGGAAGGAAACCGGAGAACCCGGAGGAAACCCACGCAGACACCGGGAGGACATGGAAACTCCACCCAGATGGGGATTCGAACCGGGGTTCCCCATGCCCATCCAGGGGAGAACGTTTCGGGCGTTGGGCAGATACACCCAGTACAGGGCGCCAATCCATCACTGGACACACACTCACACACACACACACACTCTACATGGGGCAATTTTGAGAACGCAATTGACTTGATCCATGTTTTTGGACCGTGGGAAGAAACCGGAGAACCTGGAGGAAACCCACGCAGACACGGGGAGAACATGGAAACTCCACCCAGATGGGGATCCGAACCGGGAATCCCTAGTGCTGGTAGGCGAACGTGCTAAACCACTAAGCCACCATGCCGCCCGAATCCTGTCCAGCACCCAAAAATATGGCTCAAGGTCAATTGAATTCTCCAAATTGCCCCATATGGAGTGTGTATGTGAGTGAGTGTGTGTGTCTGTGTCTACCCAGCACTCAAAACGTTCTGTTCTGAATGAGCGTGGTAACGAGCATACCATAAAAATAATCAGATCAGATGAGAACTCGAATACAGAGACTATTTAAAAAGAAATGTCCCCGATGTCCAAATATTAATAAAAATGTCAAACATCATGTCCCGAGATGCATTAAATGGTTAACGTGAGGACAATTTGGTCATTTTTTGGTCATTTATTGGACACTTTTATCCAAAGCGACTTACAAGGCGAGCACAGGGTTAATCACAACATCCCTGGAGCAATGAGGGTTAAGGGTCTTGCTCAAGGACCCACACTGGTAACTTTAGTGGACCTGGGATTTGAACCCCCAACCTTCAGATTGAGAGCCCAACACCCTGACCACTGAGCTAACCCGCCCCAATAATGTCTCATTACAATGTCTCAGCCGTTTCACCAGCGCATAAATAACATGAATTATTAATGCACCCTGAAATGGATTTGGCATTTTAGCCGCCGCCATGTGACAGGAACTGAAATGAAAGGACTTTTGTCTCGCCATTTGGACGGTTGAGACGAGATTCCAGAACGTTGTACAGTAACGTTGTCCTTTCATGAAGACAGTGGAGTTTCCAGTAGAGGGTGTCCATCCACCCACAACTCGTCTCGTCGCTTGAGCGATTAAGTTTCATCACATGACTAATGAGACATCAGAAAAGTTGTTTACTGGAAAAGCTGCTTTATGTTCCCTCCCTCCCTCCCTCCCGCCCGCCCGCCCGCCCGCCCGTCCCCCGCCCGCCTGCGTAACGTGGTCACTCCATCATACGACGGAGCCGGCTGGAGGAATGCAGTCAGGCCAGGTGACTCCACCACGTCCCGTCGTAAACAAAACCACGTTACACAATGTGAGGACCGTTTTCCTTTCCTTTGATTCACTGATTCACTGATTCACTGACTCACTGACTCACTGTGTGTTGTTTAACAGCTCTGACACCGGTTTGCCCCTGGGGGTCACTGGGTTTGCCCCTGGGGTCACTGAAAACCTGCCACTCTGCTTATTTTGCACTGTTACTTGTATAAGCGAAAAATGCATAGGTCATCAAAAACTGACATGAGCTACAAATAGTGTGGTGGCTTAGTGTTTAGCATGTTCTCCTCTCAGCTGTGGGGATTCCCGGTTGGAATCCCAATCTGGGTGGAGTTTCCATGTTCTCCCCGTGTCAGCGTGGGTTTCCTCCCACAGTCCAAAAACATGGATCGAGTCAATTGAGTTCTCCAAATTGCCCCATATAGAGTGTGTCTGTGTGAGTGAGTGTGTGTCCAGCGATAGATTGGTGCCCTGTCCTGGGTGTATCTTCCCAGCGCCCGAAACGTTCTCCCCTGGATAGGCATGGGAACCCCCCCCCCCCGACCCTAATAGAGAATAAAGCGGAAGATATTGGATGGCATGGTGGTTTAGTGGTGAGCATGTTCTTCTCTCAGCTGTAGGGATTCCAGCTTTGAATCCCCATCTGGGTGGAGTTTCCATGTTCTCTCCATGTCCGCGTGGGTTTCCTCCGGGTTCTCCGGTTTCCTCCCACAGTCCAAAAACCTGGATCAAGTCAATTGAGTTCTCCAAATTGCCCCATATATATATAGTGTGTGTCTGTGTGAGTGAGTGTGTGCCCAGCGATAGATTGGCGTCCTGTCCTGGGTGTATCTACCCAGCGCCCGAAACGTTCTCCCCTGGATGGGGTATGGGGAACAACCCCCCCCCCCCCCCCCCCCCCCCCCGCAGTAAAATACAATACATTGAAAATATAGTGCGTGCGGCACGGTGGCTTAGTGTTTAGCATGTTCTCCTCTCAGCACTAGAGATTCCCGGTTCGAATCCCAATCTGGGTGGAGTTTCCATGTTCTCCCCGTGTCCGCGTGGGTTTCCTCCGGGTTCTCCGGTTTCCTCCCACAGTCCAAAAACATGGATCAAGGTAAATTGAGTTCTCCAAATTGCCCCATATAGAGTGTATATGTGTGAGTGAGTGTGTGCCCAGCGATAGATTGGCGTCCTGTCCTGGGTGTATCTGCCCAGCGCCCGAAACGTTCTCCCCTGGATGGGTATGGGGAACAACCCCCCCCCCCCCCCGCAGTAAAATACAATACATTGAAAATATAGTGCGTGCGGCACGGTGGCTTAGTGTTTAGCATGTTCTCCTCTCAGCACTAGAGATTCCCGGTTCGAATCCCAATCTGGGTGGAGTTTCCATGTTCTCCCCGTGTCCGCGTGGGTTTCCTCCGGGTTCTCCGGTTTCCTCCCACAGTCCAAAAACATGGATCAAGGTAAATTGAGTTCTCCAAATTGCCCCATATAGAGTGTATATGTGTGAGTGAGTGTGTGCCCAGCGATAGATTGGCGCCCTGTCCTGGGTGTATCTGCCCAGCGCCCGAAACGTTCTCCCCTGGATGGGCATGAGGAACCCCCCCTCCCCCATGACCCTACTAGAGGATAAAGTGGGAGATAATGGATGGATGGAAAGTATATTGCGCTGTGTGGCAGATGGTAGTTATTGCACTATATAAATATAGGAACTTGAACTCTATGGGTCGTTGGACCTTTGGACCATTGGACCAGGTCCATGTTTGGGGTGGGAGAACTTAACTGACCCACAGAGAGCCTTGACCTCAACACCGCTCAGATCGGTCTTTATTTTCACCTTTTCAGCAGTTACATCATAAGCATTCTCACTGGCATTCTCACTGCCCAGCTCTCGGATATTTGTCCAAACCCTCATACTACCACTGCAGAATAGTTGGTTCGAATTGGGGCAATCTGTCACAGCAAGGGTACTATTTAGCAGAGTAGTATGTGGTTTTGAATGTACCACTGGCGCTCACACAGCCAGTAACAAAGCCGGGCTGCTGCGCCGCGGCTCAGAATGAAGGCTGTGGCCCCAAACGGGCCCCTGATGAACAGCCTGTTTGATGGGCAGTTGTGTGGTTGGTACAGGATCTCATAAAAACTTGCCTTTGATTCGTTTCTTTACACTTCCTCTGCTGTAAGTGCTCTTTGGTGTGTAGTACATTGTGTAGAGTGTGTGTATGTGTTCATTTTTGTGTGTATGTATCTATACGGCGGCACGGTGGCTTAGTAGTTAGCATGTTCTCCTCTCAGCGCTAGGGATTCCCGGTTCGAATCCCTATCTGGGTGGAGTTCTCCCCGTGTCCGCGTTGGTTTCCTCCGGGTTCTCCGGTTTCCTCCCCCAGTCCAAAAACTATGGATCAAGTTAATTGAATTCCCTCCAAATTGCCCCATATAG
>JAFMOC010000301.1:75000-82500 GCA_019802505.1 Corydoras sp. C115
TGGCTTAGTGGTTAGCATGTTCTCCTCTCAGCACTAGGGATTCCTGGTTCGAATCCCCATCTGGGTGGAGTTTCCATGTTCTCCCCGTCTCCACGTGGGTTTCCTCCGGGTTCTCCGGTTTCCTCCCCCCGCGACCCTAATAGAGGATAAAGTGGAAGATAATGGATGGATGTATGTGATGGCTCAGTATTTAAGGCAGTGGGTTGCCAGCGAGAGGGTTTTAGATCATCCAGAGGTTCTCGCAGACGCACTCTTGAGATCTCTCTGAAAGTTTTCCTTTAAAGATGGAAGCTGTTGTTTGGACTTGCGGTCGAGGAGGCTGATGATGAGTGACTCGGGTTCTGTGGCCCAGAATAACAGAACTAAATAAAAGACGTGGCTGTAATGAGGAGCGCCTCCACACCCACATGTATGACCTCACACGGTCATGCACACAGCACTTTACATAAAGCAAATTCCTGCAGCCCGATGACTTCACCTTCACGTCGCCCGAGGCTAGAACTGTGAGCGTGTTCGGGAGAACCGACCCATTCAACTCCGGGAATAGAACTTGACTTCCTGCGTCCTGTTGTGTGTCTGCCGTCTGTTTGCTTTGCTTTCTTTCATGCGCTCGGCGCTCACTCCGTCTGCGGGACGTTTGCTCTTTCATTCAGAAGAACGTCCGTGAGGTCAGACACCGATGTCATGTTCCACCATCTGCCTTTTAGATCATTCCAGAGATCTTTATTCAGGGGCGGCACGGGGGCTTAGTGGTTGGCATGTTCTCCTCTCAGCACTAGGGATTCCTGGTTCGAATCCCCATCTGGGTGGAGTTTCCATGTTCTCCCCGTGTCCTTGTTGGTTTCCTCCAGGTTCTCCGGTTTCCTCCCACAGTCCAAAAACATGGATCAAGTCAATTGAGTTCTCCAAATTGCCCCATATAGAGTGTGTGTGTGTGTGAGTGTGTGCCCAGCGATGGATTGGCACCCTGTCCTGGGTGTATCTGCCCAGCGCCCGAGACGTTCTTCCCTGGATGGGCATGGGGAACCCCCCCACCCCCCACGACCCTAATAGAGGATAAAGCAGAAGATAATGGATGGAAACAGTTATTGGCAGGTGGATTAATTCAAGGGGTGGCACGGTGGCTTAGTGGTTTAGCATGTTCTCCTCGCAGCGCTAGGGATTCCCGGTTCGAATCCCCATCTGGGTGGAGTTTCCATGTTCTCACCATGTCGTTCCTCCAGGTTCTCCGGTTTCCTCCCACAGTCCAAAAACATGGATCAAGTCAATTGAGTTCTCCAAATTGCCCCATATAGAGTGTGTTTGTGTGAGTGAGTGTGTGCCCAGTGATAGATTGGCGTCCTGTCCTGGGTGTATCTGCCCAGCGCCCGAAACGTTCTCCCCTGGATGGGCATGGGGAACCCCCCGTGACCCTAATATAGGATAAAGCAGAAGATAATGGATGGATGGATGGATGTTTATTCAGGTTGAGGTCAGGGTTCTGTGCACAGTTTATCTTCATGACCCTATAGACCTCGCATTGTGCTCAGGGACTCGTGCTGGAACAAGCCAGGCCTTTGGCGAACCCAGACCTGACCTCAACCCCAATAAACCGTCTTCATACTTTTGTCCATGTTCTCTGTGTGCTGGTCTTCCATCCATCCATCATCTTCCACTTTATCCTCTATTAGGGTCGCGGTGGGGTTCCCCATGCCCATCCAGGGGAGAACGTTTCAGGCGCTGGGCAGATACACCCAGGACAGGGCGCCAATCTATCGCTGGGCACACACTCACTTACACAGACATACACACTCTATATGGGGCAATTTGGAGAACTCAATTGACTTGATCCATGTTTTTGGACTGTGGGAGGAAACTGGAGAACCCAGAGCAAACCCACGGGGAGAACATGGAAACCACCCAGATTGGGATTAGAACCGGGAATGCACTAAACACTAAGCCCCCGTGCCGCCCCCGTGTGCTGGTCTTTGATTTTTTAATGAGACGGAACGTACGGAAAAAACGGTGGAACAGAAACGCAAGGAACTGCTTTTTTCTGGAGTCTTTTCGCGTGTCGTATGTAAATCCCATCACGTTGTATGTTTGCATGTCTGCAGAGTTCAGAGAGTTTCCCTCAACACACATGAAACGCAGTGGGGCTCCCGGGGGGCATCTGCAGGATCGTTCAGGGTAAATGCAGAGCAGGAGGAGAACATGCCCGGTTCCTGCACCTTGTCGTTGCGATTGTTTTGGGATTCTCTGCATGACATAAAATATCACAAAGGGCTTGAACACAATTTCCACTAGGGGGATGGATTGGCGTCCTGTCCTGGGTCTTTCTGCCCAGCACCCGAAACGTTCTCCCCTGGATGGGCATGGGGAACCCCACCGTGACCCTAATAGAGGATAAAGCGGGAGATAATGAATGAATGAATGTTTTCATTTCTTTCTCGCCGACTCTCATGACTTTTATGCTTGCTGGACGTCTGGGGACTAATGAGTCCTCGAATGTTCCCGCCCACATGAGGCCCGTTCTCCCCGTGTCTGTGTGGGTTTCCTCCGGGTTCTCCGGTTTCCTCCCACAGTCCAAAAACGTGGATCAAGTCAATTGAATTCTCCAAATTGCCCCACATATAGAGTGTGTCTGTGTGAGTGAGTGTGTGCCCAACGATGGATTGGTGTCCTGTCCTGGGTCTTTCTGCCCAGCGCCCGAGACGTTCTCCCCTGGATGGGCATGGGGAACCCCACCGTGACCCTAATAGAGGATAAAGCGGGAGATAATGAATGAATGAATGTTTTCATTTCTTTCTCGCCGACTCTCATGACTTTTATGCTTGCTGGACGTCTGGGGACTAATGAGTCTTCGAATGGAGCCGCCCACATGAGGCCCCGTTCTCCCCGTGTCTGTGTGGGTCTCCTCCGGGTTCTCCGGTTTCCTCTCACAGTCCAAAAACATGGATCAAGTCAATTGAGTTCTCCAAATTGCCCCATATAGAGTGTGTGTGTGAGTGAGTGTGTGCCCAGCGATGGATTGGCGTCCTGTCCTGGGTCTATCTGCCCAGCGCCCGAGACGTTCTCCCCTGGATGGGCATGGGGAACCCCACCGCGACCCTAATAGAGGATAAAGCAGGAGATAATGAATGAATGAATGTTTTCATTTCTTTCTCGCTGACTCTCATGACTTTTATGGACTGGACGTCTGGGGACTAATGAGTCCTCGAATGTTCCCGCCCACATGAGGCCCGTTCTCCCCGTGTCTGTGTGGGTTTCCTCCGGGTTCTCCGGTTTCTTCCCACAGTCCAAAAACATGGATCAGGTCAATTGAATTCTCCAAATTGCCCCATATAGAGTGTGTCTGTGTGAGTGAGTGTGTGCCCAGCGATGGATTAGCGCCCTGTCCTGGGTCTTTCTGCCCAGCACCCGAAACGTTCCCCCCTGGATGGGCATGGGGAACCCCACCGCGACCCTAATAGAGGATAAAGTTGGAGATTATGAATGAATGAATGTTTTCATTTCTTTCTCGCCGACTCTAATGACTTTTATGCTTGCTGGACGTCTGGGGACTAATGAGTCTTCGAATGTTCCCGCCCACATGAGGCCCGTTCTCCCCGTGTCTGTGTGGGTTTCCTCCGGGTTCTCCGGTTTCCTCCCACAGTCCAAAAACATGGATCAAGTCAATTGAGTTCTCAAAATTGCCCCACATATAGAGTGTGTCTGTGTGAGTGAGTGTGTGCCCAACGATGGATTGGCGCCCTGTCCTGGGTGTATCTGCCCAGCGCCCGAGACGTTCTCCCCTGGATGGGCATGGGGAACCCCACCGCGACCCTAATAGAGGATAAAGCGGGAGATAATGAATGAATGAATGTTTTCATTTCTTTCTCGCCGACTCTCATGACTTTTATGCTTGCTGGACGTCTGGGGACTAATGAGTCCTCGAATGTTCCCGCCCACATGAGGCCCGTAATCCTGAACGCTTCAGCAGACCTTATATTTATAGCGCTGACCCCAAACCAGTTCCCCTCTCTCTCTTTTTTTCCCCCCTCGGTTTCTTTTTATCTGCTGGCTTGTGTCTGCCATTGTTCGGTGTCTGACCCTCGCACAGGGCGGCGCTATCGCGGTCATGAAGACGGACGAGCTCGTTTGCAAAGACGACGGGTTTAATAGCACTGTTCTCTCTGCCCCGCGCTTTATCTTTACCCCGTTCAACCCCCCGCCACAGATAAACAGAGAGAGATTTAGACCTTGGTTCTGTTACACTTTAACTAGTTCTTTAAAATTTCTCGTATGCTGACATGATCTCGCTCTTTTCTTTTCCACCCCCAAATACACACACACACACACACACACACACACACACACACACAGACACACACAGAACTTCTTTGTTTACTGACTGACCCATACCAGGTAAATTGATGCCCTATGGAAAGGTCACAAGATGCAACAGATGTACCCTTCCACACACACACACACATATATACACACACATACGTGCAAACACATACACATGCAAACATATACACACACACACACACACACACACACACATATATACATACATACAAACACACACACACATACAAACACACACACACATACAAATACAAACACTTACACGCATACACATACACACACACACATACACATACCAACTCATACACACACACATACACACACACATACACATGCAAACACATACAAACACTCAGATACAAGCACACACACACATACAAACACAAACACATGCAAACATACACACATACATACAGACAAACATACATACAAACACACACACATGCAAACATACACACACACACATTCACACACATACAAACAAATACACACACACATACAAATACAAACACTTACGCACACACACACACACACACACACACACACACACACATACAAACACACACTCACATACAAATACAAACACATACACACACATACAAATACAAACACATACATACACACACATACAAATGCATATACACACACACATACAAATACAAACACATACACACACATACAAATACAAACACTTATAAATGCATACACACACATACAAACACTCACATACACACACATACAAATACAAAACACACACACACACACACACACACACACACACAAAGATAATGATAACAGCAGGTGTGCTTGAACGTTATTTTCTGTGACAGGACTGAATGCAGCAGGACAAACGGATCTTATTACTTCATATGAGAGTCTCACTGCAGCTTAACCGACTCCATCACTAAAAATCTAATAAAACAGGTCTTTTACAGTCCCGTCCTTGTAGCCACACTCGTCCTGCGTCAGATAAATGATGTGGGTTGTGTAGCTGTATAGTACGGAGCTTGTAAAGATGTAAACGTTATATAGAGCTAAACAGAGCTCAGTGGAGTTGGGGTAGCTCAGGTTGGGGGTCAGTGCGTGAAGGGTTTGACCTTGATAAAAGCATGCTGCCAATAAATGACTCAAAGTTGCGTTGATAAAATGTCCAATAAATGACCAAATGTAATGTAAATGTATATAGAGCTAAACAGAGCTCAGTGGTCAGGGTGTTGGGTTGTCAATCTGAAGGTTGGGGGTTCAAATCCCACGTCCACTGAAGTTACCAATGTAGGTCCTGAAGTTACCAATGTGGGTCCTTGATCAAGACCCTTAACTAAACCTCATTGCTGCAGTGCGTTGGGATGAAGGTTGAGGGTTCAAATCCCAGGTGATGAAACCCCTGTGCTCACCTTGTAAGTCACTTTGGATAATAGCGTCCAATAAATGACCAAATGTAAATGTAAACAGATAAATCATCTCGGTTTGATTGTTTTGCGTCAGAGCTTTGATCTGATTGGTGTTTGGAAGCTTAAGCAACTAAATAAAGCAGCAAAGCTGGATTATCCCAGTGCTTTTAAACAGGGTCCTGCACTTCGATCCCATCCCACTAATGACATGTTCCCCATCCGTCAGCTAACTGCACCTTTCCTTTGCCGCTTTTGTTCAGCGGGTTGTGCTGTGACGTCTCATTTGCATTTCTGTTACAATCCGAGTCGCAACGTTTGGCCCGTTTCCTGAACAGAGCCGAGCTCTCTGCACCCGGGACGAGCGGTGCTCCTGGAGTTTTGATTTATTTACTCATTAAGCTAACAAAACTATTATTGCTCCACCTTGTGGATATAAAAGCAAGGACATTCTCACAAAATGTGTGTGTATATATATATATATACACACACATTTTGTAATAATATATATATATGGGTGGCACGGTGGCTTAGTGGTTAGCATGTTCTCCTCTGAGCACTAGGGATTCCCGGTTCGAATCCCCATCTGGGTGGAGTTTCCATGTTCTCCCCGTGTCCGTGTGGGTTTCCTCCCACAGTCCAAAAACATCCTGGGTTGTATCTGGGTGTATCTGCCCAGTGCCCGAGACGTTCTCCCCTGGATGGGCACGGGGAACCCCACCGCGACCCTAATAGAGGATAAAGCGGGAGATAATGAATGAATGAATATATATATATATATACAGGATATATTATACAGGATGTTGGTTGGGGGACTATTTGCTATGGACTGCACCACCATGTCAATATCACTGCAGTGCTGAGAATGATCCCCCACACAGATAGGACCTGTTGAGCGTTCATACCACTAAAGCTGGTTGTGAATGAAGTGCGAGATGATTTACATGGTGTGTTCTATCACCCATGACCACACTGAATATTCAGTACCAGGTAAGGTTTGGCCACGCCCCCTTTTTGCTCCACTTATTGTCCATGTTCTCAGTTTCACTTTCTGTAAAGATGGACTTTGAAGTTGTATAATTTCAGACCGTAACAATCTGTACAATGTGGGATTGGACTTGTGGTGCCCTAACCTTAGTGTATGTGTGTGTGTGTGTGTGTGTGTGTGTGTGCGTGCCCTTGTTTAGCTGCAACACAGCTGCAATTTACTTACATCTTTCAAACTGTGAAAGGAACTTTGAGATCCTAGGGTAACATATACTGACAAGGAGAACATGCAAATGCCACAAAGAAAAAGCACTCTCTCTCTCCTGTCTGGGACTCAAAACTCAGACCTCTATTACAAAAACTAATGTGCCTAATTAGTTATAATTAATTAGTTTAAAACATAATGGCTCCATATTAAATACTGCTTTTAAACAATGAGGATCAGTCAACAGTTAGATACTTATATAGAGAGAGTTATATAGACAGAGAGATAGACATCTCTGGGTTATGACAGCACTCTCCCGGTGTGTGTGTGTGTGTGTGTGTGTGTGTGTGTGTGTGTGTGTGTGTGTGTGTGTGTGTGTGCGCCCTTGTGTAGCTGTCCTCATGAGGATGGATCCTTCTTTAATGCTGCCTTTATTTGGAGCTTGGATGAGGATTAAAGCTTGGTGCAGCATACCATACATTACCTTCAGTACTGCTCAGCAGAGACGTGTAGGATTACGTGTGTGTGTGTGTGTGTGTGTGTGTGTGTGTGTGTGTGTGTGTGTGTAGGAAGATTTTAAGTGTGGAA
>JAFMOC010000301.1:87500-230000 GCA_019802505.1 Corydoras sp. C115
GGCTAGACAACAAAATACTCAGAGGAATTAGAGGTTATGTTTAACCTCATGTAAACCTTGAACAGGCGGCTGAACTACAACAACACAAATACTGCAGACAAGAGGAACCTTTAGGCGGCTGGACTACAACAACAAAATACTACAGAGGAATTAGCAGTTCATGTTTAATCCCTCAATGCTATAAAACACACACACACACACACACACACACACACACACACACACACACACAGTGAACAAGCATCTCCACACAGTGAACACACACAATGAACACACACACAGTGAACACACACACGTGACAACATCTCATTATAAACACATGGTAAACCTTTAGTGAACACAACAAATACTACAGAGGAATTACAGTTCATGTTTAATCCCTTAATGCTATAAAACACACACACACACACACACACAGTGAACACACACACACACACACACACACACAGTGAACACACACACACACACACACACACACAGTGAACACACATACACACACAGTGAACACACACACACACACACACAGTGAACACACACACAGTGAACACACACACAGTGAACACACACACACACACACACACACAGTGAACACCCACACAGTGAACACACAGTGAACACACACACAGTGAACACACACACACACAGTGAACACCCACACAGTGAACACACACACAGTGAACACACACACACACACACACACACAGTGAACACACACACAGTGAACACACACACACACACACACACACACACACACACACACACAGTGAACACACACGCACACACAGTGAACACGCACACAGTGAACACACACACTGTGAACACACACACAGTGAACACACACACACACACACACAGTGAACACACACACACACACACACACACACAGTGAACACACACACACACACACGTGCCGCGCAGACAAGCATGTCATTATAAACAGCATGGTAAACCTTTAGGCGGCTGGACTACAACAACAAAATACTACAGAGGAATTAGATGTTCATGTTTAATCCCTCAATGCTATAAAACACACACACACACACACACACACACACACACACAGTGAACACACACACACAGTGAACACACACACACACACAGTGAACACACACACACACACACAGACACAGTGAACACACATGCCCTGAACGGTGGGCATCCTTGTATACGGCCCCCAGGGGGCACTTATTGGGACCGGGAATCGAACCAGGCACCTTCAGGTCCCTTAACCAGTGTATAAAGAACACACATTGTGTAAACAGTGTCTGTCTACACTCCACACACAAGCCTTTTCAAAATACGGCGAGCTTGTACAGCATTAAAGGTGAAGTCTTTATGTCCTGACTGTCCAGAGGCTCTTTGTTGTGGTCTCTTGAGACGTTGTCCGTCTTTGTCAGAAAGTGTTTTGGCCACTGGGGTTCCAGTGTTGGGACTCGGCATTATGGTGATTAGGGTCTGTCTGGGTTTGGCACGTTGCCAGGTCTCAGAGAACGGTGCTCTAGATTACGCAGCGATGAGGCGATTGTGTTTGAAGAGATGCCCTTTAAGACGGGAGAGAGTTATGGGAACAGTGGGGGACGAAAAAGCTCATAACTGTTCGGCCTGAAATTAAAACCCACTTCTATTGTGTTCAGCAGAGCCTGTGTGTGTGTGTGTGTGTGTGGTTATGTGGACGAGACAGTCGGAGCGTGGGAATTATATTTAATGCCAGTTAAGGCTTTTAATTGAGCGTGAAGTCAGTTCTGTGTAAATATTTATTACTTTATAAAAGTCATTGCGGCTTAGTGTTTAGCATTCTGTGTAAATGTTTATTACTTTATAAATATTTACTAATAAATATTTCAAATATGCGGCTTAGTGTTTAGCATGTTCTCCTCTCAGCACTAGGGATTCCCGGTTCGAACCCCCATCTGGGTGGAGTTTCCATGTTCTCCCTGTGTCTGCGTGGGTTTCCTCCGGGTTCTCCCGGTTTCCTCTGGTCCCACAGTCCCCCAAAAAAACATGGATCAAGTCAATTGAGTTCTCCCAATTGCCTCCATATATTTAAGGTGTGTCTGTGTGGGTGAGTGTGTGCCCAGCGATGGATTGGCGTCCTGTCCTGGTGTATCTGCCCAGCGCCCGAAACGTTCTCCCCTGGATGGACATGGGGACCCCCCCCCCCCCCCCAACCCTAATAGAGGATAAAGCGGAAGATAATGAATGAATATTTCAAATATGTCTCAATATGTTATGAACAGGGCGGCACGGAGGCTTAGTGGTTTAGCATGTTCTCCTCTCAGCTCTAGGGATTCCCGGTTCGAAACCCCATCTGGGTGGAGTTTCCATGTTCTCCCTGTGTCTGCGTGGGTTTCCTCCGGGTTTTTAAGTCAGTGGATCAAGTCAATTGAGTTCTCCAAATTGCCCCATTTAGAGTGTGTGAGTGAGTGTGTGTCCAGTGATAGATTGGCGTCCTGTCCTGGGTGTATCTGCCCAGCGCCCGAAACGTTCTCCCCTGGATGGACATGGGGAACCCCCCCCCACGACCCTGGATGGATGGATGTTATTAACAGTGGCTTAGTGATTAGCATGTTCTCCTCTCAGCACTAAGGATTCCTGGTTCGAATCCCAATCTGGGTGGAGTTTCCACGTTCTCTCTGTGTTCGCATGGGTTTCCTCCCACAGTCCAAAAACATGGATTTAAGGTGAATGAACTATTCTAAATTGCCCCATAAAGTGGGTGTGTGAATGAGTGAACCCAGCGATAGATTGGCGTCCTGTCCTGGGTGTATCTGCCCAGCGCCCGAAACGTTCTCCCCTGGATGGACATGGGGAACCCCCCCCCCACCACGACCCTAATAGAGGATAAAGCGAAAGATAATGGATGGATGGATGTCTTCCAGCGTTCATAAGAACATGAGCACAGACAGACAGACAGACATGTTTGATTTGTGTTAGAACAACCCCGCCGTACGTTCCACTCAGCCACCCAAACAGCAAGTCCGTAATTCCCCCGTGTTCCTGATGCGGTCCGAGCGCTGTTGTTTGCCTCTGTTCTCGTGTTTTGTGTTTTTGGGAGTCAGCGTGTGAATCCTTTTCACCCGCGAGGCGGGGGGGGGGGGGGGTGAGTGATGAGGTCACGCGTCACGCTGCCAGCCATCTGTGGCAGACGTGTACAGGTCTCAGAACAGTCAGCTACAGATCACATGTGCTTACCTGTAGGAGGTTTGAGGCATGAGCTCAGATCGGGGGCATCGTGCCAGCGTCGCGATCTGCTGACGGGCATCTTTGGGAGGCTCCGTGCCCGGCCTCTCCCGCTCGTCCCGGTTTGGGCTCTGGACCCCGTCCAGCTTCAAACAGAGAGAAAGAGAGCGCTTCCACAATACCATCTGGAATGGACTGTGGGAAAGCAGAGTCTCCACTTGTTCTAGAATGTTAGCTCTTCAGTTCCCATCACTATACTAACTATAGGACACATTTAATATTGATGACATTTGGGATGTCATTAAAGGTGATGTTTATTAGCAGGCTTGTTGGAGTCAGTTCACACCTGGCTTTAACAGTTTAAGGTGATTGACTCAGGCATTGAGGCGAGACACTGAACTGTCTACACCTGTGAGTTAATGTGTCTCAGACTCAGACACCCAAATGTGTTTTCACCTTTAAAACGGTCGTCTCCGGTGCCATTTTCTGGAAACGTACCCCACAGTGTCATCTTCAGCTACCAGCTGTGTCCCCCATGTCCATCCAGGGGAGAACGTTTCGGGCGCTGGGCAGATACACCCAGGACAGGACGCCAATCTATCACTGGACACACACTCACTCACTCACACATACACACTCTATATGGGACAATTTGGAGAACTCAATTGACTTGATCTATGTTTTTGGACTGTGGGAGGAAACCGGAGAACCCGGAGGAGACCCACGCGGACACGGGGAGAACATGGAAACTCCACCCAGATTGGGATTCGAACCGGGAATCCCTAGTGCTGATAGGAGAACATGCTAACCACTAAGCCACCGTTCCGCCCCATGCCACAATTTCATCCATCCATCCATTATCTTCCGCTTTATCCTCTATTAGGGTCGCGGTGGGGTTCCCCATGCCCATCCAGGGGAGAACGTTTCGGGCGCTGGGCAGATACACCCAGGACAGGACGCCAATCCATCGCTGGACACACACTCACTCACACACACGCACTCTATATGGGGCAATTTGGAGAATTCAATTGACTTGATCCATGTTTTTGGACTGTGGGAGGAAACCGGAGAACCCAGAGGAAACCCACGCGGACACAGGGAGAACATGGAAACTCCACACAGATTGGAATTCGAACCGGGAATCCCTAGTGCTGAGAGGAGAACATGCCAACCACTAAGCCACCATATTACCTGCTTATTATTAAAACCACACTCAGTTAAACACATCCTTCATACCTGTATTTGATAAAGAAAGACAAAATATTCCTGGAGGAAACAGTCTGCAAAGTGTAGTTGAAACATCACTGAAGTAAATTAATTAATCTTATATAATAATTAAAACGACGTAAATGACACAACCCATATAGCGCCATTAAATAGCCTCAATGTGCTGAAATGGCATAAAACACAAACAAACTAATTATTAATAAAGGATTATAGGATTATTTCTGTACCCCGTTCAGCTTTCTGCAGAGTATTGCCACCGGGTTGGAGGGGGGGGAAATAAATACTTATTTAAATACTTATTTATTTTATTAAAATGTATTTAAAACTACAAAATTTTATATATATATATATATATATATATATGGTATATATGTTTATATGTATATATATATCATATAGGGATTAGGCGGTTCATGGTGGCAATTGGGTGTATCTTAACATGTTCTCCTCTCCCCGTGTCACTAGGGGTTTCCCCGGGTCTCGTTTCCCTCCCCAGTCTGGGTGGAATTGAGTTCTCCATGTTTCCCTGTGTGCTTGTGTGGTGAGTGTTTCCTCAGAGATATTTTCGCCCTGTCCTGGGTTTCCTGCCCACAGTCCAAAAACATGGAAACGTTCTCCCCTGTATGGGCATGGGGAACCATCCCCCCCCCCTTCCCCCCCCGACCCTAATATAGGATAAAGCGGAAGATGATGAATGAAATATATGAATATATATGTAGGCGGCACGGTGGCTTAGTGGTTAACATGTTCTCCTCTCAGCACTCGGGATTCCTGGTTCGAATCCCAATCTGGGTGGAGTTTCCATCTCCTTCCCGTGTCTGTGTGGGTTTCATCCGGGTTCTCCGGTTTCCTCCCACAGTCCAAAAACATGGATCAAGTCAATTGAGAACTCCAAATTGCCCCATATAGAGTATGACTGAGTGTGTGCCCAGCGATAGATTGGCGTCCTGTCCTGGGTGTATCTGCCCAGCGCCCTGAAACGTTCTCCCCTGGATGGACATGGGGAAACCCCACCAGATGAATATATATATATATTATATATATATATATATATATATATATATATATATATATATATATATATATATATATATTATATTAAAAAAAACACCCCAATATGGTGATAAATTACTTTATCCTAAATTACTTCTGTATAAAATTGTAATTCATCCATAGAAAACAAAAATGAATTCATTAACACTAATTAGTTAATTAATTGGATTTTTAAAAATTGATTCATGTATTCAATTGTGCAAAGTTTCATCATAATCGGGTAATGGGAAGTGGGTGAAATAGTATTTGCGAACTTTTTACCAGATTAAATTAATCTAGGGGTGTGAATAACAATGTGTACATGTTTATACATTTTATATTTCCTATCCATTCATGGCGTCATGTGACTTGTCTCTGCAGGTCTGATTGGGTGGAGATCCTGGAGCCCCGCACCCTCAAGCACATGTATGTGAACCTGGTGACGGGTGAGTGCGGCTGGGAAGCTCCTCCGGGGGTGAGGGTCCGTCAGTCTGACGGCAACCAGTGGTGGGAGCTGTTCGACAACAACAACAACCGCTTCTACTATTACAACTCCACCAGCCAGAAAACGGTGTGGCACCGGCCACAGGGGTGCGACGTCGTGCCTCTCACCCAGCTGCAGGCTATTAAGAAGAGTTCCGAAGTGGAACTGAAAAGTGGATCCCTGAAATCCCAAAACGGCCGGAGCACCCCGATCCCTGCGCTGCTCTCACCCGTCTCCACCTCCTCCCAAGAGCTGGACGCCGGGAGGGACACTCGTTCATTAAAGGGAAAAGAGGACAGCCTGGAAAAGAGGAACCAGGGCAACAGGTGGGTGTTGTATACACACACACACACACACACACACACACACACACACGCACACACACACACACACACACACACTGTTTATATATACTTTATGTATGAGTTTATATATATATATATATATATATATCGCCCCGCACGGTGGCTTAGTGGTTAGCACGTTCTCCTCTCAGGACTAGGGATTCCCGGTTCGAATCCCCATCTGGGTGGAGTTTCCATGTTCTCCCCGTGTCCGCGTGGGTTTCCTCCGGGTTCTCCGGTTTCCTCCCACAGTCCAAAAACATGGATCAAGTTAATTGAGATCTCCAAATTGCCCCATATAGAGTGTGTCTGTGTGAGTGAGTGTGTGCCCAGCGATAGATTGGCGCCCTGTCCTGGGTCTATCTGCCCAGCGCCCGAAACGTTCTCCCCTGGATGGGCATGGGGAACCCCCGCGACCCTAATAGAGGATAAAGCGGAAGATAATGAATGAATGAATGGGGGGGTGCGGTGGAGGTTCCTCGTGCCCATCCAGTGGAGAGCGTTTCGGGCGCTGGGCAGATACACCCAGGACAGGATGCCAACCTATCGCTGGGCACACACTCACTCACACACACACTCTATATGGGGCAATTTGGAGAACTCAATTGACTTGATCCATGTTTTTGGACTGTGGGTGGAAACCGGAGAACCCGGAGGAAACCCACACGGACACGGGGAGAACATGGAAACTCCACCCAGATGGGGATTTGAACCGGGAATCCCTAGTGCTGAGAGGAGAACATGCTAACCACTAAGTCCGCATGGGTTTCCTCCGGGTTCTCCAGTTTCCTCCCACAGTCCAAAAATATGGATCAAGTCAATTGAGTTCTCCAAATTGCCCCATATAGAGAGTGTCTGTGAGTGAGTGTGAACCCAACAATACATTGGTGTCCTGTCCTGGGTGTATCTGCCCAGCGCCCGAAACGTTCTCCCCTGTATGGGCATGGGGAACCCCCCCCGCGACCCTGATAGAGGATAAAGCGGAAGATAATGGATGGCTGTTTGGGGTATTTAGAGGTGTGTGGCAGTTTGTGGGCAGGTTAAAGGGATTTGATGGGGCAGTTTATCTTCAGCTCTGACACATTCCTCTGATTTCCTCGTTTTTACGACTCAGCCGTCAGATGGAGAGTGTTTGAGTTTATAAAGACCAAGCATCTGCAGAGCACCTGTGAAGAGCTGTAAAGAGGGATAACGCCTTTCTGCAGTTCAGTGCTCTGTTCTTTAGTCACACACACACACACACACACACACACACACACACACACTCACAGAGACGTTAGTAACAGTCAGGAGCTCTGCCTAAATATGGCCAGCATGTTCTCCTCTCAGCTCTAGGCATTCCCGGTTCAAATCCCAATCTGGGTAGAGTTTCCATGTTCTCCCCGTGTCGCACTTTCCACACTTTCCACCACAGTCCAAACACATGGATCAAGTCAACAATTCTCCACAATTGCCCCATATAGAGTGTGTATGTGTGAGTTAGTGTCTGCTCAGTGATAGACGTCCTGTCCTGGGTGTATCTGCCCAGCGCCCGAAACGTTCTCCACATGGCACATACTCTCACACCCCCCCGACCCTAATTAGGATAACAGTCAGAAGCTGAATGCCTAAGATATTAACAGAGCGGCGCGGTGGCTTAACATGTTCTCCTCTCAGCACTAGGGATTCCCGGTTCAAATCCCAATCCGGGTGGAGTTTCAATGTTCTCCACATGTCCACGTGGGTTTCCTCCGGGTTCTCCGGTTTCCTCCCACAGTCCAAAAACATGGATCAAGTGAATTGAACTCTCCAAATTGCCCCATATAGAGTTTGTCTGTGTGAGTGAGTGTGTGTCCAGTGATAGATTGGCGTCCTGTCCTGGGTGTATCTGCCCAGCACCCGAAACGTTCTCCCCTGGATGGGCATGGGGAACCCCCCCCGCGACCCTAATAGAGGATAAAGCGGAAGATAATGGATAGATATAAAATATATAGTAACCCCCCCCCCCCCCCCGCGACCCTAATAGAGCCTTTCTGTAGTTCAGTGCTCTGTTATTTTATCACACACACACACACACACACACACACACACACACACACACACACACACACACACGTTGGTAACAGGCAGGAGCGCTGCCTAAACATGGCCAGCGGCGGCAGCAGCAGGCTGAGCGTGTGTGTGAGAGAGGAATCTAAAATAAAAGGACGGCTGTCACAGAAAGAATCTGATAAGAGAACAGAAACGGATGGAGCAGCTGAGTGATGGAGCTTTAAGAGCTTTACCTTCAGCTGAATCCTGCCCTCAGCACCTCTCTGTAAACATGCAGCTACTCCTCCATTCACCCAAATCTGCTGCCTCATCACTGGCTTCACTCATACTCACTGTTAAGAGGGCGGCACGGTGGCATGTTCTCCCTGTGTCTGCGTGGGTTTCCTCTGCGTTCTCTGGTTTCCTCCCACAGTCCAAATACATGGATCAAGTCAACTGAGTTCTCCAAATTGCCCCATATAGAGTGTGTCTGTGTTAGTGAGTGTGTGTCCAGTGATAGATTGGCGTCCTGTCCTGGGTGTGTCTGCCCAGCGCCCGAAACGTTCTCCCCTGGATGGGATTCTCCCTGTGTCCACATGGGTTTCCTCCTACAGTCCAAAAACACAGATTGTATTCATTTTATGTGTGTGAGTGTGTGCCCTGTGATGGATTAGCGCCCTCTCCTGGGTAATTCACCCCCCCCACCCAGTGGAATATAGTGAAATACGATCTTGTAACAACGCTCTTTTATGATCCGGTCATTTCCGTGATGTTGTCACTGCTCGTATTGTTGCGCAGTGTTTTTCATATCGCTGCGCAGACGTTATCTGCGCATGCCGTTGCACGTTCGTCATGCATGCTAGATGTGGTATGCTTATAAGAGGTCAGCTTTAAATAACAGCCCCGTTTGCCCTCAATGTGCTCTAATACCGTATTTTCCATAAGGCGCACCGTACTATAAGGCGCAGTCTGAATGATGGACTCTATTTCTGTATTTGCCCCACGTATAAGACGCACCGTACTATAAGGCGCAGTCTGAATGACGGACTCTATTTCTGTATTTGCCCCACGTATAAGACGCTCCGTACTATAAGGCGCAGTCTGAATTACGGGGTATGTTTCTGTATTTGCCCCACATATAAGTCGCACCGTACTATAAGGCGCAGTCTGAATTACGGACTCTATTTCTGTATTTGCCCCACGTATAAGACGCACCGTACTATAAGGCGCAGTCTGAATGACGGACTCTATTTCTGTATTTGCCCCACGTATAAGACGCACCGTACTATAAGGCGCAGTCTGAATGACGGACTCTATTTCTGTATTTGCCCCACGTATAAGACGCACCGTACTATAAGGCGCAGTCTGAATGACGGACTCTATTTCTGTATTTGCCCCACGTATAAGACGCACCGTACTATAAGGCGCAGTCTGAATTACGGGTTCTATTTCTGTATTTGCCCCACGTATAAGACGCACCGTACTATAAGGCGCAGTTGAATGACGGGGTCTATTTCTGTATTTGCCCCACGTATAAGACGCACCGTACTATAAGGCGCAGTCTGAATTACGGGTTCTATTTCTGTATTTGCCCCACGTATAAGACGCACCGTACTATAAGGCGCAGTCTGAATGACGGGGTCTATTTCTGTATTTGCCCCACGTATAAGACGCACCGTACTATAAGGCGCAGTCTGAATTAGGGACTCTGTTTCTGTATTTGCCCCACGTATAAGACGCACCGTACTATAAGGCGCAGTCTGAATTAGGGACTCTGTTTCTGTATTTGCCCCACATATAAGACGCACCGTACTATAAGGCGCAGTCTCAATTATGGACTTTATTTCTGTATTTGCCCCACGTATAAGACGCACCGTACTATAAGGTGCAGTCTGAATGACGGACTCTATTTCTGTATTTGCCCCACGTATAAGACGCACCGTACTATAAGGCGCAGTCTGAATGACGGACTCTATTTCTGTATTTGCCCCACGTATAAGACGCACCGTACTATAAGGCGCAGTCTGAATGACGGACTCTATTTCTGTATTTGCCCCACGTATAAGGCGCACCGTACTATAAGCGCAGTCTGAATGACGGACTCTATTTCTGTATTTGCCCCACGTATAAGACGCACCGTACTATAAGGCGCAGTCTGAATGACGGACTCTATTTCTGTATTTGCCCCACGTATAAGACGCACCGTACTATAAGGCGCAGTCTGAATGACGGACTCTATTTCTGTATTTGCCCCACGTATAAGACGCGCACCGTACTATAAGGCGCAGTCTGAATTAGGGACTCTGTTTCTGTATTTGCCCCACATATAAGACGCACCGTACTATAAGGCGCAGTCTCAATTATGGACTTTATTTCTGTATTTGCCCCACGTATAAGACGCACCGTACTATAAGGTGCAGTCTGAATGACGGACTCTATTTCTGTATTTGCCCCACGTATAAGACGCACCGTACTATAAGGCGCAGTCTGAATGACGGAACACTCTATTTCTGTATTTGCCCCACGTATAAGACGCACCGTACTATAAGCCGCAGTCCTGAATGACGGACTCTATTTCTGTATTTTGCCCCACGTATAAGGCGCACCGTACTATAAGCGCAGTTCTGAATGAACGGACTCTATTTCTGTATTTGCCCCACGTATAAGACGCACCGTACTATAAGGCGCAGTCTGAATGACGGACTCTATTTCTGTATTTGCCCCACGTATAAGACGCACCGTACTATAAGGCGCAGTCTCAATGAACGGGGTCTATTTCTGTATTTGCCCCACATATAAGACGCACCGTACTATAAGGCGCAGTCTGAATGACGGACTCTATTTCTGTATTTGCCCCACGTATAAGGCGCACCGTACTATAAGCGCAGTCTGAATGACGGACTCTATTTCTGTATTTGCCCCACGTATAAGGCGCACCGTACTATAAGCGCAGTCTGAATGACGGACTCTATTTCTGTATTTGCCCCACGTATAAGACGCACCGTACTATAAGGCGCAGTCTGAATGACGGGTCTATTTCTGTATTTGCCCCACGTATAAGACGCACCGTACTATAAGGCGCCAGTCTGCATGACGGACTCTATTTCTGTATTTGCCCCACGTATAAGACGCACCGTACTATAAGGCGCAGTCTGAATGACGGGGTCTATTTCTGTATTTGCCCCACGTATAAGACGCACCGTACTATAAGGTGCAGTCTGAATGACGGGGTCTATTTCTGTATTTGCCCCACGTATAAGACGCACCGTACTATAAAGCGCAGTCTGAATTACGGGTTCTATTTCTGTACGGTACTTATTCTGTACAGCAGCGTATTATAAGGCACTCGCTAAAACATACGATCTACAAGAAAAGCAAAGGATGCGAAACGCTGATTTATAATTGAAGATTATTCTATTTGACAAAACACATTATTTTAATCTCTTCTCCCACAAATCCATCAAAGTCCTCGTTTTCTGTGTCTGAATTAAAAAGCTGGTTCTCTATCTAGCACTCCGGGTTCTCCTCTCATCAAAGTCCTCATCTTCTGTGTCTGAATTAAAAAGCTGGTTCTCTATCTAGCACTCCGGGTTCTCCCTCATTAATGTCTGAGTCCGTCTCGTCGCCGGGCGGCCGTTCGGCGACGATGCCGGCTTTCGTGAAAGCTCGGACGACGGTCACAGCAGAACCCTCAGCCCAGACATCCACAATCCATTCACAGACGGTGGTGTAACTCGCCCCGCCGCTGCCTCTGAGTTTTAGTAAACGTGTGTTCACCGTCTATCATCCATCGCTCCCACGCCGCCCGCAACTTTACTTTAAACGCCCCGTTTACACCAATGTCCAGCGGTCAGAGTTCTTTATTTAATCGTCCCGGAATGACGGCGAGCTCCCGATTAATTTTCTTCACTCGGCTTTTCTGTGAGATGAGCGCGCATGGAGTCACAGATCAGCAGGGCGGCGATGTGTGGAACAAACCACCCGCTCGCACAACTTTTGGAAGTCAGTACACGTATAAGGTGCACCGGATTATAAGGCGCACGTCCGATTTCTGGGAAAATTTTAGGCTTTTAGGTGCGCCTTATAGTCCGGAAAATACGGTAATCATATTTTAATGTTTGAGGAACCGACGTTCCGTCCGTGATGGCGTTGTAAAAGTGCTACTGTTTATGGGCAATGTCAACCTACGGGGTTTTCTTTATACGTATTAGATTATGGGATGTTGACATGCGGGACGGTAGAGTGTGGAATCCTCAGCCTTAAATGGTCACCGTGTCGTTTGCACCACCACACACACACGTTCTACGTTCTGCCAGGTTTTCTTCTGTCAGAGAGGAACCTGCTTGGTGTTGGCTTGGCGTGTGAATGTTAATGAAGGTTTGTTTATGTAAAATAAACACCGATTCGGTGCCCAGCCGTCAGAATGAGACACAAGATCATGTTGAGGTTGAAAAGTGTTTAACGCTTTGTAAACGTCTGACCTCCAATATTAATACTTTAGAAATGCTGCCGGCGGCACGGTGGCTTAGTGGTTGGCATGTTCTCCTCTCAGTGTTAGGGATTCCTGGTTCGAATCGCCATCTGGGTGGAGTTTCCATGTTCTCCCCGTGTCTGCGTGGGTTTCCTCCGGGTTCTCCGGTTTCCTCCCACAGTCCAAAAACATGGATCAAGTCAATTGAATTCTCCAAATTGCCCCATATAGAGTGTATCTGTGTGGGTGAGTGTGTGTCCAGTGATGGATTGGCGGCCTGTCCTGGGTGTATCTGCCCAGCGCCCGAAACGTTCTCCCCTGGATGGGCATGGGAAACACCCCCATGGGGAGAACATGGAAACTCCACCCAGATGGGGATTCGAACCGGGAATCCCTAGTGCTGAGAGGAGAACATGCTAATCACTAAACCACCGTGCCACCCTACTCGTAAATCACGTTGGATAAAATAAATAACCCGATTAATCCATCCATCCATTATCTTCCGCTTTATCCTCTATTAGGGTCGGGGGGGGGGGGGGGGGTTCCCCATGCCATCCAGGGGAGAACGTTTCGGGCGCTGGGCAGATACACCCAGGACAGGACGCCACAGAGAACGTATAATATAAAAAATTATATATGGTGTCTAAAGAGGGCGGCACTGTGGCTTAGTGTTAGCATGTTCTCCTCTCAGCACTAGGGATTCCCGGTTCGTATCCCAATCTGGGTGGAGTTCCCATGTTCTCCCCGTGTCCGCGTGGGTTTGCTCCGGGTTCTCCGGTTTCCTCCCACAGTCCAAAAACATGGATCAAGGTCAGTTGAATTCTGCAAATTGCCCCATAGAGTGTGTTCATGTGCCCAGTAATAGATTGGTGTCCTGTCCTGGGTGTATCTGCCCAGCGCCCGAACCGTTCTCCCCTGGATGGGCACGGGGAACCCCCCACCACCACCACCACCACCACGACCCTAGTATAGGATAAAGTGGAAGATAATGGATGGATGTTCTAAGGAGCTCTGAGTTGGCTGCGGCGGCCCTGGTTAGTGAGTATGGGGCAGTTAATGAGTATTTATTTCGATACAGAGTGTTTTTGTGTCTGAGGGACACAAAGGGCCGTCAGCGTGGCACCACACACGTTCCCTCGCCTGAATCCATGCCATTGTTTGGTTTGGCGCGGGGCTGGTTTCTGAAGCTGTGCAGAAGCAGGCTGATCCTCCACCAGCTGAGATTTATTCCACTCTACTGTTTGGATTCCTCTGTCCTCTAGATTTCATTTCAAAGAATAACACTGCGCCGTGCGCACATGTGTCCTCATCCTTCTGGGTTCGGGGTCAGCGGCCCGGAGTCATGCTCAGAATGTATTCAGACTACGTGGGGGTTCCCCATGCCCATCCAGTGGAGAACGTTTCGGGCGCTGGGCAGATACACCCAGGACAGGACACCAATCTATCACTGGGCACACACTCACTCACACAGACACACTCTATATGGGGCAATTTGGAGAATTCAATTCACTTGATCCATGTTTTTGGACTGTGGAGGAAACCGGAGAACCCGGAGGAAACCCAGGTGGACATGGGGAGAACATGGAAACTCCACCCAGATTGGGATTCGAACCGGGAATCCCTAGTGCTGAGAGGAGAACATGTTAAACACTAAGCCACCGTGCCACCCGTATCTATTATTCATTCATTATCTCCCGCTTTATCCTCTATTAGGGTCGCGGGTGGGGGTGTGTGTGGGGGGGGGGGGGTTCCCCATGCCCATCCAGGGGAGAACGTTTTCGGGCGCTGGGCAGATACACCCAGGACAGGACGCCAATCCATCGCTGGGCACACACTCACTCACACAGACACACTCTATATGGGGCAATTTGGAGAACTCAATTGACTTGAGCCATGTTTTTGGACTGTGGGAGGAAACCGGAGAACCCGGAGGAAACCCAGGTGGACACGGGGAGAACATGGAAACTCCACCCAGATGGGGATTCGAACCTGGAATTCCTAGCGCTGAGAGGAGAACATGCTAACCTTGCCCAAGGGCACTTCAGCTGTAGTACTTGGTGGAACTGGGAATCAAACTGGGGACCTTCATGTCGAGGGCTGGTTCCTTAACCACAAACCTACAAGTGGGCTTTTTTCGAATCCCAATTTGCGTGGAGCATCCATCTTCTCCCCGTGTCCCCATGGGTTTCCTCTGGGTTCTCCGGTTTCCTCCCACAGTCCAAAAACGTGGATTTAAGGTGAATTGGCTGCTCTAAATTGTAGCAGTTTAAATTGACTCTATATATTCTGTGTGAGTGAGTGTATGCCCAGTGATAGATTGGTGTCCTGTCCGGGTGTATCTGCCCAGCATCCGAAACGTTCTCCCCTGGATGGGCATGGGGAACCCCCCCCCCCCCATCATTAAGTGACAGATGAGGTGAGATGATTGCCCTGTACTTACCCTCATAACGTTTTGTTATTTGAGAACATTTTGTGAGTCATTCTGTTATTCTAAAGTTTGTAATCTGCTGACCTAAATGCACATACAAAAAAAGAAAACATGTCAGTGTGGGGTTTTGGTTGCAGTTCTCTTGGTAGGTGCCCTAAAAAAACTGCAACCAGAAAAAAATAAACTTCAATTTGTACAAAATGGAAAAGTTAGGGTTACTAAATAATTATCCTCACCAATACAATTAGGGGGCAGCATGGTGGCTTAGTGCTTAGCATGTTCTCCTCTCAGCACTAGGGATTCCCGGTTCGAATCCCAATCCGGGTGGAGTTTCCATGTTCTCCCCGTGTCCGCGTGGGTTTCCTCCGGGTTCTCCGGATTTCCTCCCACAGTCCAAAAACATGGATCAAGGTCAATTGAGTTCTCCAAATTGCCCCATATAGAGTGTGTCTGTGTGAGTGAGTGTGTGTCCAGCGATAGATTGGTGTCCTGTCCTGAGTGTATCTGCCCAGCGCCCGAAACGTTCTCCCCTGGATGGGCATGGGGAACCCCCCCCCCGCGACCCTAATAGAGGATAAAGTGGAAGATAATGGATGGATAATAGATACGGGTGGCACGGTGGCTTAGTGATTAGCATGTTCTCCTCTCAGCACTAGGGATTCCCGGTTCGTATCCCAATCTGGGTGGAGTTTCCATGTTCTCCCCATGTCCGCGTGGGTTTCCTCCGGGTTCTCCGGTTTCCTCCCACAGTCCAAAAACATGGCTCAAGTCAATTGAGTTCTCCAAGTTGCCCCATATAGAGTGTGTCTGTGTGAGTGAGTGTGTGTCCAGTGATAGATTGGCGTCCTGTCCTGGGTGTATCTGCCCAGCGCCCGAAACGTTCTCCTCTGGATGGGCATGGGGAACCCCCCCCACCCTCGACCCTAATAGAGGATAAAGCAGAAGGTAATCGATGGATGGAAAGTTATTGACAGGTGGATTAATTTAGGGGCGGCACGGTGGCTTAGTGTTTAGCATGTTCTCCTCTCAGAACTAGGGATTCCCGGTTCGAATCCCATTCTGGGTGGAGTTTCCATGTTCTCCCCGTGTCCGCGTGGGTTTCCTCCATGTTCTCCAGTTTCCTCCCACAGTCCAAAAACATGGCTCAAGTCAATTGAATTCTCCAAATTGCCCCATATAGAGTGTGTGTGTGTGAGTGAGTGTGTGCCCAGTGATAGATTGGCGTCCTGTCCTGGGTGTATCTGCCCAGCGACCAAAACATTGTCCCCTTGATCGGCATGTGGAACCCCCCCCCACGTGACCCTAATAGAGAATTAAACGGAAGATAATGGATGGATAGATTACCAACTTCACTGAATTATAACTGAGAATAGGGCGGCACGGTGGTTTAGTGGTTTGGCATGTTCTCCTCTCAGCACTAGGGATTCCCAGTTCGAATCCCAATCTGGGTGGAGTTTCCATGTTCTCCCCGTGTCCGCGTGGGTTACCTCCGGGTTCTCTGGTTTCCTCCCACAGTCCAAAAACATGGCTCAAGTCAATTGAGTTCTCCAAATTGCCCCATATAGAGTGTGTCTGTGTGAGTGAGTGTGTGTCCAGCAATGAATTGGCGTCCTGTCCTGGGTCTATCTGCCCAGCGCCCGAAACGTTCTCCCCTGGATGGACGGCAGTCCGATCAGAGTTTAGAGTGCAGACCTGCAGTGTGTGATGACCTGGCGCTCTGGATCACAGCAGGCTGCTTTGATAGTGGAACTGGATGTTTAGCTCTACTTGAGTGACAGTGCTGTAGAGTCTGATGTCATCTTTCATCAGATAAGTCTCCCGCTTCATTCACACTGCGCTTTGAAGTCTGATTCATCTGGATGAACGAGAACATCAGAACCCACCGTTTAATCGGGGAATTCAGGTGTTGCATTCGGTCGTAACGGCACAGATCTATAAAAATCAGACACCTCCTCACGCAATTTGGATGCATTTACATTTAGGGCGGCACGGTGGCTTAGTGTTTAACATGTTCTCCTCTCAGCACTAGGGATTCCCGGTTCGAATCCCCATCTGGGTGGAGTTTCCATGTTCTCTCCATGTACACATGGGTTTCCTACGGGTTCTCCGTCACACAGAGACGTTGGTAACAGTCAGGAGCTCTGCCTAAATATGGCCAGCATGTTCTCCTCTCAGCACTAGGGATTCCCGGTTCGAATCCCCATCTGGGTGGAGTTTCCATGTTCTCCCCGTGTTTCCTCCAGGTTCTCCAGTTTCCTCCCACAGTCCAAAAACATGGATCAAGTCAATTGAATTCTCTAAATTGCCCCATATAGAGTGTGTCTGTGTGAGTGAGTGTGTGTCCCGCAATGGATTGGCGCCCTGTCCTGGGTCTATCTGCCCAGCGCCCGAAACGTTCTCCCCTGGATGGGCATGGGGAACCCCACCACGACCCTAATAGAGGATAAAGCGGGAGATAATGAATGAATTATTGTCACAAAGCAGCTTTACAGAGTTACAAACCTTTAAACACCCAGGACAGGACGCCAGTCTATCACTGGGCACACACTCACTCACACAGACACACTCTATATGGGGCAATTTGGAAAACTCGATTGACTCGATCCATGTTTTTGGACTGTGGGAGGAAACCGGAGAACCCGGAGGAAACCCACGTAGACACGGGGAGAACATGGAAACTCCACCCAGATGGGGATTGGATGGAAGCTTTTTTTATTGGTCAGAATGTTAAAGCCGGTCAAAATTCCCACCATATTTTCCCACATTTTCTTTCATTTGGCCCGATGCCCAGCTATGTCCCCTATAACCTCTCGCAGGCCAGGAGTCTGGCTCTGTAACGCTCCACCTGTTAGAACACCCCACACATCTCGCGCTCAGCCAGTGGAATGGAATGCCCCGATACAACAAGTGTGAAAGTATCTGCTCTCATGGAACTGCTGCCAGAGAGAGAATGTGATTAATGATGCTGCAGGTCCGCTCATGACTCTCGCGTTGTCACGTCTTTCAAATCACTTTAGACACACTCACTCATCTGGACCTCCACCGATTCACGTTCTCTCTGACCAGCTGACGGTTACTGGCTGGAACCTTCGGCAAAGTATTTCCATCCATCCATCCATTATCTTCTGCTGTATCCTCTATTAGGGTCGCGGTGGGGTTCCCCATGCCCATCCAGGGGAGAACATTTTGGGCAGATAGACCCAGGACAGGACGCCAATCTATCACTGGACACACACACTCACACACACAGACACACTATATGGGGCAATTTGGAGAATTCAGTTGACCTTGATCCATGTTTTTGGACTGTGGGAGGAAACCAGAGGGCGTGGGGTTCCACATGCCCATCCAAGGGAGAACATTTTGGACGCTGGGCAGATACACCCAGAACAGGGTGACAATCTATCATTGGGCACACACTCACTCACTCAGACACACTCTATATGGGGCAATTTGGAGAATTCAATTGACCTTGATGCAAGTTTTAGAGGAAACCAGAGGGAGGAGGGTTCTCTATGCCCATCCAGTGGAGAACATTTTGGGCACTTGGCAGATACACCCAAAACAGGGTGCCAATCTATCACTGGGCACACACTCACTCACACAGACACACACACAAACACACTATATGGGGCAATTTGGAGAACTCAATTGACCTTGATCCATGTCTTTTGAGTGTGGGAGGAATCCGGAGGGGGGGGGGTCTCCATGCCCATCCAGTGGAGAACATTTCGGGCGCTGGGCAGATACACCCAGAACAGGACGCCAATCTATTGCTCACACTCACTCACACAGACACACTCTATATGGGGCAATTTAGAGCAATCACTTGACCTTGATCCTTGACCTTGTACTGTGGGAGGAAACCGGAGAACCCGGAGGAAACCCATGCGGACACGGGGAGAACATGGAAACTCCACCCAGATGGGGATTGGAACCGGGAATCCCTAGTGCTGAGAGGAGAACATGCTAAACACTAAGCCACCGTGCCGCCCTATATAATCAACCTAATTGTAACTGCTGTTGAGAGCTGTGAGTTTCCATCGGTTGATGTTTACATTTCCGCAAGTTGAATCAATCGTTAATTAAGACGTTCAGTAATTAGTAACCTGACCCGGCTCGGTTCTCGATTACCAGCTTGGTTTCAGGTTCCTTTTCATCGGCTCATCAGCGGCCGGGATGCTTCCGACAGATGGCTGCGTTTCGATCCGATGTGTCCGGACGGGTTTGATTCACTATTTGTTATGAGCGCCACTAAGTGGCCATGCTGATTAAGGCTCTGCAAAACGTCACCATATGCAGCACTAAGCGTTTTCAGCTCGTGTTCCACACATCATGCCATTAAGATCGGTCCAGAGGGCAGGAGGTCATAGGATTTGACCCGTGAGGATGTGATGGCTCCTCTTGTGTGGACACATGCCTTCATCATTTTCAGAAAATTCAGAAAATTGCAGCTTTGATTTACTGCTTAAGAAGCAAAAACACCTGCTGCACACAAAATAAAAAACACATGTTGGGTTGTAAATGATAGTGTGGTGTGAGGGTGTGGTGAGGCGGAGCCTGAGGATGGGAGGCGGGGTCAGATGCAGATTAGGCAAACGGTAACGCCTTCTGTTCGTTAATATTCGTTAAAAATATTTCCTTTCATACACACACTGCTTCACACACATGAACACACACAACAAAAAAAATATACATATATACTGTACACACACACATACTGTACACACACAAAAATATTTACACATACACACACTGTACACACACACAAAAAAAATATATATATATATATATACACACACACATACTGTACACACACAAAAATATATACACATACACACAAAAAAAATAATCTATATATATATATATACATATATACTGTATATATATAAATATATATTATACATACACACAAACTGTACACACACACAAAAAAAAAAATATATATATATATATATATACACACACACACACATACTGTACATACACACACAAAATATATACACATAAAAAAATAATCTATATATATATATACACACACATACTGTACACACACAAAAATATTTACAAACATACACACAATGTACACACACACAAAAAAAAATATATATATATATATGCATATACACACACATATACATATGTACACACACACAAAATACATACACACACAAAAAAAAAAATATATATATATATATATATACACACACACATACTGTACACACACACAAAAAAAAAAAAATATATTATACATATATACACACACACACACACATACTGTACACACACAAAAATATTTACACATATACACACACAAAAAAAAAAAAAAAAAAAAAAAATATATATATATATATATATACACACACATACTGTACACACAAAAATATATACACACACGTGCACAAAAACACACACGCACACATATATATATATTTTATCAGTTATTGTAAGGAGATAGAATTGTATTAATATCTTTCAGCTAAAGTGTTATTGTCAGTATTAATAAAGCTGTGATGTTTAATGTTTTGTGGAATCACAGTTCTTTATGGTGGTTATTCCCGCAGGCTGTAATTAATTATCAGCTTTGTTCACGTTCACTTTACTCTAAACACCGTCCTTCAGTTGGCTGAGAAAATCACACCCCTGTTCCGCCCTGGTTCTCCGTAACAGCCGAACCAGTTTCAGCCTGGCGTCGAGCCACGCTCAGAGTTCTCATGAAGACGGACCAGACACGCATCAGGACTCCGACCTGGAGCCGCTGTAATGAGTTCATATAGAACAGCAGCCCAAGAGGCCAGAAGCCACATCAGCTGGCACATTGAGCTTTAATTAATATTCCTTAATACTTGATGTAAGTTAATACTCAACAATAACACAAAACTTAACGTAATGTTGCCTTTTATGGCGTTTTTATTGAAGGAAACGCGTTTAAAGTGGGCGACGTGTCAGAGTCTGGCTGTAATGAAGCTCAGCTGCTTCAATCTTAATCAAAGCTGAGAGGAGTTTTACTCACTGCTGAAAAGAACTCAACAAGTCAACTAGAACAGTTAACATCCTCATTAAATCTGCTGCTCACTGTAAATTCATCTCAGTTCATTAGATACACCCAGGACAGGGTTCCACTCCATCACTGAGCACACACACACACACACACACACACACACACACACACACCATCTATCCATTATCCATCCATCCATTATCTTCTGCTTTATCCTCTATTAGGGTCGTGGGGGGGGGTTCCTCATGCCCATCCAGGGGAGAACATTTCGGGCACTGGGCAGATACACCCAGGACAGGACGCCAATCTATCGCTGGGCACACACACACACACACGCCATCCATTATCCATCCATCCATTTAACTTCTGCTTTATCCTGTATTAGGGTCGCAGTGGGGTTCCAATGGGCAGATAGACCCAGGACAGGACACCAATCTATCACTGAACACACACTCACTCACACAGACACACTCTATATGGGGCAATTTGGAGCTCTCAATTGACTTGATCCATGTTTTTGGACTGTGGGAGGAAACCGGAGAACCCGGAGGAAACCCACGCGGACACGGGGAGAACATGGAAACTCCACCCAGATGGGGATTCGAACCGGGAATCCCTAGTGCTGAGAGGAGAACATGCCAACCACTAAGCCACCTATGCCACCCCGCCACAATCTTCCTATTACTACTCTTCTAGGGTCATGGGGGTTCCCCATGCCCATCCAGGGGAGAACATTTGGGGCACTGGGTGCCCAGAATGGGATGGCAATCTTTTGCTGGGCACACACACACAAACACAAACACACTCTATGTGGGGCAATTTGGTAGATTCAGTTAACCTTGGTCCATGTTTTTTGGACTGATCATGTTATTTGGTGGCGTGTGTTTAATAAGAGCAGTTTCTGTGAAACTGGCAACCCGGAGCCGAGTCGTTTAACATGATCTTGTGGCTTGTGGTTAAGGAAGCAGCCTTGTGACCTGAAGGTCGCCGGTTCAATTCCCGGTCCCAACAAGTACCATGGCTGAAGTGCCTTGGGCAAGACGCCTAACCCCAATTGCTCTCTGGCGCCGTATTCAAGGCTGCCCACCGTTCTGGGCACGTGTGTTCACTTCACCAGTGTGTGTGTGTGTGTGTGTGTGTGTGTGTGTGTGTGTGTGTGTGTGTGTGTGTGTGTGTGTGTGTGTGTGTGTGTTTCACTGCACGGATGGGGTAAATGTGGAGGACAAATTCCTCTGTGTGTAAATACAGTAGGCAAATAAATCTCTTGATCACTTCATCATGATGTGTGTAAAGCGGTTTAAACCGGTTTCAACATTAAATCTGATGCCGGTGGATCACCATGACCCGTCCGCCGGAAAACGAACAGATCTCGGGTCAGAAATGTGTGGACACACCTGATTTAAAGCACAGGAGACGGGTTTGGTGTGCGGTATCATTCGTTGGGGACTTTTCTCTGAGCCGCGGTCTGTGTGAGTGAGTGTGTGCCCAGCGATGGATTGCCGTCCTGTCCTGGATGTATCTGCCCAGCGCCCGAGACGTTCTCCCCTGGATGGGCATGGGGAACCCCCCCCCCCCCCCCCCCGTGACCCTAATAGAGGATAAAGTGGGAGATAATGAATGAATGAATGAATGGTTGTCCATGTTCTCAGTTCCACGTCCTGTAAAGATGGACTTTGTAGTTCTCCAATTCCAGACTGTAGTCCATCTGTTTGTGTTCTACAGTACATACTGTGTACGTCCCCTTTACTCTGTTCTAATGGTCAGAACCCCAACATTAAATCTGATGCCGGTGGACCACCATGACCCGTCCACTGGAAAACAAAATAGATCTCGGGTCAGAAATGTGTGGACACACCGGATTTAAAGCACGGGAGACGGGTTTGGTGTGCGGTATCATTCGTTGGGTACTTTTCTCCGAGCCGCGGTCTGTGTGCGTGAGTGTGTGCCCAGTGATGGATTGGCGTCCTGTCCTGGGTGTATCTGCCCAGCGCCCGAGACGTTCTCCCCTGGATGGGCATGGGGAACCCCCCCCCCCCGTGACCCTAATAGGATAAAGCGGAAGATAATGAATGAATGAATGAATGAATGGTTGTCCAAGTTCTCAGTTCCACGTCCTGTAAAGATGGACTTTGTAGTTCTCTAATTCCAGACTGTAGTCCATCTGTTTGTGTTCTACAGTACATACTGTGTACGTCCCCTTTACTCTGTTCTAATGGTCAGAACCCCAACATTAAATCTGATGCCGGTGGACCACCATGACCCGTCCACTGGAAAACAAAATAGATCTTGGGTCAGAAATGTGTGGACACACCTGATTTAAAGCACGGGAGACGGGTTTGGTGTGCGGTATCATTCGTTGGGGACTTTTCTCTGAGTCTCTCCAGTCCGACTGCTCGCAGCTATTTCCTGTTTATGTGGAGTTAAAGCACCCTTTGAACTTTCCAGAAGGCCGTCCCACAGGACAGTTTGCTCGGGCCAGATTTTCCCCAGGATCCCACTGAGGCCCAACCGTCCAACAACATGTCCACCGACATGTCCAACAGCACAAACTCAGCAAAGAGCAATCTTTGTTGTCCATCTGCTTTGAACGGATGATCATCTGCATGTGAATCGGGGGGTGGGGTGTTTGCGTGGGTGCAGGTGTGATTCGTGACACCTGGGGGAACCACAATGGCTCTGTGCAAATTAGCCAGCGTCACATGTGATTTTGGCGACGTCTGAGGGTAAGATAAAGGGCTGGGAGAGATGTGTGGATGAGGGGGGGACGGGGACGGAGACTGAAATATGTTTTTTGGGAGACATGAGTGAGGAGGTTTTGTTTTCTGGTGGTTTATGGTGTTTGATGGGTTTGTGTTTAGTCGCCACTGCGAACAAGATTGTTGACATTTAAAGCTGGGAGTTTGGAGACACACAGGGTGGACCTGACCACGGTCTAATGACAAACTGGGAGACGGGCTCTGAGAAACTTTTAGAGACACAATGGACATTGTTCCAATAAGAGACAGAGAGCTTTACAGAACGAGACACGAGAGGAACATCTGCAAACTTTAAAACGATGAATACAATACGAAGTTCAAATGGACTGTATGAAGAAGGGCCCTCATACACAGTACCAGTCAAAAGTTTGGCCACGCCCCCTTTTCACTCCACTGGTTGTCCATGGGGGCGGCACGGTGGCTTAGTGGTTGGCATGTTCTCCTCTCAGCGCTAGGGGTTCCCGGTTCAAATTTTCCTCTGGGTTCTCCGGTTTCCTCCCACAGTCCAAAAACATGGATCAGGTCAACTGAATTCTCCAAATTGCCCCATATAGAGTGTGTCTGTGTGAGTGTGTGCCCAGCGATGGATTGGCGCCCTGTCCTGGGTGTATCTGCCCAGCGCCCGAGACGTTCCACCCTGGATGGGCATGGGGAACCCCCCCCCCACGACCCTAATAGAGGATAAAGCGGGAGATAATGAATGAATGAATGGTTGTCCATGTTCTCAGTTCCACGTCCTGTAAAGATGGACTTTGTAGTTCTACAATTCCAGACTGTAGTCCATCTGTTTGTGTTCTACAGTACATGAAGTAATGATCAGAACCCCAATAGTAGCACCACAGAGCAGGGGTTATTTGGTTCCTATCCCAGCAGTGTGACTGAGGTGTTTAATCTGCTGCACTAAACCCCCCCCCCCACCACATCAGTGTCACTGCAGAACTGACAATAAACAATCCACCACCCAAATGATACCTGTTCTGTGATGCTCCTGACCAACAGAGAACAGAGAACCAACAGGGACTAACAACAACAAAGAACACAGGTGGACTACAGTCTGGAATTGTAGAACTACAAAGTCCATCTATATGGTGAATGGAGCAAGAAGGGGGCGTGTCCAAACTTTTGACAGGTTCTGTACATTAGACAGCTTTAATGATGGTGTATGTGCTTAATAAGTTAAAAAAGCATTTGTGAGATCAGATAATGGACAAAGGGCCGTGGCTTAAAATGTCCCTCGTAGTTCATCCCAGGGCGGCACGGTGGCTTAGTGCTTAGCATGTTCTCCTCTCAGCACTAGGGATTCCCGGTTCGAATCCCGGCACTTCTGTTTGTGAAGGCGTGTGATTGAGAACGTTTTACAGGGAAGTAGAAACTCAAGTATGTGCTTGTATGTGCTCCGCCCGTTCACGCATGGGACTGAATCCTGTTTACACGCTTAACTGTGGGGACTTCTCGTCCTGGAGGGACCGCAGAGTGGTCCACACTGCATGAAGCAGGAAATGGAGCGAGGCGGGACGAGAAGAGAACGTTACGGGCTGATGGTAGAACACGGTTAACCGTGTGGATCCCGTGTAAACAAGTCCTTACAACACATGAAAACTGTCTATGTGTTTGTGTGTATACATGTGTAAGTGTGTGTTTGTGTGTGTGTGTGTATATATGTGTAAGTGTGTGTTTGTGTGTGTCTTTTTGTTTTTGTGTGTGTATAATGTGTATGTGTGTGTTTGTGTGTATGTGTAATGTGTGTGTGTGTTTTTGTGTTTGTGTGTGTGTGTGTAATGTGTGATGTGTGTGTGTGTGTATAATGTGTATGTGTGTGTGTGTGTGTGTGTGTGTTTTTGTGTTTGTGTGTGTATGTGTAATGTGTGTATGTGTGATATGTGTGTGTGTGTAATATGTATGTTTGTGTGTATAATGTGTGATGTGTGTGTGTGTGTGTGTGTGTGTATAATGTGTGTTTGTTTTTGTGTTTGTGTGTGTATGTGTAATGTGTGTATGTGTGATGTGTGTGTGTATGTGTGATGTGTGTGTGTGTAATGATTGTGTGTGTGTGTGTATAATGTGTGTGTGTGTGTGTGTTTTTGTGTAATGTGTGTATGTGTGATATGTGTGTGTGTATAATATGTATGTTTGTGTGTATAATGTGTGATGTGTGTGTGTGTGTGTGTATAATGTGTGTTTGTTTTTGTGTTTGTGTGTGTATGTGTAATGTGTGTATGTGTGATATGTGTGTGTGTATAATGTGTGTGTTTGTGTGTGTGTTTGTGTGTTTGTGTGTATATGTAATGTGTGTATGTGTGATGTGTGTGTTTGTGTGTGTGTTTTTGTGTTTGTGTGTATATGTAATGTGTGTATGTGTGATGTGTGTGTTTGTGTGTGTGTTTTTGTGTTTGCGTGTGTATGTGTAATGTGTGTATGTGTGTGATGTGTGTGTGTGTATAATGTGTATGTTTGTGCGTGTATGTGTGATGTTTTTGTGTGTGATGTGCGTGTGTATATGTGTATGTGTGTGTATGTATGTTTGTGTGTGTGTATATGTACAATTTGTGTGTGTGTATGTTTTTGTGTTTGTGTGTGTATGTGTATGTGTGTGTGTGTGTGTATGTGTGTTTAATGTCTAGATGTGTGTTTGTGTGTGTATGTATGTGTGTGTGTAATGTGAAGATATGTGTGTATGTATATGTGTGTGTAATGTATAGATGTGTTTGTGTGTATATGTTTTGTGCGTTTATGTGTATGTATGTGTGTGTGTGTGTGTGTGTGTGTACATTTATGGTACTGTAAAAAAAAATACAGAAAATACAGAGGAGGTCCTAGACCGGAGCCTTGCCTTTCCTCCCTCCCTTCCTCCTCCTCCTCCTCTGTCAGTAATTAAAGGGTGTCTCAGTGAGAGTTGAATTAACACTGGACTCTTTAAACTTGCGAGCAGCACAGTGGGAGCTCTGTCGTTGTTCTACAAACACACAGAATAGGGATCATTCCCGTCGGCCGACCTCCTCTCTTGTTATACCTCGACCCGTCGGCCTCGCTCGCAAGCCGTGTGACGGCTCTGGATTTAATGGTGAGTCGGCGTTCTTTGAGGAACCTGTTTAGGTGAGCGAGTCTGACACGTGAGTCACATCGTCTCATTTTCGGATTCGGGAGTTTGGACCTAAAGACCTGAAGTTAAATCTGTATTAGAGAACCGACACCGGATCGCCTCAGAATCAGAATCAGGTTGATCTGTCACAGACGTAGATATACATTATACAGCCAGCAGTGAAAGTCTTTCCTGAATTCTCAACATATAGTTTAAATTTAAGAGATAAGAAAAATAGAATCAAGATAAAATAAAAATAAAATAAAATTTCACTATGTATTTACACTCAATTTTAAAAATAGCAGAACTGTACGATTATTGCACTGACAGATATGAACTGAAATGTTCTTATAAGTTAAAAATTAAGGTGAGTTGTGCTTTTATGTGCATGTGTGTGTTTGTGTATGTATGTGTGTGTGTGTGTGTGTGTACTTTGTGTGTATGTACTTTCTGTGTGTATGTGCATATGTGTGTGTTTGTGTATGTATGTGTGTGTGTGTGTTGTGTACTTACTGTGTGTATGTACTATGTGTATGTGCATATGTGTATGTATGTATGTATGTATGTATCCTCTTGTGTGTGTGTTTGTGTGTGTATGTGTGTGTTTGTGTATGTATGTGTGTGTGTGTGTACTTTGTGTGTATGTACTTTCTATGTGTATGTACTGTGTGTATGTGCATATGTGTGTGTTTGTGTGTGTATGTATGTGTATATTTGTGTTTGTATGTATTTATGTGTCCTCTTGTGTGTGTTTGTGTGTGTTTGTGTGTGTATGTGTGTGTGTGTGTGTATATGTGTAATGTGTGTGTTTGTGTATGTATGTGTGTGTGTGTACTTTGTGTGTATGTACTTTCTATGTGTATGTACTGTGTGTATGTGCATGTGTGTGTGTGTGTGTGTGATTGTGTGTGTATGTATGTATGTGCTTGTGTGTGTGTATGTGTAATGTGTTTGTGTGTGTGTGTTTGTGTATGTATGTATGTGTGTATGTACTGTGTGTATGTGCATATATATGTGCATGTATGTGTATATTTGTGTTTGTGTATGTATGTGTGTGTATGTACTTTCTATGTGTATGTACTGTGTGTATGTGCATATGTGTGTGTGTGTGTGTGTGTATGTATGTGTCTGTGTGTGTACTTTGTGTGTATGTACTTTCTGTGTGTATGTACTGTGTGTATGTGCATATATGTGTGTGTGTGTGTGTATGTATGTGTCTGTGTGTGTACTTTGTGTGTATGTACTTTCTGTGTGTATGTACTGTGTGTATGTGCATATATGTGTGTGTGTGTATGTGTATATTTGTGTTTGTGTGTGTATGTGTGTGTGTGTGTGTGTGTGTGTGTGTGTGTGTGTGTGTGGACACACGTAGACTTCGCCTTGTGTCGGGGCGAGTTGTCGTCCATCGGCGGCGGGGTGGGGTGCTCCGTCGGGCCGTGGGTATTACAGTGGGGTGAGTGGCGGTTTGTGCCCTTGTACTGGGGAAGGAAGCTGTTAGGACTGGAACCTGCGATTAGCACTTGCATACGGAGAGCCACACATGCGGGCGGCTTGCACGGCGGTGTGTAGCGGGGGTTAAAAGGCTGAAGGAGGTCACTTTCTTTAAATAAGCAAAGAGCTCCAGAGTCTTAAAACAAGTACCCGTTACATTCGTTACCTCTTTATTTACACTCCCAAGCTTCTGAGATAAGAGGGAACTTTATATAACTTCAATAATCCAATTTACACAACACTAAACACCCACAGGAGCTGTTTAAAACAATCCCCACATTTCAGCTACAACAGCTTCCTCTGATCTGCAAAGGCTTTCTACAAGAGTGTCTGTGGAAACACACTTGTGAAGTCAGGCACCGATGTTGGAAGAAAGTGTTTACAGTCTCTAGACTGTCAGTGTTTGATTGGGCTGAGGTCGGAAACTTGTTGTGGTCGAGTCTCGTACTTAATTCATCCATCCATTATCTTGCGCTTTATCCTCTACTAGGGGGGCGGGGGCGTGGGGGGTGGGGTTCCCCATGCGCATCCAGGGGAGAACGTTTCGGGCGCTGGGCAGATACACCCAGGACAGGACGCCAATCTATCACTGGGCACACACTTACTCACACAGACACACACACTCTATATTGGGCAATTTGGAGAACTCAATTGACTTTCATTCATTCATTATCTCCCGCTTTATCCTCTATTAGGGTCGTGGTGGGGTTCCCCATGTCCATCCAGGGGAGAACGTTTCGGGCGCTGGGCAGATACACCCAGGACAGGGCACCAATCTATCACTGGGCGCACACTCACTCACACAGACACACTCTATATGGGGCAATTTGGAGTTCTCAATTGACTTGATCCATGTTTTTGGACTGTGGGAGGAAACCGGAGAATCCGGAGGAAGCCCAACGCGGACACGGGGAGAACATGGAAACTCCACCCAGATTGGGATTGGAACCGGGAATCCCTAGTGCTGAGAGGAGAACATGCTAACCACTAAGCCACCGTGCCGTCGGACTTTATGTAGTGCTATTTACAGGTTCGCTTTATTCCCTCAGACTGAATATATATATATATATAGGTTCCCCATGCATATCCAGGGGAGAACGTTTCGGGCGCTGGGCAGATACACCCAGGACAGGACACCAATCTATCACTGGACACACACTCACTCACTCACGCATACACACTCTATATGGGGCAATTTGGAGAACTTAATTGACTTGATCCATGTTTTTGGACTGTGGGAGGAAACCGGAGAACCTTGCGGAAACCCACGCAGACACGGGGAGAACATGGAAACTCCACCCAGATTGGGATTGGAACCGGGAATCCCTAGTGCTGAGAGGAGAACATGCCAACCACTAAGCCACCGTGCTGCCAACCCTAATTTGTGTCACAGAAAATGGAAATGGTGTACAGTGCAGTAGCCAGATCCAGTGTACGAGATAAAAGTTGATCAACCACCCCACACCACCACCCCACACTCCCCCCCCACACCCCCACACCACCACCCCACCCCCACCTTGATGTTGTGGTATATTAATCTTGGCACATTAATATTCAGTTCCGGTTTTGATCTTCCTGTTTCTCTGAAACATTCCTGTTTATACTTGTTTAATGTCGTATGAGGAAAAGAGAGAGTCGTTCTGTATTCCGGGACATTTCACTCTTATTATGGATATTTTTAAAAACACTGATTCAGCAGCAGCTGTGAGTCACTTTGTTAATAGTGCTGTAGTTTTAAACATTAATCCATCCATTATCTTCTGCTTTATCCTATATCAGGGTCGCGGGGGGTTCCCCATGCCCATCCAGGGGAGAACGTTTCGGGCGCTGGGCAGATACACCCAGGACAGGACACCAATCTATCACTGGACACACACTCACTCACACAGACACACTCTATATGGGGCAATTTGGAGAATTCAATTGCCCTTGATCCATGTTTTTGGACTGTGGGAGGAAACCGGAGAACCCGGAGGAAACCCACACGGACACGGGGAGAACACGGAAACTCCACCCAGATGGGGATTCGAACCGGGAATCCCCAGCACTGAGAGGAGAAGATACCAACCACTAAGCCACCGTGCCTCCCTAGTTTTAGACATTCATTCATTCATTCGTTCATTATCTCCCGCTTTATCCTCTATTAGGGTCGTGGGGGGGTTCCCCATGCCCATCCAGGGGAGAACATTTCGGGCGCTGGGCAGATACATCCCGGACAGGGTGCCAATCCATCACTGGGCACACACTCACTCACACAGACACACTCTATATGGGGCAATTTGGAGAACTCAATTGACTTGATCCAAGTTTTTGGACTGTGGGAGGAAACCGGAGAACCCGGAGGAAACCCACACGGACACAGGGAGAACACGGAAACTCCACCCAGATTGGGATTCGAACCGGGAATCTCTAGTGCTGAGAGGAGAACATGCCAACCACTAAGCCACCGTGCCGCCCTAGTTTTAGACATATGAAATGAAATTAGATGAATGATGAAATGGTCTCCTGTAAATGGTGTGAATGTGAGTTTATGTGTAATTAATCGCACCTCGACGTTAAAATAGAAATCTGCTAAAGTCAGACCGCACCAAGTGACGCGCTGAGTGGTTTATTGTTTATGACCCCTGAAACACACCCATGAATCACATCGTCACCATAGCAAAGACACGGACACGCCCTGAATCATGCTGCGGGGTGTACGGTAGACTATTTACTAAAGATCGCTAAAATACTAATAAAATAAAGCTCCTTCAATCGCTTTCTGGGGACTGTAAAGAGTAAATAAACCTCCACTGGGTCTCGAAGAGCAAGAATGTCAAATGTCGTGGCAACTGAAGCAACGGCTTGATTTGAATACATGCATATATATATATATACACACATACATGCATGCACACACACACACACACACACACACACATATATATATATATATGGGCGGCACGGTGGCTTAGTGGTTAGCACGTTCGCCTCTCAGCGCTAGGCATTCCCGGTTCGAATCCCCATCTCGGTGGAGTTTCCATGTTCTCCCCGTGTCTGCGTGGGTTTCCTCCGGGTTCTCCGGTTTCCTCCAACAGTCCAAAAACATGGATCAAGTCAATTGAGTTCTCCAAATTGCCCCATATAGAGTGTGTCTGTGTGAGTGAGTGTGTGCCCAGCGATGGATTGGCGCCCTGTCCTGGGTGTATCTGCCCAGCGCCCGAGATGTTCTCCCCTGGATGGACATGGGGAACCCCCCCCCCCAACCCTAATATAGGGTAAAGCGGGAGATAATGAATGAATGAATGAATATATATATATGTGTGTGTATACACATTCACACATACAGTTCATACATATATATATATATATATATATATATATATATATATATATATATATATACACACACACACACACATATATGCATGTATGTATGTGTGTACTGTGTGTGTGTGTGTGTGTGTGTGTGTGTGTGTGTGTGTGTGTGTGTGTGTGTATTAACGGACCATTTTATATTTGCTGCTTGATTTCTTCTCCATCCACAATAAAAATTATGAAAACTTTAAATAAATAAATCAGGAAATGTTATATATTTTGCTTCTGATTGTTGGTGTTAATGTGAGAAAAAAAGGAAGTGGTTCGTAACTTCTGCTTGTTATTGTTTAAAGGTGAATCTTTGCCTTGTTCTTCATTTTAATCTGATAAATAACCAAAAATGACTTTATTAGACTCATAAAGAAATAATGATGCTGCTTTATTACCTTAAACAACCTTAAAGAAACAACATGTCTACTATAATCCATCAGAACCGACGGTTGCCTATAATAGCTCATGAACAACGATTGCCATTGTTACAATAACAATGGTTCAGCAAAGTTTGCCACGACTGCTACTATCCCTCATGAACGGTTGCCATGACTACTATAATAACCAACGAAAAAAAGTTTCCCCAACTGCTGTAATCCCTTATATCGACTACTATAATAGCTTATGAACGACTGTTGCCATAACCGGTATAATCCTCCATAACAATGGTTCAGCATGGTTTGCCACGACTGCTACTATCCCTCATGAACAACGGTTGCCACGACTACTATAATAACCAAGGAAAAAAAGTTGCCCCAACTGCTGTAATCCCATATATCAACTACTATAATAGCTTATGAACGACGGTTGCCATAACATTATAATCCTCCATAACAATGGTTCAGCAAGGTTTGCCACGACTGATATTATCCATCATGAACGGTTGCCACAACTACTATAATCAATGAAAAATGGTTGCCACAACTGCTGTAATCCCTTATATGAACTACTATAATAGCTCATGAACGACGGTTGCCACGACTACTATAATAACCAATGAAAAATGGTTGCCACAACTGCTGTAATCCCTTATATCAACTACTATAATAGCTCATGAACAACGGTTGCCATAACTATATTATCCCTCATTAAGGAAAGGTTATTCCTGAGGTTTTATATTTCTGGCTCATGTTTTTCAGGGAACCAGCTCAAAGATGGCAGCCTACACCGGGTTCCAAGGCAGCCATGTTGGTGAAGGTGAACAGCAACGGCCGGAACCAGTACTCCTCTGCTAACCCCCGCGCCTTCCTTTACCTGACCTCCCCCGCCAGCACCAGCTCCTCTCCCGTCCCCACCCACTCCAGGGCCGGCTCCTTCGGCACGATTGCAGTTACTGGAGACGCCAAACCATCCTACACCCTCCTCAAGAAGTCCGACAACAGTTTCGGCCTGGTGATGCCAAACTCCACCGCGCCTTCCTGCCCCAACCTGCTGCGCCCATCCTCTCCCAAGTACGCAGCCACGCCCCCTGCGCCAATCTACGACGAACCCCCGACTAGTGAGCCGCCCATTTACGATGAGCCACCACTGGAGATGGAGGTGGAAGGTGCTGAGATGACTCGACTACCTTACATGTCGCACAGCATGACCAGAGTGGCTTCCCCCCCAAAACTCCTCCAGTTCCCCCACGGCAAGCACAAGCGTAACCCCTCAGCGGGGGAGTACAGCGCGGCTGGGCGCGAGTGCATAAAGCACATGGTGAACGTAGAGCTGCAATCGGGCGAGGCCGCGAAAGAGGAGGCGTCTACGGAGAAGAAACAGCCGTGGCACAGTCGCCAGAGCAGCTTGGCGTCTCAGGAGTACCCCACACCCACCACGGTTACGTATCAGGACTCGGGGTATTCAACCGGCCCATCGCCCAGTCTGCGCAGGAAGAACCGGAGGCGGGCGGTACCGGGGCAGGTGCAGGGCAGCGGCAGCGAGCTCGGCGAGAAGCTGATGGCCGAGATGAAGGTGGCGCTGATGGGTTCGCAGGGATCTCTGAGGAGCGCGACGCTGCCCGGGGCAAAGTCTGGATCGAGAGACGATGTGAGGGGCAGCGAGCGCTCCCTCTTCAGCCGGCATGCCGATACCCCGCCGGCGCCCCCTGATGGTCTGGCGGGGCGGCAGAAGCGGACGTATGAGAAGGTGGACTCGATGGAAAAGAGCATTACCTCCGAACTCAGCCTGTCCTCTCCAGAGCCTCCAGCATCACCCTCACAGGTGAGAGGACTTACTCACCACTGATGATCTCTGATGGGTTATCTGTCATGGTCTCACACACACACACACACACACACACACAGTGTGTGTGTGTGTTTATATACAGTTGTGATCAAATTTATTCAACCCCCACTGAAATAAAGTGTTTTGGCCAGTTTGACATTGTATGGATATTTCAGTCATCTTATACAATTATATGGTAGTAGTGGCACTGTCTTTATCACATCATTATCAGTTTTATTATGACATTATTTTTTAGTACTTAGTATTATTTTCCAGTTATGACAGCTTTTGAAGCATAGCTTACATATTATCTTGCAGCGACCTATGGGTATCTAGCCCATTTTAGCCTCCAGTTAGTCACATTCTTAGGCTTGCACTGCAATTCTTTATCCCACCAGAGGTTCTATATATAGTCTGGTGATGCGATGGCCACTCTATCCATGTTCAACCATAGTGGACTTGGATGTGTGCTTATCATTGTCCTGTTAGGTCCAACGTCTCCCACGGCCGCTTTGTGACTGACTCCATCACATTTTTCTCCTGGTACTGAAGGGAATTCATGGTACCCTGCACACGTTGAAGCTTTCCTGTACCATTAGAAGCAAAACAGCCCCAAAGCATAATTGACCCCCCCGCGCCATGCTTCACAGTAGGCAAGCCTGGTTCTTCCTCCTCCAAACATAGCGCTGGTCCATTGTCCCAAACAGTTCTAATTTAGTTTCATCTGACCACAGTACACTGTCCCAAAACCTTTGTGTGCTTGTCCACATGACTTTTGGCATACTGCAGTCGACTTTTCTTGTTCTTTGGAGTCAGCAAGGGGGTGCGCCTGGAGTTTCTGGCATGGAGGTCTTCGTTATCCGCGCCTATTGTCCTGAGCTGAAACTTCAGTCACATCTGACAGGTCTTTTTTCAGTTCCTTAGCAGTCACGCGGGCATTTTTTCTCCACATTACGCTTCAGGTAGCCACAGCAGTCGCAGTCAGGATGTTTCTGGTAAGTTTCCACTGTGCCCTTTAACTTGAACTTGCGAATGATACTTCCGATAGTGTCTCTTGGAATATTTAACAACTTCGCAATCTTTTTTATATCCATTGCCATTCTTGTGCAGGGCAATAACCTCTTCTCTTGTCTTCTGGGACCATTCTTCTTGCCTTCCCATGCTTGTAAACACACCAGTAGATGTCTAGAAGGAGCTGAGTATCACAGTCCTTTTAAATCTGCCTAATTGGTGCTTATCATGCTTGATTGCTGCTCGTTGACATCCCAGGTGTTTTCCCCTGATTGAAAACACTGGAATGAACCTCTGTTCTTATGAGTGGTAGTTGTAAAGGGGTTGAATAATTGTGTCAATGAAGAAATCACAAAAAGGCCATTTAATACTTTATGACAAAAACAATTGATGCTATCTTAGTTGCATTAGTTTCTTTAACAAGTCCTTGTAAGACATTATGAACACAATTACAAATGTGCACTGTATCGCAGCATTGTGAATAAATATGATCACAACTGTATATATATATATATATATATATATATATATATATATATATATATATATATATATATATATATATATATATGTATGGCGTAGTGGCACTGTTATACACATTTTATATGCTAATATATTTTATCTATTATTATTATTATTATATATTATTCTATACTACTTTTATATATAGTGTATATATATATATTCTTAGGCGGCACGGTGGCTTAGTGGTTAGCAATGTTCTCCTCTCAGTGTTAGGGATTCCCGGTTCGAATCCCCATCTGGGTGGAGTTTTCCATGTTCTATGTCCGCGTGGGTTCTCCTCCGGGTTCTCTCCGGTTTTCCTTCTACAGTCCAAAAACATGGATCAAGTCAATTGAGTTCTCCAAATTGCCCCATATAGAGTATGTCTGTGTGAGTGAGTGTGTGCCCAGCGATATATTGGTGCCCTGTCCTGGGTGTATCTGCCCAGCGCCTGAAACGTTCTCCCCTGGATGGGCATGGGGAACCCCCCTGACCCTAGTAGAGGATAAAGCAGAAGATGGATATATATACAGCACACTGTATGTGTGTATGTATATATATATATATATATATATATATATATATATATATATACATACAGTGTGCTGTCAGTTACTATGGTAACAATAGTAGTAAATGTTTCCTGTCTCAGGGGGTTAAACTGACTCACATGATTTTATGTTCTCTGTGCACATTGTGTCTCTGTGTATTATTTCCTTTTTTCCATGTTACCGCCTGATGATTCAGTATTTGGGAAACTTCATTGTGTACTTCAGTATGTAACCCGTAACACACACAGCTGACGGGACAGGAATTTCTTTGATTGATAGATTGCTATACTTTATTAATCCCACAACAGGGAAATTCAAATGATAAATAATAATAAATACTAAATGAAAGATAAATAGATCACGAGTGGCACGGTGGCTTAGTGTTTAGCATGTTCTCCTCTCAGCACTAGGGATTCCCGGTTCGAATCCCAATCTGGGTGGAGTTTCCATGTTCTCCCCGTGTCCGCGTGGGTTTCCTCCGGGTTCTCCGGTTTCCTCCCATAGTCCAAAAACATGGATCAAGTCAATTGAACTCTCCAAATTGCCCCATATAAAGTGTGTCTGTGTGAGTGAGTGTGTGTCCAGTGATAGATTGGCGTCCTGTCCTGGGTGTATCTGCCCAGCGCCTGAAACGTTCTCCTTTGGATGGGCATGGAGAACCCCCCCGACCCTAATAGAGGATAAAGCGGAAGATAATGGATGAATGGATGATTAATCGGGTTATTTCTTTTATCCAAAGTAAGTTAACGAGTAGCGTGGCATGGTGGTTTAGTGGTTTAGCATGTTCTCCTCTCAGTACTAGGGATTCCCGGTTCGAATCCCAATCTGGGTGGAGTTTCCATGTTCTCCCCGTGTCCGTGTGGGTTTCCTCCGGGTTCTCCGGTTTCCTCCCACAGTCCAAAAACATGGATCAAGTCAATTGAGTTCCACAAATTGCCCCATATAGAGTGTGTTTGTATGAGTGTGTATGTCTGTCCAGTGATAGATTGGCGCCCTGTCCTGGGTGTATCTGCCCAGCGCCCGAAACGTTCTCCCCTGGATGGACACTAGATAATGGATGGGTGAATAGATCAGTAACTAACACTTTTCACAGATATACATTTCAAAATCTTGTAGAACACCTTTATAAAATAACAGAACGCTGCAATAATGAGAAGAACAAGGTCTAATGGGTTTTCTAAACGTCTCTGTAGGTGCAGGGTGAGGGTGTTGGGGTCATGTACAGTGCATTAATCCCAAAATCCCAAATTTAACCCTCGAAAAACCATTCCCAGTTGCATAGACAGTCATGTAAAGACGGAATCCGCGGTCTGTCTGCATTCATAAGGACCAGAACAGATGCAGAAGAGGGTTCCAGCCAGAACCCAAGGGTCAGAGCTGAAAACTGACCCACGACTGATTGAGCATGACATGTTGAAACAGCGCGGGGTGAAAGTGATGAATAGCTGCCATGTGTGCTGCATTCTTTCGCTGGTAGTCAGACTGCTGCGTCGGCCTCGGGTTAGAACCTCTCCATGCCTGGATCAAGTCAATTGATCCACAAATGTGCCCCATATCCAGAGTCGTGTTTGTATGAGTGTGTATGTCTGTCCAGTGATAGATTGGCGCCCAGTCTGTCCTGGGTGTATCTGCCCAGCGCCCGAAACGTTCATCCCCTGGATGGACACTAGATAATGGATGGGTGAATAGTTCCAGTAACTAAAACTTTTCACAGATATACATTTCAAAATCTTGTAGAACACCTTTATAAATAACAGAACGCTGCAATAATGAGAAGTAGGTCTAATGGGTTTTTCTAAACGTCTCTGTAGGTGCAGGGTGAGGGTGTTTGGGGTTCATGTACAGTGTAATCCAAAATCCCAAATTTAACCCTCGAAAAACCATGTTCCCAGTTGCATAGACAGTCATGTAAAGACGGAATCCGCGGTCTGTCTGCATTCATAAGGACCAGAACAGATGCAGAAGAGGGTTCCAGCCAGAACCCAAGGGTCAGAGCTGAAAACTGACCCACGACTGATTGAGCATGACATGTTGAAACAGCGCGGGGTGAAAGTGATGAATAGCTGCCATGTGTGCTGCATTCTTTCGCTGGTAGTCAGACTGCTGCGTCGGCCTCGGGTTAGAACCTCTCCATGCCTGGAACCCTATCCCGCTCCTGCGTCGCGATGATGTCATGCTAAAATCCAGAACCAGAACACGAGAAGAAATGGGCCGATGTGGAAAGGTGACTAATGTGGTCGGAGTGCTGGGTCTTAACCTTCATCTTCATCTTCATCTATATCTTCATCTGAAGATCTGCTCTCGTGGCTCACTGTCCCATCACGTCGAAAAAGCGCTGATACGTGATTTTTTATCACGTATCAGCGCTTTTTTTACAGCACAGTCTCAGAAGCGGCGGCACGGTGGCTTAGTGTTTAGCATGTTCTCCTCTCAGCGCTAGGGATTCCCGGTTCGAATCCCCATCTGGGTGGAGTTTCCATGTTCTCCCTGTGTCCGCGTGGGTTTCCTCCGGGTTCTCCGGTTTCCTCCCACAGTCCAAAAACATGGATCAAGTTAATTGAGTTCTCCAAATTGCCCCATATAGAGTGTGTCTGTGTGAGTGAGTGTGTGCCCAGCGATAGATTGGCGCCCTGTCCTGGGTGTATCTGCCCTGCGCCCAAAACGTTCTTCCCTGTGTGGGCATGGAGAACCCCCCCCCCCAATAGAGGATAAAGCGGGTGATAATGAATGAATGAATTAATGAATGAATGAATGTCTAAAACTAGGGAGGCATGGTGGCTTAGTGGTCAGCATGTTCTCCTCTCAGCACTAGGGATTCCCGGTTCGAATCCCCATCTGGGTGGAGTTTCCATGTTCTCCCTGTGTCCGCGTGGGTTTCCTCCGGGTTCTCCGGATCAAGTGGATCAAGTTAATTGAATTCTCCAAATTGCCCCATATAGAGTGTGTCTGTGTGAGTGAGTGTGTTTCCAGCGATAGATTGGCGCCCTGTCCTGGGTGTATCTGCCCAGCGCCCGAAACGTTCTCCCCTGGATGGGATGGGAACCTCCTGCGACCCTAGTTAATGGATAGATGGATGATTATGATATACTTATTATATCACTTAAATAAACCTCCCACAGTCCAAAAACATGGATCAAGGTGTATTGAATCTCCAAATTGCCCCATATAGCCCCCCCTGCATCACACCATACGTTGTATTAGCTCCTAAATCAAGCTCGTTCTCGCTCGCCGATGAGAACTGCGTAGCGGGAAGGTTAAAGCACATGTGTGCGGGTCGGAAAATCTGATCTCAGTGAAGTTTCCCCGTCTGATACGCTGCCGACGGCATGGTGAAGACATCAGTAGAACCCGGGTTCGAGAAGGCTGCATCATTAAAAGCGGACCACATGTGGCAGCGAGTCTGGGGTTCCGCTTTCTAAAGCTCGGCTTGTTTTGATCGGCTGACAGACGTGTTCTTATTGCGCTGTGGAGAACTTTAACGGTCTGTTGTAACTGATTAAAGGTTACATTTACATCGAGACCTTCAGCAGAGACTTTAATCTGTTCATCCTGATGTTGGGTTTACAATTAGTGCTGAAGATCATAGAAATGTCATGAAACTAAACATCCATCCATTATCTTCTGCTTTATCCTCTATTAGGGTCGCTGGGGGGTTCCCCATGCCCATCCAGAGGAGAACGTTTCGGGCGCTGGGCAGATACACCCAGGACAGGATGCCAATCTATCACTGGGCACACATTCACTCTCACACACACTCTATATGGGGCAATTTGGAGAACTCAATTGACTTGATCCATGTTTTTGGACTGTCGGAGGAAACCGGAGAACCTGGAGGAAACCCACGGGGACACGGGGAGAACATGGAAACTCCACCCAGATTGGGATTCGAACCGGGAATCCCTAGTGCTGATAGGAGAACATGCTAAACACTAAGCCACCGTGCCACACTACTCATAAATCACTTTCGATAAAATAAATAACCCGATTTAATTTATCCATCCATCCATTATCCTCCACTTTATCCTCTATTAGGGTCGTGGGGGGGGTTCCCCATGCCCATCCAGGGGAGAACGTTTCGGGCGCTGGGCAGATACACCCAGGACAGGACACCAATCTATCACTGGACACACACTCACTCACACAGACACACTCTATATGGGGCAATTTGGAGAACTCAATTGACTTGATCCATGTTTTTGGACTGTGGGAGGAAACCGGAGAACCCGGAGGAAACCCACGTGGACACGGGGGGAACATGGAAACTCCACCCAGAATGGGATTCGAACCGGGAATCCCTAGCGCTGACAGGAGAACATGCTAACCACTAAGCCACCATGCCACGCTACTCGTAAATCAATTTCGATAAAATAAATAACCCGATTAATCCGTTATCATCCACTTTATCCTCTACTAGGGTAACTATGGGTTCCCCATGTCCATCCAGGGGAGAACGTTTCGGGCGCTGGGCAGATACACCCAGGACAGGACGCCAATCTATTGCTGGACACACACTCACTCACACATACACACTCTTTACGGGGCAATTTGGAGAACTTAATTGACTTGATCCATGTTTTTGGACTGTGGGAGGAAACCGGAGAACCCGGAGGAAGCCCACGTGGACACGGGGGGAACATGGAAACTCCACCCAGATTGGGATTCGAACCGGGAATCCCTAGCACTGAGAGGAGAACGTGCTAACCACTAAACCAACGTGCCGCCGGTCTTTGTAGTGTTTTTTAAAGGTTCTCTTTGTTCCTCACCCCGCCGCTCTTACTTTATTCCCTCAGACTGGAACACTGGAATCCAAAAGCCAAGCGAACCTCCACCCCCAGCTGGGAGACGACCGCGCTGATGATTTGGAGAACCACGTCGCCTCCTCCGTCTCATCTCTGCCTACCCCGCAGACGCCTAACCCCGCAACCGGACCCACCTACCAGTACCCCTATACCACCCTGTGCAAGCCTCCGGTCGACGTGGACATTGAGGCCTGGGCCACCAAGAACCTGAACCAGCACACGCGGGGTTTGCTCCGCCGGCGCGTCTCCATTGCGACCATGCTGTCCTGGAGCAGCGCCTCCATCAGGAAGCCCATGCTGATCTCCAGCGACCGCGCCGTCAAAAAGGAGGCGTGCGACCTGTTCAAGCTGGTGCAGGTGTACATGGGGGACCGGCCGGCGCGGCTCGATCAGCGTCACGTGGCCCTGCTGGTGGTGAACAAGTGCTGGAGCATGCAGGGTCTGCGAGACGAGCTGTACGTCCAGCTGATCCGGCAGACCACCGACAACCTGGACCTCAACAGCCTGCGCGCCGGATGGGAGCTCATGGCCATCAGCCTGGCCTTCTTCTCCCCGTCGCCCAAGTTCAGACGCTATCTGGAGGGTTACATCCAGAGACACCTGGAGCCCAGCAACGACAAGAAGAGTGAGTATACTGCATGCAGAAGACAGAGAAATAGGGCTGCAACTAACGATCATTTTGATAATCGATTAATCGGTCGATTATTTTTTTCGATTAATCGATGAATCGGATAAATTACCAAAAAAATTCCATGTTTTTACGTTTAATCATTTAGCAGACGCTTTTATCCAAAGATGGATGTTTTTCAGTAAAATTTAGGGGTGAGCTGCAATATTCGCTGATTCGACGATTCGATTCGGAGAACCGTCGTCGACTATGAACCTCATAGTCGAATGTACCATTTTGACCACATGGGGGTGTCCATGGCTGCTGCTAAGCATTAGTTTTTATATGAAATGTCTTTGTTTTTATATATATAGCCTTTTGTCAAATAAAATCGTCCTAATTTCTAGAAAAAAAAAGAAAAACAAAAAAAAAGGTTTTCTTTTGTTAGAAAAACAAGTAAAATATAAAAAAAAATTTTTTTTAAAGACTACGCTTATAGCGCCATCTTGTGGTGAGATTTTAACTGATTCGACTATCAGTCGACTATAGGGAAAATCTGACGAATCAGATTCGACTATGAAAAATTGTAGTTGAATACAGCCCTAGTAAAATTATTCTAGAGTAGGGCTGTATTCAACTAAAGATTTTCATAGTCGAATCTGATTCGTCAGATTTTCCCTATAGTCGACTGATAGTCGAATCAGTTAAAATTTCACCACAAGATGGCGCTAAGGGCGTAGTTTAAATTTTTAAATTTTTTAATTTATTTTACTTGTTTTTCTAACAAGTAAACTTTGTTTTTCTTTTTTCTTTTTTTTTCTAGAAATTAGGATGATTTGATTTGACAAAAGGCTATATATATATAACAAAAACAAAGACATTTCATGTAAAAACTAATGCTTAGCAGCAGCCATGGGCACCCCCATGTGGTCAAAATGGTACATTCGACTATGAGGTTCATAGTCGACTACGGTTCTCCGAATCGAATCGTCGAATCAGCGAATATTGCAGCTCACCCCTATTCTATAGTATTATATATAGTAAATTCATTCAAAATGTTTAAATTACACGTTCTCCTCTCAGCGCTAGGGATTCCTGCTTCGAATCCCCATCTGGGTGGAGTTTCCATGTTCTCCCCGTGTCTGCGTGGGTTTCCTCCGGGTTCTCCGGTTTCCTCCCACAGTGCAAAAACTTGGATCAAGTTAATTGAATTCTCAAAATTGCCCCATATAGAGTGTGTCTGTGTGAGTGGTGTGTGCCCAGCGATGGATTGGCGCCCTGTCCTGGGTCTATCTGCCCAGCGCCCGAAACGTTCTCCCCTGGATGGGCATGGGGAACCCCACCGCGACCCTAATAGAGGATAAAGCGGGAGATAATGAATGAATGAATGAATGTTTTAATTAACATTTCCTGTAATTAATGAAAAGCACAATGAAAGAAATAATGCATCATCTAAACATCCCTCACTTAACAACAAAAGTCAACTCCAAATAACACATGACACTCAGTTGCCCCTCAGTAATGAACCAAATATTGTCTGTTCTGTAGCCTATTGGAAAAAAAATAATTAACAAATGAACTAATTAACAATCAGCTATGGAAAAAAAATTAACAAATTATCCAGTTAACAAAAAAATACCTCTTGTGTGAAATTTCAATTGGACACTGGGACATATCTGGCTGCTTTGCACACTGTGTACAAGGCTTCCCGTTTGTCTGGTCGCGGTCTGAAGGGGGGGGGGGGGGGGGGGGGGGGGGGACGCTCGCAGTGTCCCAGTGCCGGGACATTTAAAGCCACGTACTTTTACGGCGTGCGCGTGTGCGCGTCAATCCCCCGCTCCCCTGCGGTGTGCTGCTATTGATCCGCTAAAAACCAGGACATGTCCTCACTTTAAAAAATAAACCGGGACAGGACGTGACATACGGACATGTCCAGGGAAATACGGACGTATTCGTATAACGGACGTTAAGACACGTTCTCTATCGCGACCCAACGAATCGATAATGGAAATTCATTATCGATACTTTGGATAATCGATTTTTATCGATTTTATCGATTCGTTGTTGCAGCCCTACAGAGAAATAGCCTTTAATGCTCTAAAACAATGACGTGGGTTCGTGTGACGCAAAGACGCGTCTTCTGCTTAGAAAATGATAACCGCTGGCCGCAGCATGTGAACCACGCCGGAAGTCAGATAAAGGATGAGAGCAAAATTAGAACATTTTGTTTTGCAGAGTGCGTTGGGAAAATACGTGGGACCCAACGGCCGCAGACAGAGACAAAAGTTTAAAGGTTTATGTTATGGGTTTATCCATCCATCCATTATCTTCCGCTTCATCCTATATTAGGGTCACGTGGGGGGGGTTCCCCATGCCCATCCAGGGGAGAACGTTTCGGGCGCTGGGCAGATACACCCAGGACAGGACGCCAATCTATCACTGGACACACACTCACTCACACAGACACACTCTATATGGGGCAATTTGGAGAACTCAATTGACTTGATCCATGTTTTTGGGCTGTGGGAGGAAACCGGAGAACCCGGAGGAAACTCACGCGGACACGGGGAGAACATGGAAACTCCACCCGGATTGGGATTAGAACCGGGAGTCCCTAGAGCTGAGAGGAGAACATGCTAAACACTAGGCCTGTTATAGGTTTATTTAAGGGATATAATAAGTATATAATAATCATCCATCCATTAACTAGGGTTCCCCATGCCCATCCAGGGGAGAACGTTTCGGGCGCTGGACAGATACACCCAGGACAGGACGCCAATCTATCACTGGACACACACTCACTCACACAGACACACTCTATATGGGGCAATTTGGAGAACTCAATTGACTTGATCCATGTTTTTGGACTGTGGGAGGAAACCGGAGAACCCGGAGGAAATCCACACGGACACGGGGAGGACATGGAAACTCCACCCAGATGGGGATTCGAACCGGGAATCCCTAGCGCTGAGAGGAGAACATGCTAATCACTGAGCCACCGTGCCGCCACTGGATTCTTAATATTCCACTATTTTTAAACCATGGAAACAAAGCCCCATAAACTATGGTTCTGCGTTTCCTGTCGTTCTCATCAGTGAGAGATGTATTTTTATGAGCTTGTGGCCTCCACCAATCAGCAGGCCACGTGGAAAGTCGCCGTTAATTTTAGTGCTGGAATGAAAATGGCTGAGTTCCAGTTCAAACAGGATGCAAACGCGGGGAACGAGGAAAAGCTGGAGCTCGAGATCCACAGAACAAAACCTGATGATCTGTTTTTCAGGTGGAGCAGTAAACGGCGTGAGAGGGTGAGGGGTGAGGGTGTGAGGGCGCGAGGGCGGTTTTAAAACCAGTGTTCATACTGAAAAGGAATTGTTTCTTTGCTCTGTCAGTTCTGCAGAAGATTATGGAACAACAGGACATCAAGAACAAGAAGAACTCGAAGTCCAGGAAGAAGAGGAAACAAAACAATGAAGAGGAGGAAGAACAGGGTATGCCTTACTGTACCATGGCACACACACACACACACACACACACACACACACACACACACACACACACACACACACACTGTACTGTGTTACTGTTCGTTATTGTTATCTTTATCGTACATCCAGCCGTAACCCCAGCAACCAAAAGCCAAACAATTCAGATTTCTGAAACCCATCCATCCATTATCCTCCACTTTATCCTCTATTAGGGTCGCGGGGGGGGGTTCCCCATGCCCATCCAGGGGAGAACATTTCGGACGCTGGGCAGATACACCCAGGACAGGACGCCAATCTATCACTGGACACACACTCACTCACACAGACACACTCTATATGGGGCAATTTGGAGAACTCAATTGACTTGATCCATGTTTTTGGACTGTGGGAGGAAACCGGACAACCCGGAGGAAACCCACGTGGACACGGGGAGAACATGGAAACTCCACCCAGATTGGGATTCGAACCGGGAATCCCTAGCGCTGAGAGGAGAACATGCTAATTACTAAGTCGTGCTGCCCGATTTCTGACACCATTTGTTTATAATTAAACACATTTATTTAAATTTCATTTTATTTTTAATGATATAGTACCAGTCACATGTTTGGACACGCCCCCTTTTTGCTCCACTCAGTTCCACGTCCTGTAAAGATGGACTTTGTAGTTCTCCAATTCCCGACTGTAGTCCATCTGTTTGTGTTCTACAGTACATACTGTGTACGTCCCCTTTACTCTGTTCTAATGATCAGAACCCCAATAGTAGCACCACAGAGCAGGGGTTATTTGGTTCCTATCCCAGCAGTGTGACTGAGGTGTTTAAACTGCTGCACTAAACCCCCCCCCCACCACATCAGTGTCACTGCAGAACTGACAATAAACAATCCACCACCCAAATGATACCTGTTCTGTGATGCTCCTGACCAACAGAGAACAGAGAACCAACAGGGACTAACAACAACAAAGAACACAGATGGACTACAGTCTGGAATTGTAGAACTACAAAGTCCATCTATATGATAAGTGGAGGATATAGGGGATGGAGCAAGAAGGGGGCGTGGCCAAACTTCTGACTGTTCAGTATATGATATTGGATTTTAGGTTTGTGGGGTTCCACTGTTTTTGATGCTCCATATATTTTAAGTCTTGGATTTTCTGGCTCCTTTTTGTGTACACACACACACACACACACACACACACACACACACACACACACACACACATGCATGTAATTACCTTTCTAAGTATCTCCATAATCACTTAATCCCATACACTTGTGCATACACCGTTCCCAAAGTGAGAGTTCAGTGAGAATGAGATTAAGAATGAGAGGAAAGAAAGTCTAGAACAGTAAACAGTCTCACTCATAATCACCCCGCTGGGTCTGCGGGGGGGGGGCACCTGAAATGTTATTTTCCCACCCTTTATCCATCTTCTGTTATTTATCTCCGCTCTCAGTGACATAACAGTTATCATGTGTACATGAGGTTCTCAGCTGATAAACATTAGAACATGTTCTAGCTGCGAACTTCAGAGGAAGCTGATTGTGCTTTACTGCTCAGACCGGATGCAGTATTATAAAACATCATGGCATTGTATTTAACATGATGGCAGGTTCCAATCCCAATCCCCCCCACCCCCCGTGACCCTAGTAGAAGATAAAGCAGAAGATAATGGATGGATGGATGGATGAATCAGGTTATTAATTTATCCAAAGTGATTTACGAGTAGCGTGAAACGGTGGTTAGTATGTTCTCCTCTCAGCACTAGGGATTCCCGGTTCAAATCCGGTTCAATCTGGATGGAGGCATGTTCTCTCCGTGTCGTGTCCGGGTTTTCTCTGGGTTCATCAGTTTCCTCCCACAGTCCAAAAACATGGATTCAAGGTGAAATGGCTGCTCTAAATTGCCTCTACATAGTGTGAGTGAGTGTGTGCTCAGTGTTGGATTGGCACCCTGTCCTGAAACGCTGGCAAGACCCTAGAAGATGATCAAGTGGAGGAGAATTTTATACCCAACTATGAATTAATGTCTGTCTTAACCTTTAATTAACCTTTATTGTTATTCAATACACTTGGTGTACACAGGGGATTGTACATAAAGAGGTAGTGAAACATGGGTATAAAGTATACAGAAAATAAAAGTAAATATATATATATATACAGTTGTGATCAAATTTATTCAACCCCCAATGCTGCGAAGGGTTTTATGGAATTCAGTGCACATTTGTAATTGTGTTCATAATGAAATCTTACAAGGACTTGTTAAAGAACTAAATGCAACTAAGATAGCATCAATTGTTTTTGTCATAAAAGTATTAAATGGCCTTTTTGTGTTTTCTTCATTGACACAATTATTCAACCCTTTACAACTACCACTCATAAGAACAGAGGTTCATTCCAGTGTTTTCAATCAGGTATTGAAAACACCTGTGGATGTCAACGAGCAGCAATCAAGCATGATAAGCACCAATTAGGCAGATTTAAAAGGACTGTGATACTCAGCTCCTTCTAGACATCTACTGGTGTGTTTACAAGCAAGGTGAAGGCAAGAGAATGGTCCAGAAGACAAGAGAAGAGGTTATTGCTCTTCACCAAGAATGGCAATGGATATAAAAAGATTGCGAAGTTGTTAAATATTCCAAGAGACACTATCGGAAGTATCATTCGCAAGTTCAAGTTACAGGGCACAGTGGAAACGTTACCTGGTCGTGGCAGAAAGAAGATCCTGACCGCGACTGCTGTGCGCTACCTGAAGCGTAATGTGGAGAAAAAATCCCCGCGTGACGGCTAAGGAACTGAAAAAAAGACTGTCAGATGTGGGCACTGAAGTTTCAGCTCAGACAATAAGGCGCGCACTGCATAACGAAGACCTCCACAGCCAGAACTCCAGGCGCACCCCCTTGCTGACTCCAAAGAACAAGAAAGAAGTCACTGCAGCTATGCCAAAAGTCATGTGGACAAGCCACAAAGGTTTTGGGACAGTGTACTGTGGTCAGATGAAACTAAATTAGAACTGTTTTGGGACAATGGAACCAGCGCTATGTTTGGAGGAGGAAGAACCAGGCTTATGAACCCAAAAGAACACCTTGCCTACTGTGAAGCATGGCTGGGGGGGTCAATTATGCTTTGGGTCTGTTTTGCTTCTAATGGTACAGGAAAGCTTCAACGTGTGCAGGGTACCATGAATTCCCTTCAGTACCAGAGGAGATCTTGGAGGAAAATGTATGGAAAGTAGCAGTCCACAAAACCTGCGGCTTTGGGAGACGTTGGACCTTCCAACAGGACAATGATCCGGAAGCACACCGTTTCCAAAGTCCACTAGAGCATGGTTTTGAACACAAAGGCTGGAACATTCTAGAGTTGGCCATCGCATCACCAGACTTAAATCCAATTGAGAACCTCGGGGCGGACCTAAAGAAGGCAGTTTGCACGTGCGCAAGCCTAAGAATGTGACTGAACTGGAGGCTTTTGCCCATGAATGCAGGGCTAAGATACCCATAGGTCGCTGCAAGACACTTGTGTCAAGCTATGCTTCACGACTTGAAAGCTGTCATAACTGGAAAAGGATGTTGTACTAAGTACTAAAAAATAATGTCACTAGGGGGTTGAATAAAACTGATAATGATGTGAGCACAGTAAAGACATTTGTGGTTATTCCATCATAAATATTATGTTATATTTGTCTAATTTATAAGTGCCTCTTTGATATAATTGTAAATAAGATGACTGAAATGATCCAAATCAATGTCAAACTGGCCAAAACACTTTATTTCAGTGGGGGTTGAATAAATTTGATCACAACTGTACATATACTAGGTATTCCCGGTTTGATTCCCAGTCTGGGTGGAGTTTCCATGTCCTCTCCGTGTCCGCATGGGTTTCCTCCGGGTTCTCTGGTTTCCTCCCACAGTCCAAAAACATGGATCAAGTCAATTGAGTTCTCCAAATTGCCCCATATATAGTGTGTGTGTGAGAGTGAGTGTGTATCCAGCGATAGATTGGCGCCCTGTCCTGGGTCTATCTGCCCAGCACCCGAGACGTTCTCCCCTGGATGGGCATAGGGAACCCCACCGTGACCCTAATAGAGGATAAAGCGGAAGATGATGGATGGATCCATATATATATATATATATATATATATATATATATACACACACACACAGCAGCATAGGTTTAAAAAAGGAATGAGAATGTGATTTTTGAAATGAGAATGTGAATTGTAAAGGATTAAAATTAAAATTCTAAATTAAAATAGATTGTTTATATAACTGTATAAATATGTACATTATATAATATATAAATTATAGCTATAAAATATAGATAAAGACCTGGGGTGTTGCACATAAACCGCTCAGGTCTTTTATCTCTATTTTACAGCTATAATTGATTTATTCATATATAAATAAAAATGGTCCATGTTGTAATAACAGTTTAAAAGTCCGGTGGCTCGTAGCTCCATCAGTTCTGCCCGGCAACTACAGCTGTGATCGCCCCCTGACTCACCCTCCTGCAAATGTGAAGTTGGTTAGTGATTCACAGAAGCGCGTAATTAAAGCCGCCGTATCCCAAACTCTTGCTAGCGTGCAATCACTGCCATGCGAGGCCGCGAGCGCCCGTTACTCACGGCTCCAGGACGCCGCCGGAAGCTCGCTCGAGTGCAATTAGCTGACTCAAGGTGTGTGTTTGAGAGTCTTGGCCCTGTTTATAGAAGGATCCCCGATGCGAGGCTCTTATTGGCATGTTTGCGGTTTCAGTCGTGAAGACCCAGCTGCATCACATGATGCATCAGAGCTCATACAGAGATTCATCCATGAACAGGAATCAGAGCTCATTAAGCAGCCCTCTCCTCGCGAGTCCAAAAAACAGGGATTCAAGGTGAAATGGCTGCTCTAAATTGCCTCTACATAGTGTGAGTGAGTGTGTGCTCAGTGTTGGATTGGCGCCCTGTCTTGAAACGCTGGCACGACCCTAGAAGATGATCAAGTGGAGGAGAATTTTATACCCAACTATGAATTAATGTCTGTCTTAGACTTAGACTTAGGCTTAGGCTTAGATAACCTTTATTGTCATTCAGTTATACACTTGAAATGTTGTTGCATTTGCTCGCAAGTACAAAAAGAGGTAGTGAAACATGAGTATGAAGTATACAGAAAAAAAAGAATATATATATATATCCATCCATCCATTATCTTCCGCTTCATCCTCTATTAGGGTCGTGGGGTGGGGTTCCCCATGCCCATCCAGGGGAGAACGTTTTGGGCGCTGGGTAGATACACCCAGGACAGGACGCCAATATATTACTAAGCACACACTCACACAAACACACTCTATATGGGGCAATTTGGAGAACTCAATTGACTTGATCCATGTTTTTGGACTGTGGGAGGAAACCGGAGAACCCGGAGGAAACCCACGCGGACACGGGGAGAACATGGAAACTCCACCCAGATGGGGATTCGAACCGGGAATCCCTAGCACTGAGAGGAGAACATGCTAAACACTAAGCCACCATGCCGCCCTATATATATATATATATATATATATATATATATATATATATCCATTATCTTCTGCTTTATCCCATATTAGGGTCGCGGTGGGGTTCCCCATGCCCATCCAAGGGAGAACGTTTCGGGCGCTGGGCAGATACACCCAGGACAGGACGCCAATCTATCGCTGGACACACACTCACTCACACAGACACTCTATATGGGGCAATTTGGAGAACTCAATTGACTTGATCCATGTTTTTGGACTGTGAGAGGAAACCGGAGAACCCGGAGGAAACCCACACGGACACGGGGAGAACATGGAAACTCCACTCGGATGGAGATTCGAACAGCGCTGAGAGGAGAACATGCTAATCACTGAACCACCGGGCCACCCTCTATATGTATATATATATATATATATAGTAGGGATTCCCGGTTGGATTCCCAGTGGAGTGCACTCCACTCGAGTGCAATTATCTGACTCAAGGTGTGTGTTGGAGAGTCTTGGCTCTGTTTATAGAAGGATCCCCGATGCGAGGCGCTTATTGGCATGTTTGCGGTTTCAGTCGTGAAGAACCAGCTGCGTCACATGATGCATCAGAGCTCATACAGAGACTCATCCATGAACATGAATCAGAGCTCATTAAGCAGCCCTCTCCTCGCGAGCGGGGCCGAGGGGTATTTATTGGTGCGGAATGTCAAATTGTTAAAGTCTGTTCGGTGGGAGCGCAGGGGCAGATCAGTCAGAGTCGTGTGTTTGGGTGGCGGCTGAACGAGGCCTTTCATTCGCTGTCTGTGGTCTCTGTTAACATGTGACATGCACCAGCAACACAGCCTTCACTGAGCGCTGCCTTTGATGTGGGGTTTTGTGGGGGGGGGGGGGGGTATTTTGGGATATGGCTTCGGGGTTGAAGAGAATCTTCAGGGTAAGTTAACCAGATGTCCCGCTTTGTCCGGGACAGTCACGCAATATCGTTACTTTTCACGCGTTCCACGAATCGAGACGTTGTTGTTATTGGAAGTCAGACTCCAGTTTTGAAGCGTGTTTTATAATCTGCCATTGGACGGCTGTGTTGTCTGTTATCGGGGGAGAGGCGGGCTCTTTGATTGTCAACCAATCGGGAACGCGGACGCATGTTAAGGGCACGCCCACCAACACAAACAATGCAAATTAGGTCATATATATATATATATATAAATGGCAGTGCATTGGTGTCCCACATTGTCCCACACAAACTAGTGGTTAGCATGTTCTCCTCTCAGCTCTAGGGATTCCTGGTTCGAATCCCAATCTGGGTGGACTTTCCATGTTCTTCCGCGTGGGTTTCCTCCGGTTTCCTCCCACCGTCCAAAAACATGGATCAATGTCAATTGAGTTCTCCAAATTGCCCCATATAGAGTGTGTTTGTTTGTGTGAGTGAGTGTGTGCCCAGGGATAGATTGGCGTCCTGTCCTGGGTGTATCTGCCCAGCGCCCAAAACGTTCTCCCCTGGATGGGGGAACCCCCCCGCGACCCTAATAGAGGATAAAGCAGAAGATGGTGGATGGATTAACGGTGTAATTAACATCGAGTTGTTTTGTCACTTCGTCACAATTACATATACAGCACCCCTGGAGTAATGAGAGTTAGGGGCCTCACTCAAGGGCCCACATTGAGAACTTCAGAGTCTCACAGATGCATTTAATATTTATTTAATTCCACATTGTGGCCTGTAGGGGCGGCATGGTGGTTTAGTGGTTTGCACGTCCTCTCAGCGCTGGTTCAAATCCCAGTCTGAGTTTCCATCTTCTCCCCGTGTCTGTGTGGGTTTCCTCCGGGTTCTCCGGTTTCCTCCCACAGTCCAAAAACCTGGATCAAGTCAATTGAGTTCTCCAAATTGCCCCATATAGAGTGTGTCTGTGTGAGTGAGTGTGTGTCCAGTGATGGATGGGTGTCCTGTCCTGGGTGTATCTACCCAACGCCTGAAACGTTCTCCCCTGGATGGGCATGGGGAACCCCCCCGCGACCCTAATATAGGATAAAGTGGAGGATAATGGATGGATTGTAGCCTGTATTGGTACCCTCACTAAGTTTTCTAACAGTAAGCACCTCCACAAGGTCGTGGGGCAGTCGATACATCGATGCTGGTTACACAATCATCCTTGCGACCTGCAGGTCCCTGGTTCGAGTCCCGTGTGTATAATACTCTGTACCTACCGCAAAGCATGGTGGTGGTTAACATTATTATATGGTATTTTTCTTCCCAAAATCAGGGATTAGGCTGAAAGGGAGATCACCTGCTCCAACTACAGCCATAGTTTTAAGAAACACAAGGCCCCCTAGAGGACAGCAGACTGCATGGTAGTATAATAAGCTGAATGTTCTCCAATGGCCAAGCCAAGTTTAGAAACGGACCTCACGGTTGTGATGTGGCAATGCCAGCGCAGGGTTTGGGTTGCCAGATGGGCACGGCGGGTGCGGGAGGGCAGTGGGATTCTGGGATTTTAGGCTCAGCAGCTGAAGCCCAGCAAAGGATGCTTTGTGTACAGGGTCTGAACTGCGTGCAAGCTTATTAAGAGGGCTTTGTACTGTATTGTACAGTGTGTATGTACACTGCAGACCTCTCACTGTGCAAGCCTGAGTATGGTGTGTGAGGGGGGGGGGGCAGCAGGGGGCTGGAGCGGGGGCCGAGGGATAACGTGGCGGAGAAAAGATGCTTTCCTTAAGACTTTAAGCGCTTCGGTGGAAAGGCGAGATTCTGCTGCTCTATAGGATTAAAGTAAGGCTGTTACACCAGCGCTCTATTGGTATGCAAAACGCTCCTATCCCGGCTGTCCCCTCTTTCTTCTCGCTCTCCGGCTCCTCCGTCGCCACCTCCCACTTCGTCTGGCCCAAAGTGTTGGTGTCAGTCATTTAGTCTTTGTTTTCGGGATGCTGTTAATGCGAGTGGAGGAGGACCGAAGAGTCCAAAAACAAGCCTGAAAGAGCTTCGGGGTGAGAAGAAAGACGGGTGGAGGGGATATATTTGGAACCGAAAATAAAATGAATAGCCTTCTGGATGATAAATAGAGGAAAGTTTAAAAAAAAGGAAAAAAAAAAGACCCGTAATCAAGAGGGTGGTTAAGGCTAGAGAAGAGAACTCTAACTAAAACAATGAAACCGGAAGAGAGGGATCGAGGTTAGAACCGAAAGACAGAAAGGGAATGTGAAGAGGAGGATGACTGCGAGGGTGGGCGTGAGGCGGATCAAAGAGAAACGGGCTCATGTGAAGCGTCTGACCCGCATGACGGCCATGTTCTCTCCTCCTGATAACCCGAGAGTCGGACGTGCCAACGGAGGCCTTTCTTCACTTCACTGTTCTAGATCTCAGGTTTCAGCCTTTTATACAGAACCACACGGACGCTGCGAGGCTTTACCTCACAGAGTGAGGCAGCAGGTGTGTGTGTGTGTGTGTGTGTGTGTGTGTGTGTGTGTGTGTGTGTGTGTGTTTGTGTGTGTGTGTGTGTGTGTATGTGTGTGTGTGTGTTCAGAAACGTGTCTGTATTTCTTTATAGGGGCCTGAATATCTGAAGGGCCTCAAGTAAACATCCAGCTGTTCAACATCCATCCATTATCTTCCGCTTTATCCTCTATTAGGGTCGCGGTGGGGTTCCCCATGCCCATCCAGGGAAGAACATTTCGGGCGCTGGGCAGATACACCCAGAACAGGACGCCAATCCATCGCTGGGCACACACTCACTCATACACACACACTCTATATGGGGCAATTTGGAGAACTCAATTGACATTGATCCATGTTTTTTGGACTGTGGGAGGAAACCGGAGAACCCGGAGGAAACCCACACGGACACGGGGAGAACATGGAAACTCCACCCAGATGGGGATTCGAACCGGGAATCCCTAGTGCAGAGAGGAGAACATGCTAACCACTAAACCACCATGCCACTTGTTCAATATCAAAACTTATTTTAATATAAGTGAATATTTAGACTGAAATGTGGATAAATGTTCTCTCCGTGTCCACGTGGGTTTCCTCCGGGTTCTCCGGTGTCCTCCCGCAGTCCAAAAACACGGATCAAGTCAATTGAGAACTCCAAATTGCCCCATATAGAGTGTGTGTGTGTGAGTGAGTGTGTGCCCAGTGATAGATTGGTGTCCTGTCCTGGGTGTATCTGCCCAGCGCCCGAAACGTTCTCCCCTGGATGGGAATGGGGCCCCCCCCCCCCCCCCCCCGACCCTAATATAGGATAAAGCAGAAGATAATGGATGGATGGATATCTTATTATATACTTATTATATTACTTGAATAAACCTATAACATAAACCTCTTTTGTCCCCGCCCCCCAGTAGAGGAGTAAGCAGAAGATAATGAATGGATGAAGGTCCTTAAATCTGATTGGCTGAGCTGTTTGTCTAGCCGTGACATTACTGCTGACAATAGTCCATCCTGTCTCTTTACACACACACACACACACACACACACACACACACACACACACACACACACTTAAATATGAAATCCTTTCACACATTCACATTTCACACTGTCGTTGCCGAGTCGGCGTTCCTTGGAGCAGCCGTTTTCCTTTTTATCTCTCTAACAGAATGAAATTGGTCAGAGCTGCTGTGCTATTTTTAAAGTTTATTCAGCTGTTAATTAGATCTAAAAAATCTCCTGCTTTGTTTTTAGAATGTGCTTTTCCAGCTCGAGGTCGACTTTAATTCCATCACTCTCACATTTTTCCAAACTGCGTGTTGTTCAAAAGCTTCCCATCTCATTTTTCTTTCCCTCATCACAACCATCCTTCTCTTTTTTTGGTGTTTAAACCCAAATCATGGCTTATTCCACTAAAACCCACCCCTTTGAGTAAACAGTGGATGAGTCTGAATGATGTCACTTCACTATTATTATTATTATTATTATTATTATTAATATTATTATTATTAACCATGGGTGGTTTAGTGGTTAGCATGTTCTCCTCTCAGCGCTAGGGATTCCCGGTTGGAATCCCCATCTAGGTGGAGTTTCCATGTTCTCCCCGTGTCCATGTGGGTTTCCTTCGGGTTCTCCGGTTTCCTCCCACAGTCCTACAACAATCACAAATCATTATGAACTGGCTGCTCTAAATTGCACCCTATATAGTGTGTGTTGGGGCGGTACAGTGGCTTAGTGGTTAGCATGTTCTTCTCTCAGCTCTAGGGATTCCGGTTCGAATCCCAATCTGGGTGGAGTTTCCATGTTCTCCCCGTGTCCGCGTGGGTTTCCTCCGGGTTCTCCGGTTTCCTCCCACAGTCCAAAAACATGGATCAAGTCAATTGAGTTCTCCAAATTGCCCCATATAGAGTGTGTCTGTGCGAGTGAGTGTATCCAGCGATAGATTGGCGTCCTGTCCTGGGTGTATCTGCCCAGCGCCCGAAACGTTCTCCCCTGGATGGGCATGGGGAACCCCCCCTTCCCCCCCGCGACCCTAATAGAGGATAAAGCGGAAGATAATGGATGGATCATTAACCATTATTATTATTAGTAGTATTATTATTATTATTAGGAAGTGAATCAGCTGGTTCTATTAAATCAAATCGATTTCTAATAAAATGATATCATTATGGGCTTTTTGAAGTTCCCCACGCAAAAGTTCCCTAACGTTTGGGGAACTATTCTATTATGTGAAGCAACTAAAGATGCACATGTCCTCACTGACCTCAGGACTGCAGCTTTTGATGTTTTATTGCCAAGAATGACTCGACTTCTTAGAAAGCAGAAAAGAGCGCGAGATGGCAGCTCGTCCGCTCAGTGTGTCATAGCGTCTGCTCGACGTCAACACAGCTTTAATTCTAATCTGCTGTGTTTGGATTCTTTAGGCGGTGTGTGTGTGTGTGTGTGTGTGTGTGTGTGTGTGTGTGTGTGTGTGTGTGTGTGTGTGTGTTCTCTGAGTAACGTCTGTAAACCCGCTGACTTCAGACATACTGACGATCTTAAACACGTTAACGTTTAGCCTAAAGCTCCGAGAGAAATGTTGAGTACACACACTTCAATTTGTTTTCATTCTCACCGTCAGATAAAAAAGTGTGTTTACAGTATCAGTCAGAAGTTTGGCCACGCCCCCTTCCTGCTCCATCCTCTATTTCCTCCACTTATCATATAGGTGGACTTTGTAGTTCTACAATTCCAGACTGTAGTCCATCTGTGTTCTTTGTTGTTGTTGGTTCTCTGTTCTCTGTTGGTCAGGAGCATCACAGAACAGGTATCATTTGGGTGGTGGATTGTTTATTGTCAGTTCTGCAGTGACACTGATGTTGGGGGGGGTGGGGGGGGGTTTAGTGCAGCAGTTTAAACACCTCAGTCACACTGCTGGGATAGGAACCAGATAACCCCTGCTCTGTGGTGCTACTATTGGGGTTCTGACCATTAGAACAGAGTAAAGGGGACGTACACAGTATGTACTGTAGCAGGTATCACTTGGTTGGTGCATTGGTCAAAAGTTTGCCCAAGCTCCATTTTTGCTCCACATGTTCTCAGTTCCGTTCTCCAAAATTGCCCCATATAGAGTGTGTGTCATTGAGTGAGTGTGTGCCCAGCGATAGATTGTACCCTGTCCTGGGTGTATCTGCCCAGCGCCCGAAACGTTCTCCCCTGGATGGGCATGGGGAACCCCCCCCCCCCCGCGATCCTAATAGTGGATAAAGCGGAAGATGATGGATGAATATTTTCAGCTCCACGTTCTGTAAAGATGGACATTGTAGTTCTCCAATTCCAGACTGTAGTCCATCTGTTTGTGTTCTACAGTACATACTGTGTACGTCCCCTTTACTCTGTTCTAATGATCAGAACCCCAATAGTAGCACCACAGAGCAGGGGTTATTTGGTTCCTATCCCAGCAGTGTCACTGGGGTGTTTAAACTGCTGCACTAAACCCCCCCCCCCACCACATCAGTGTCACTGCAGAACTGACAATAAACAATCCACCACCCAAATAATACCTGTTCTGTGATGCTCCTGACCAACAGAGAGCCAACAGGGACTAACAACAACAAAGAACACAGATGGACTACAGTCTGGAATTGTAGAACTACAATGTCCATCTATATGATAAGTGGGGTTCTGAAAGAGGTTCATGTGTAAAAACAAGGAGTTGTACCTGATAAAGTGACCTGTGAGTTTTACTAAGAATAAAACATAACTTTTAAGAACAGGTGTGTGGGGGGGGGGGTCCGTAAAATTAAATTCAGCAAAAACATTCATGAAGATTTGCAGGAAAAATGTCCCATGTTTTCATAATGTTGTTATAATGTTGTTCAGTTTACTGAATCATTCCCAAAATTGCCCCATATAGAGTGTGTGTGTCTGTGTGAGTGAGTGTGTGTCCAGTGATAGATTGGCGTCCTGTCCTGGGTGTATCTGCCCAGCGCCTGAAACGTTCTCCCCTGGATGGGCATGTGGAACCCCCCCCCCCCCCCCCGACCCTAATATAGGATAAAGCAGAAGATAATGGATGAATGAATGAGTTTGCTGAATCATGAAGCCGGTTGTTGAAACACTTGCGCAGCACTGTGTTTGGGACGTGAATAATCCTTTGTTTAACGTCAGCTAATCGGGAGATTTTGGAATCGTGTTTTCACACTGCAGGAATGAAAGGCCTGAAATCCTGCAGGTTGTTATGCTCACTGTGTGGTCTGAGGAACATGCCCCAACACAGATGTTCACATAGCAACAAAACTACCCCCCCCCCCACACACACACACACACACACACACACACCTACACAAAAAAAAGAAAAATGTTCTGACTAAAAATTGGAGATTCCTTTATTAAAAACACAATACTGATCTGACGGTTCTACAGCGTGGTTCTCTGAGATACAGCAGATACACCCAGGACAGGGCGCCAATCTATCGCTGGGCACACACTCACTCACACCAACACACTCTATATGGGGCAATTTGGAGAACTCAATTGACTTGATCCATGTTTTTGGACTGTGGGAGGAAACCGGAGAACCCAGAGGAAACCCACGCAGACACGGGGAGAACATTTAACCATATAACCCTGGGGGGAGGGGGGATTGGGGGTTCCCCATGCCCATCCAGGGGAGAAAGTTTCGGGCGCTGGACACCCAGGACAGGGCGCCAATCTATCGCTGAGCACATTCATTCAGACACACAGACTCTATATGGGGCAATCAATTTACCTTGAATCCATGTTTTTAGACTGTGGGAGGAAACCGGAGAACCCGGAGGAAACCCATGAGGACACGGGGAGAACATGGAAACTCCACCCAGATTGGGATTCAAACCTGGATCTCCAGTGCTGAGAGGAGAACATGCTAACCACTAAGCCACCGTGCTGCCCCTAGAGGCTTTTATATTATATCGCAGTCACTTGTTGGTTCTTGTTGATGTTGTGTGTTGGTCCTGAATTCAGCATCATCTTTAAAATCGCAGCTTCTTATCAGAAAGTGTGTTGTGTGTGTTTTATGTTAGTAGTAACTACTAACTCTGTGACTGCCCTGCGATAGGTTGGCGTCCTGTCCTGGGTGTATCTGCCCAGTGTCCGAAATGTTCCCCCTGGATGGGCATGGGGAACCCCCCCGCGACCCTAGTATAGGATAAAGCGGAAGATAATGGATGGATGAATAAACTCTGTGACTGATGAGTTCCAAAGCATCGGCTGAAATGATGAAATGACATTGTCCTTACGTTCTCTCCGCAGGTCTACCAATCAGCACTTACGCCAAATACTGTTACCGTAAGCTGCAGAAAGTCGCTGTAACCGGGGGCAAGAAGGTAAGAAGGTCTCGTGCTGATCTCAGACCTGTACTGTCCTTTAGAAATATGGGTCATGTATAAATTATTAACATCGGGAGAAGGAAACATTAATCATCAGTTTGTTTATTAAAATAACAGAACTGTGTGTAAGATAAGATAAGATCTTTTATTTTCCCACAACGGGAAACTTATATGATTACAGCAGCAGCAGCAAAGATAGTGAAACAAACATGTTCACATATATAACATATATAAAACACATATAACATATATAAAACATATATATAACATATATATAACATATATAACACATATAAAACATATATAACATATATAAAACATATATATGTTTTATATATGTTATATATGTGTTATATATATGTTATATATAACACATATATAACATATAAAACATATATATAACACATATATAACATATAACATATATAACATGTTCACAACGTAAATGTGGAAAATATATATATATAAAACAATTTACAAACTTCACTGAATTATAACTGAGAAGAGGGCGACACGGTGGCTTAGTGGTTAGCATGTTCTCCTCTCAGCGCTAGGGATTCCCGGTTCGATTCCCAATCTGGGTGGAGTTTCCATGTTCTCCCCGTGTCCGCGTGGGTTTCCTCCGGGTTCTCCGGTTTCCTCCCACAGTCCAAAAACATGGATCAAGTCAATTGAGTTCTCCAAATTGCCCCATATAGAGTGTGTTTGTGTGAGTGAATGTGTGTCCAGCAATAGATTGGCGTCCTGTCCTGGGTCTATCTTCCCAGCGTTCGAAACGTTCTCCCCTGGATGGGCATGGGGAACCCCCCCCCACCCTCCGCGACCCTAAATAATGGATGGATGTTTCGGGGGCTTAGTGGTTGGCATGTTCTCCTCTCAGTGCTAGGGATTCCCGGTTCAAATCCCCGTCCGTGTCCACATGGGTTTCCTTCGGGTTCTCCGCTTTCCTCCCACAGTTCAAAAATGTTTATCAAGGTCAGTTGAATGCTCTAAATTGCCCCATATAGAGTGTGTTTGTGTGTGTCTGTGTAGATAGGGGCAATTTGGAACAGCCAATTCACCTTAAATCCATGTTTTAGTTGGTTTAGGTGGTTTAGTGATTAGCCAATCTGGGTGGAGTTTCCATGTTCTCCCCGTGTCCATGTGGGTTTCCTCCAGGTTCTCCGGTTTCCTCCCACAGTCCAAAAACATGGACCAAGGTGAATCGAATTCTCCAAATTGCCCCATATAGAGTGTGTCTGTGTGAGTGAGTGTGTGCTCAGTGATGGATTGGCGTCCTGTCCTGGGTGTATCTGCCCAGCGCCCAAAACGTTCTCCTCTGGATGGGCATGGAGAACCCCCCCACGACCCTAATAGAGGATAAAGTGGGAGTTGATGGATGGCAGAGGATCCAGATGGACAGTTGCACCATTGAATCAGACGTGATGTCTGCACAGCTCTATCAGCTGAAGTGAACAGTGTAGCAGCGTGCGAGTGCATGTGTTAGCAATCACTCTTGCGAAAGTTCTGCGAGTGCTTCAGTGAGGGGGGGGGGTTACAGACACCCGGAATCCTTCACACACCCACACAGCAGCCGATTAGGAAACAGAACCACCCCGCCTCCCTCTCTGACCTTTCTCCCGTACCCACCCTGCAATCAGCCATCCCACCGCCGGCTCCACTGTTTTTACTCCGCTGCTATTTTTAGCACGCCTCCACACATCGGTACGTCCCACCACACGGTGGCGCCGACGTCTGCGACCTGCGTTCAGCTCCCGCCCAACGTCGCCTGGTCTGTGTGTGGAGGGCTTTTGTAAGTTTAGATCGCAGAGTGAGGCAGAAGGTGGTGACATTAATTAACAGTGTGGCTTAGTGTTTAGCATGTTCTCCTCTCAGTGCTGGGGATTCCCGGTTCGAATCCCAATCTGGTGTGGGTTTCCTCCGGGTTCTCCGGTTTCCTCCCACAGTCCAAAAACATGGATCAAGTCAATTGAGTTCTCTAAATTGCCCCATATAGAGTGTGTGTGAGTGAGTGAGTGTGTGTCCAGTGATAGATTGGCGTCCTGTCCTGGGTGTATCTGCCCAGCGCCCAAAACGTTCTCCCCTGGATGGACATGGGGAACCCCCCCCCCTTCCCCGCTGGTAGAGGATAAATTGAGATATTAATTTTATCCGAAGTGATTTACGAGTAGCATGGCATGGTGATTTAGTGGTTGGCATGTTCTCCTCTCAGCTCTAGGGATTCCCGGTTCCAATCCCCATCTGGGTGGAGTTTCCATGTTCTACCCGTGTCCGTGTGGGTTTCCTCCAGGTTCTCCGGTTTCCTCCCACAGTCCAAAAACATGGATCAAGTTAATTGAATTCTCAAAATTGCCCCATATAGAGTGTGTCTGTGTGAGTGAGTGTGTGCCCAGTGATAGATTGGCGTCCTGTCCTGGGTGTATCTGCCCAGTGCCCCACGTTCTCCCCTGGATGGGCATGGGGAACCCCCCCGCGACCCTATTAGAGGATAAAGCGGAAGATAATGGATGAATGGACGATTTTGCCTATGTATACAATACTGTTTAGAAGTTTGGCCACGCCCTTCCTGCTTCATCCTCTATTTCCTCCACTTATCATATAGATGGACTTTGTAGTTCTACAATTCCAGACTGTAGTCCATCTGTGTTCTTTGTTGTTGTTAGTCCCTGTTGGTTCTCTGTTCTCTGTTGGTCAGGAGCATCACAGAACAGGTATCATTTGGGTGGTGGATTGTTTATTGTCAGTTCTGCAGTGACACTGATGTGGGGGGGGGGGGGGGGGTTTAGTGCAGCAGTTTAAACACCCCAGTGACACTGCTGGGATAGGAACCAAATAACCCCTGCTCTGTGGTGCTACTATTGGGGTTCTGATCATTAGAACAGAGTAAAGGGGATGTACACAGTATGTACTGTAGAACACAAACAGATGGACTACAGTCTGGAATTGGAGAACTACAAAGTCCATCTTTACAGGACGTGGAACTGAGAACATGGACAATAAGGAGAACATAAATGAGGGTGGATGTGGGATTCATCTGCTGAACTTTTCTCTCCAGGGTCTGAGGAAACCAACGCTGGATGAGATCGACCACGGGCGGAACGCCATCGTGACCCCCTCACTGTTCGGCAGTGCTCTGGAGGAGATCATGGAGAGACAGAGCCAGTCGTTTCCTCAGAGGAGGCTGCCCTGGGTTCAGGTGCAGCTGTCTCAGTGCGTCCTGGCTCTAGGTGGCGCTCAAACGGAGGGCATCTTCAGGTGAGAAGCTGAGAAACTCAAACAAATGAAACTTCATGTGGATTTTCCATGCGTTATTACTAGAGGTGAGCTGCAATGTTCGCTGATTCGACGATTCGATTCGGAGAACCGTAGTCGACTATGAACCTCATAGTCAAATGTACCATTTTGACCACATGGGGGCGCCCATGGCTGCTGCTAAGCATTAGTTTTTACATGAAATGTCTTTGTTTTCGTTATATATATATAGCCTTTTGTCAAATCAAATCATCCTAATTTCTGTTAATATTTTTGTTAAATGATGTGTGCGCTTTAACAATAGGCTACACATTAATAAAGTTCCCCCTGCAGTTAGTTGCACATTCCAAAAGCTCTAGAAAAACAAGTAAAATATAAAAAAAAATCTTTTTTAAAAACCACGCTTATAGCGCCATCTTGTGGTGAAATTTTAACTAATTCAACTATCAGTCGACTATAGGGAAAATCTGACGAATCAGATTCGACTATGAAAATCCTTAGTTGAAGACACCCCTAGTTACTACACAGCCTGACGATTAACGGTGCTCACCTTCACTATCAAACGGAGGAAAAGCGATAGATTGGCGCCCTGTCCTGGGTGTATCTGCCCAGCGCCTTGAACGTTCCCCCCTGGATGGACATGGGGAACCAAAACCAAAACATGGATCAAGTCAATTGAGTTCTCCAAATTGCCCCATATAGAGTGTGTCTGTGTGAGTGAGTGTGTGTCCAGTGATGGATTGGCGCCCTGTCCTGGGTGTGTCTGCCCAGAGTGCAAAACGTTCTCACCTGGATGGGCATGGGGAACCCCCCCTGCGACCCTAATAGAGGATAAAGCAGAAGGTAATGGATGGATAGAAACAGTTATTGACAGGAGGATTAATTCAGGGGTGGCATGGTGGCTTAGTGGTTGGCATGTTCTCCTCTCAGCACTAGGGATTCCCGGTTCGAATCCCAACCTGAGTGGAATTTCCATGTTCTCCCCGTGTCCGTGTGGGTTTCCTCCGGGTTCTCTGGTTTCCTCCCACAGTTGAAAAACATGGATCAAGTCAAATGAGTTCCCCATATAGAGTGTGTCTGTGTGAGTGAGTGTGTGCCTAGGGATAGATTGGTGTCCTGTCCTGGGTCTATCTGCCCAGCGCCCGAAACGTTCTCCCCTGGATGGGCATGGGGAACCCCCCCGCGACCCTAATAGAGGACAAAGCTAATGAGATAAGATAATGGATGGATGAATGACCTCCATCAAAGTAGCAAAGCATTCCAAATTCCTCCGAACTGATGGGCAGGACGTTCCTCACTCAAACCGCAGACGGGAAGAAAGGAAGCGTTATGTTCTCCGCGATCATCTCAGCATTAAACCCAAACAAACATGTATCTTCTGTCCCATCCAAAACAACCCGCTGCAGACTGCAAGCTGCAACAAAGGCCCGTCTGTTGGGGGTGCGTCCAGAAGCTGTTTGTCCCAACAGGACTCCATTTGTTTTGACATTTGGTTTAAAGAGTCGAGTGCAACGATCATTTAAACAGAACCGAGTGGAAGAGGCTCCCACAAACCCGATGCTGACTCCACTCTGCGCTGAGATAACATGAACAGATGGGCCGTATATACGGGGGCTATATTTATCCCGCACCTCCGAGCTGACCTTGGATCAGTCTTTTCTTTTTAATGCCCAGTAATGGAGCTTATTCTGCGCCAGCCTATTCCGAGAGACAGTACACAGGGTTCAGTTAGTGGGATTGGCCGCGTGGCTTTGTGTGCGTTGGGGAGGCTGTGCGGATATAAAAAGAGGGCTACATTCTTTCCGTCACTCCCTTACCCTTTTCTGATTATCTCTCTTTATGACTCCGGTCCGGAAATCTGTCCCCGGTCGCTCGTCTTCTAAGGCGTCCAACATCTGTTGTTTTTAATAACACGCTGTATTGAAGGTTTATTGTGTTTTAAATAGGATCTTTGCTTGAGGGCTTTTATTTAGAACCAGCGTCAGCGTTCCAGCGACTGTATTTAATAAAAACAACAGAAACCAGGGCGGCACGGTGGCTCAGTGGTTAGCATGTTCTCCCCATGTCCGCGTGGGTTTCCTCCGGGTTTTCCGGTTTCCTCCACAGTCCGAAAACAAGGATCAAGTCAATTGGGTTCTCCAAATTGCCCCATATAGAGTGTGTCTGTGTGAGTGAGTGAGTGTCCAGCGATGGATTGGTGTCCTGTCCTGGGTGTATCTGCCCAGCGCCCGAAACGTTCTCCCCTGGATGGGCATGTGGAACCCCCCCCGCGACCCTAATATATATCCTAATAGAGGATAAAGTGGAAGATAATGGATGGATGAACAGAAACCAGGGTCAGTCTTTATGGACTTGACATTATTGCTAGGAATATCAATTAGTTTGATCAGTGATTTGTTATTAGAGCCTTTAAATCTTTACTATTTTGACATCTCCTCTTCCTCCTCCTCCTCCTCCTCCTCCTCCTCTTCCTCCTCCTCCTCCTCCTCCTCCTCTTTGTAAACACCTGGCACAGGGTTTTAAAGTTAATCGGAACAGTTGCGGTGATGTCAGAATAACATCCTTGCTAACACAGAAATCCAAGGCCGCTTGTGCCAAACCCTGAAGAGGTATTTTAGAGGTTGGGAACCTTGAGTTGGAATTCTTGGCCTGCAGAAAAAGCCAAGTTCCACTGAAGGAGAACCTCATGCAGGAGTCGAGTCGAGTCGGTGAGGTTTCCGTTGATTACTAGTGCCACTCCGTGGCCGAACGTCTCTGCGGCGGAGCTGTGATTTAAACCGCGAGCCTCAGTCTGATATCAGTAATGAAGTGAAGCAGCTGGAGGGCTGACCACGCTGTGGGTTTGTGTGCTGCAGGGTTCCGGGGGACATCGACGAAGTTAATGCCCTGAAGCTGAAAGTGGATCAGTGGAAAATTCCAGAGAACCTCTCGGATCCCAACGTTCCCGGTGAGTACAGGACTTTTAACTCCATCAAATTAACCAGCGTTGAGTACACCACAGCGGAGCCTGAAGTTATACGTTCTGAACGGAGACTGTAATAAAAATATCATTTTAGTAAACGGTGGCAGAGTTTCATAAACAGTGTTTGTGTTTTGTTGTTTAATTGTTTAATTAATAAACATTTAATCACTATTAATATGTTTTTCGGACACTTTAACAGAAATTCAATTTAAATTTATTTTATTTTTAAAACACATTTTAAAATAGCTGAAGCTCATACAGATCAAAATCTATATTCATATATAAATATATTATAAATAAATACTAACTAAATTAAAACAATTTAATAACAGGTTAAGAAACGCGCGTCACTCTTATGTTTTGCACAGTGTCCACATGGGACAGGACGCCAATCTATCGCTGGGCACACACTCACTCACACAGACACACTCTATGGGGCAATTTGGAGATTTCACTTCACCTTGATCCATGTTTTTGGACTGTGGGAGGAAACCAGAGAACCCAGAGACACAGGGAAAACATGGAAACTCCACCCAGATTGGGATTCGAACCGGGAATCCCTAGTGCTGAGAGGAGAACATGCTAACCATCATGCCACCCAGAAGATAATTTAACAGATTAAATAAATCCATCCATTATCTTCTGCTTTATCCTCTATTAGGGTCGCGGTGGGGTTCCCCATGCCCATCCAGGGGAGAACGTTCCGGTCGCTGGGCAGATACACCCAGGACAGGACGCCAATCTATCACTGGGCACACACTCACTCAAACAGACACACTCTATATGGGGCATTTTGGAGAACTCAATTGACTTGATCCATGTTTTTGGACTGTGGGAGGAAACCGGAGAACCCGGAGGAAACCCACACAGACACGGGGAGAACATGGAAATTCTACCCAGATGGGGATTCGAACCGGGAATCCCTAGTGCTGAGAGGAGAACATGCTAAACCACTAAGCCACCGTGCTGCCCCTGATTAACATCCATCCATCCATTATCTTCCACTTTATCCTCTACTAGGGTCGGGGGGGGGGGGTTCTCCATGCCCATCCAGGGGAGAACGTCTCGGGTGCTGGGCAGATACACCCAGGACAGGGCGCCAATCCATCGCTGGACACACACTCACTCACACAGACACACTCTACATGGGGCAATTTGGAGAATTCAATTGACTTGATCCATGTTTTTGGACTGTGGGAGGAAACCGGAGAACCCGGAGGAAACCCACGTGGACATGGGGAGAACATGGAAACTCCACCCAGATGGGGATTCGAAACAGGAATCCCTAGTGCTGAGAGGAGAACATGCCAACCCAACCACTAAAGCAGCGTGCCGCTATTATATTAGATGTCATGCATGTCCACATGGAGCAAACCTTTGACAGGACTGTGTTTCTCTGGACCGATGCTGACCCTGTTGTCTGTTGGTCAGCGTCGCTGCTGAAGCTGTGGTACCGGGAGCTGGAGGAGCCGGTGATTCCTCAGAGTTTCTATAAGCAGTGCATCAGTTATTATGAAGACCCCGAGGCGGCCATCAACGTTGTGCAGGCGTTACCAGAACTCAACAGACTGGTGCTCTGCTACTTCATCCACTTCTTACAGGTAACGGCCTTCAGAGTGATCCACTGACCCTCTGACCCTCTGACCCTCACCCAGAGGACGAGATCGCATGAGACCCTGATGTCGGATGAGGAGGCCTGCCTCTCAATCTCAGTTCTACTTCAAGATTCAAGAACGTTTTATTATCATTAAAATCACATGAGATAAGAACGGGGTCACGGACCCCGATTACCCCGTTAGTTTAATTATTTAAATTTAAATTTGAATTTTAAAGAAGAAAATGAGAATTACACATATCGCTATGAGTAATATAATATAGTATACAACTATGAATATATAATATATATAATATACCACTATAAATATAAATAAAATATAGAATATTTAACTATAAGGTGGCACGGTGGCTTAGTGGTTAGCATGTTCTCCTCTCAGCACTAGGGATTCCCGGTTCGAATCCCCATCTGGGTGGAGTTTCCATGTTCTCCCCATGTCCGCATGGGTTTCCTCCGGGTTCTCCGGTTTCCTCCCACAGTCCAAAAACATGGATCAAGTCAATTGAGTTCTCCAAATTGCCCCATATAGAGTGTGTTTGTGTGAGTGAGTGTGTGTCCAGTGATAGATTGGCACCCTGTCCTGGGTGTATCTGCCCAGCGCCTGAGACGTTCTCCCCTGGATGGGCATGGGGAACACCCCCCCCCCCCCCCCGCGACCCTAATAGAGGATAAAGCAGAAAATAATTGATGAATATTAAGATAATATAGAAATATATGTATATACATTCATTCATTCATTCATTCATCATCACTACTTTATCCTCTATTAAGGTCGCGGTGGGGTTCCCCATGCCCATCCAGGGGAGAACGTTTCAGGCGCTGGGCAGATACACCCAGGACAGGATGCCAATCTATCGCTGGGCACACACTCACTCACACAAACACACTCAATATGGGGCAATTTGGAGAACTCAATTGACTTGATCAATGTTTTTGGACTGTGGGAGGAAACCGGAGAACCCGGAGGAAACCCATGCAGACACGGAGAGAACATGGAAACTCCACCCAGATGGGGATTCGAACCAGGAATCCCTTGAGCTGAGAGGAGAACATGCCAACCACTAATCCACTGTGCCGCCTAAGAATATATATATATACACTATATATAAAAGTAGTATAGAATAAATATATAATAATAATAATAATAATAATAATAGATAAATATAGAATCTAAATATAGCAGCATATAAAATGTGTATAACGGTACATGTGAGATGATGATGATGATGATGATGATGATGAAGATGAAGTGTGTGAATGTCTTGTTCATCCCAAAGGTATTTATTAAAGTTCAGATGGTTGTAGTATTTAAACTGACCTCTCCCTCCGTCGCTCAGGTCTTCGCGCAGCCGGTCAACGTGAGTAAGACCAAGATGGACGTGAACAATCTGGCCATGGTGATGGCGCCCAACTGCCTGCGCTGCCAGTCCGACGACCCCCGCGTCATCTTCGAGAACACGCGCAAGGAAATGTCCTTCCTCCGCATGCTCATCGTGCATCTGGACACCAGCTTCGTCAAGGGGCTCGTGTGACTCCTGGACCGCCGAGCGGAACGTCGAGGACGAAAGAGCGAATGGGTCCCTTATAGACACCCCTGTCCTCCCTAACACAGCGGACCGTCCCGTCCACTCTCAAAAACGATTCACCAGACACCAGCATTAACAGCAGCCTCTGAACCGAATCGGGAGTCATTTCGAGCGACTCCTCACAGGTGCCACTGTACAGACTGAAGGGTTGGAAGCGGATCCTTTATGCTGCTGCAGCTTGACCCCCCGAGCCCCCAAAACACGCAGGGATCTGTGGGTTTGAGGATTATTAGTTTTACTAACGATGGTCCGTTTAAACGCATGAACAGCCTTCAGTCCTGTGTTCTGCGCAGCAGCCCTCAGTCCTCAGTGTATTTCTTTAATTTAATAAGGTTTGGGTGTGTTGCGTATTTAAAAGGAACGTATAGGGAGGCTGCGGGACACGAACAGAGGGAGATTCTGTAAATAGAACAGAAAGCACACTGGACTTCACGTCAGAAAGTCCCCAGCAGTCAGGCTGAAGCAGTCAGGCTGAAGCAGTCAGGCTGAAGCAGTCAGGCTGAAGCAGTTTTGATATTTCTGTGAAGGAAAAAAAAAAAAAAAAAAAAAGTCCCAGTGGACGGTCAGCCGTCGGATCTCTGTATTAAACTGTGGTGTGTGGTTTGTAAAGTTCCTCTTTGAAAGAACGTCCTGTTGTCATGTGCTGATTTCAGATCACGACCTGCATCACCCCGTCTCACATCAGACGAAGCAGACGGTCAGTGGAGGGCGGACGGCCTGCGTCCCTGAAACTAAACGAACCCCAAAGACACCACCAATCAGACATGCTTACATTTACATTTTAGATTCTTTTATTCAAAGCCACTTATGAAGCACGGTGGCTTAGTGGTTGGCATGTTCTCCTCTCAGCATTAGGGATTCCCGGTTCCAATCCCCATCTGGGTGGAGTTTCCATGTTCTCCCCGTGTCGGCGTGGGTTTCCTCCGGGTTCTCCGGTTTCCTCCCCAGTCCAAAAACATGGATCAAGCCAATTGAGTTCTCCAAATTGCCCCATATAGATTGTGTGTGTCTCTGTGTGAGTGAGTGTGTGCCCAGTGTTAGATTGGTGCCCTGTCCTGGGTGTATCTGCCCAGCGCCCGAAACGTTCTCCGCTGGATGGGCATGGGGAACCCCCCCCCACAGCCCTAATATAGGATAAAGCGGAAGATAATGGATGGATGAAGCAGGGTGGCACAGTGGCTGGGTGGTTAGCATGTTCTCGGTTCGAATCCCAATCTGGGTGGAGTTTTCATGTTCTCCCCGTGTCCCACTTGACTCGTGGGTTTCCTCCGGGTTCTCCGGTTTCCTCCCACAGTCCAAAAACATGGATCAAGGTCAATTGAAATCTCCAAATTGCCCCATTGGGAGCGAGTGTGTGTCCAGCAATAGATTGGCGCCCTGTCCTGGGTGTATCTGCCCAGCGCCCGAAACGTTCTCCCCTGGATGGACATGGGGAACCCCACAGGGTCGCCACAACATCTCTGAACACCTCAAGGAGCCACCGTGGACCTGAGATTTGAACCCACAACCTTCAGATTGACCCCCAACCCTGAGCCTCACGCCCTGCTACCGTACCAGATCCGTACAGAATTCTCTGGAAACGTAAGGAGCGCGCGGCGTTCCCGAGCTCTCGGCTTCATCGCGGCCCGAGGTCGTAGATCTCTCGTGTTTGTAGAAGCGGACGGCTGAAGCCGCGGTGGCTGCGCTTTGGATTTTCCGCAGCAGTCCGCTGCAGGCTGCGCAGTCAGTATATTTAGCTCGGTGGTCACACTGCGGGGTTCTGCACACAGGACAGAGTCCTGGAACGGATTGTGTTGTTGGAACGTACGGGTCTGGGCGCACCGCACCGTCCCGCGTCTGCTTTTCCGAAGATGTGTGGACCCCAAATGAGGGGGTTCCGTCGGCCAAAGACGGGCAGGCCAGATTAAGTGCTTGCTGGAGCGCGATCCTGACAGACGTCCTTCGGGGTCCCGCTGCTCCAGACGACGTGATAACACGCTGTAAAAAAGGCACAAATCATTTCCTCCACGATGCGGGGTTCCGAAAGACATGCTGACTTTGCAAATGTGTGGAAAACATTCGTTCCTTTGGGCCACTGCAAAAAGAAGCAGGTTCCACTGTTATTCTAAATCTAGAACTGGATTAATGCTTCAGCTTTTCCACAAACAGACGTCTTCATGGTTTTGAACTCCTTCAGGTTTCATACCTCTCATGATTGGGTCATGGGGGCTAGAGCCTATCCCAGCTTCTACTGGGGGGGGTCTCTCAATAATCAACAGTCATCTCTACATACACACACAAACATTTATTACATATATATACAAACATCTCTATACACACACACACACACACACACAAACATTTCTATATATACACACACATTCATTCATTCATTATCTCTCTTTATCCTCTATTAGGGTCGCGGGGGGGGGTTCCCCATGCCCATCAGGGGAGAACGTTTCGGGCGCTGGGCAGATAAACCCAGGACAGGGCGCCAATCCATCGCTGGACACACACTCACTCACACAAACACACTCTATATGGGGCAATTTGGAGAATTCATTCGACTTGATCCATGTTTTTGGACTGTGGGAGGAAACCGGAGAACCTGGAGGAAACCCACGCGGACACGGAGAACATGGAAACTCCACCCAGATGGGGATTTGAACTGGGAATCCCTAGCGCTGAGAGGAGAACATGCTAACCACTAAGCCACCGTGCCGCCCCCCACACACACAAACATCTCCACACACACTCACAAACATCTGTCTATATATATATATATACACTTCATCGGTTGGAGGTTCAGGAACCATTCTTGGAACCATTGATTCCTGGTTCCACCAAGTACTAAGTGCCCTTGGGCAAGGCACCTAACCCTAATTGCTTCCTGAGCACCGCTCCATCCACGCGTGCTCACTTCACTCAGTGTGTGTGTGTGTGTGTGTGTGTGTGTGTGTGTGTGTGTGTGTGTGTGTTTTACTGCACGGATGAGTTCAATGTAAAGGACTAATTCCTCTGTGTGTAAGTACAGGTGGCAAAACAGATCACTTCATACACCCCCCCCCTCACACACACACACACACACACACACACTCACTCCTCGGGGCATTTCAGTATTTCCAGTTCAGAAGCTCTGGACTGTGAGAGCAAATCTAAACTCCTGAAGGGAAACCACACAGCATGAAGAGAACATGCAAATCCCATGCAAAAATGACTCTGGCTGTCCAACTAGGAATTCAAGGCAGGTTCTTGTTTCCTCGTCTGTCTGTGTGTGTGTGTGTGTGTGTGTGTGGGGGGGGGGGGGGGTCACCATTCATCAATCAACACTGTAGTCATATCATTCATTTGGTCATTTAGCAGACGCTTTTATCCAAAGTGAGCACAGGGTTGGACGATGGTCACAGAGGGTTAAGGGCCCACAGCGGCAACTTCAGTGGGATTTGAACCCACAACCTTCAGATTGAGAGTCCAACACTTTAACCACTGAGCTACCTCACCCTACATACACCACCTCTGTATACTTTCATAGTCCACCTTTATTTTCCTTTGTAATGCAATCTGCAGTTTGCATGTTCTTTCTACATCTGTTTTGGTTTCCTGTAGGAGTATCACTTCCTGCTCTGTGTGTGTGTGTGTGTGTGTGTGTGTGTGTGTGTGTGTGTGTGTGGGAGGTGAACCAAACAGGCTGAAGTGTAAAGGTCTGGCTCACCATCTCAGATCGGGGTCATCCCCGTGGGATTGAGGTCAGGGCTCTGTGAGGGATTCCTCTATGCCCATCTCTGCATGAATGACCCTCTTTTTGTGCACTGGGGCAACAGAGGAGGGCCTTCCCTAAACTGTTTCCACAAAGCATGAACTACAAGTCTAAAGTTCATTCATTATTCATCCATTATCTTCCGCTTTATCCTCTATTAGGGTCGTGGGGGGGTTCCTCATGCCCATCCAGGGGAGAACGTTTCGGGCGCTGGGCAGATACACCCAGAACAGGACGCCAATCTATCCCTGGACACACACTCACTCACACACACACACTCTATATGGGGCAATTTGGAGAACTCAATTGACTTGATCCATGTTTTTGGACTGAGGAAACCAGAGAACCCGGAGGAGACCCACGCGGACACGGGGAGAACATGGAAACTCCACCCAGATGGGGATTCGAACCGGGAATCCCTAGTGCTGAGAGGAGAACATGCTAAACCACTAAGCCACCGTGCCGCCCAAGTCTAAAGTTGTTTTGACCTACTTCATTGACCTACTTCATAAGTGCTGGGGTTCCAGGTTCGAATCCCTATCTGGGTTGAGCTTCCATGTTCTCCCCGTGTCCATGTGGGTTTCCTCCGGGTTCTCCAGCTTCCTTCCAGTCCCAAAACATGGATTCTAGGTAAACTGAATGCTCTAAATTCCCCCATATAGTGTGTGTGTGTGTGTGTGTGTGTGTGCACGTGCCCAGAGGGCGTCCTGTCCTGGATGTATCTACCCAGCATCCGAAACGTTCTCCCCCGGATGGACATGGGGAACCCCCCCTGTGACCCTAGTAGAGGATTAAGCGGAAGCTAATGGATGAATGGTCCTATTGGCTGGAGCTGGAACTGACCTGGAACTGGAATACACTTCTGTTTAACTGCTGAATTACAACAACAAGAAAACAATGCTCACGACGACCACACACACACACACACACACACACACACACGCACACACACGCTCCATTGTTACATTAACAACAGTAGGAGTCTTTGTGGCCCTGGGAACCGTCCATGTGTTGATGTCAGGGTTCTAAATGGCAGTGAACCGGTTGTGGGAGCTGTGATGTTTTTAAATGAGGTTTAATTGTACAGTGGATTAACAGGAGCGGGGTGAGGCTCACATGCACCTGCATTCATGTTCAACAAGAACTGTAGATGCTCACAGGCGCAGCATTGTCTCACGGCTCCTTCATGCGTATAACAGGATTTCAGAGGGGGAGGGGGAGGGGGGTCCTCATCAGCTGTACGTCTGTCCACATCCTGCTGCAGCCAGACGGTCAGCCAGCATGAAGGTTCAGCTCCTCAGTGAATATACAGAACACACACATGGAAGCTTCAAGATAGAACGTATATAGTTCACTTTTAAATTACAGCTAAATAAACTTTTTCTTGTTATTTATATATATTTATTATTAATCGTGTTTGTTTTTTAAATATAATTTTATTGTTTTTAAAGAGAACGCTTTTTTTCTTATTGAGAATAGTTTATAAATTAAAACTTATAAAAAAAAACAAGTTTACAAAAATCTTGTTATAGAATATTATTGAGTGACAGACAACAGGATTCTGTTTCAACCAAAATCAACTTAGCATGTCCCAGCTGTTATTATAAACACACACAATCACACACATGGACATAAAGAGACACACATACATACAGGGACATACAGACACACACACACACACACACATACACAGATACACACAAACAGAGACAGACAAACACACATACAGGGACATGCAGATACAGACACACACACATATATAAACATACATACATACATAAAGAGACACACATACATACAGGGACATACAGAGACACACAGACACACACATAGATACACACACACAAACATGGACATACAGAGACAGACAAACTCACATATATAAACATACATACATACAGACACACACAAACAGAGACATACACATATATAAACATACATACATACATACATACAGGGACATACAGACACACACATACATAAAGAGACACACACTCACATACATACAGAGACACACAGACACATACATATATACATACAGACACACAGAGACATACAGAGACAGACAAACACACATACAGGGACATACAGATACACACACACAAACATGGACATACAGAGACAGACAAACACACATATATAAACATACATACATACAGACACACACAAACAGAGACATACACATATATAAACATACATACATACATACATACAGGGACATAGACACACACATAAATACAGAGACACACAGACACATACATATATACATACAGACACACAAACAGAGACATACAGAGACAGACAAACACACATACAGGGACATACAGATACAGACACACACACACATATATAAACATACATACATACATACAGGGACATACAGATACAAACACACATACAGGGACATACAGATACAGACACACACACACACATATATAAACATACATACATACATACAGGGACATACAGATACAAACACACATACAGGGACATGCAGATACAGACACACACACACACACATATATAAACATACATACATAAAGAGATGCACATACAAACAGAGACATACAGAGACAGACAGAATTACTTTAAACTGTGTTGTTTCTGTGAACTCTTTATTCAGATGGGCGTTTGTGAGGTCAGACACTGATGTTGGATGAGAGGGCCTGACTCGCAGTCTGATCTAGTTCATCCAGGTGTCTGATGAGGTGGAGATCAGAGCTCTGTGTGGGACAGTCACCCTCCATTTTGGTGGATTTACAGTTGAGTTGTATTCTGTCCCATCTGAACCGGGATTAGGACGATTACTTTAAAACGTTAACGTAAATGTTCATTGGCGGATCTTCAGCGCCCTCTTGTGGACAAAAACTAAAACGTCATAGACATAGCAGCGGTTCTGATTTTTATTCTATGGAGGCGCGTGCTGTGACATCACACCTACCTCATAACTACACATTACAACATTTATGTGCTTTTATAACATGTCTGTCTTCACTATCTGTCTGTCTGTGTGTAAAAATCATATCTTTCATATATTTATTGTTCTTTCTTTAGCTCAGTCTCTCTATTGTTTCAAATTCCACCCATCCATCCATTATCTTCTGCTTTATCCTCTATTAGGGTCGCGAGGTGGGGGGGGGGGTTCTCCATGCTCACCAGGGGAGAATGTTTCGGGCGCTGGGGAGATACACCCAGGATAGGACGCCAATCTATCACTGGGCACACACTCACTCACAAACACACTATATGGGGCAATGTGGAGAACTCAATTGACCTTGATCCATCTTTTTAGACTGTGGGAGGAAACCGGAGAACCCAGAGGAAACATGGAGAACATGGACACTCCACCCAGATTGGGAATACCTAGAGCTGAGAGGAGAACGTGCTATCCACTAAGCCACCATGCAGTCCTATATATATATATATACATACACACACATCCTCCATCCATTATCTTCCGCTTTATCCTATATTAGGGTCGTGGGGGGGGTTCCTCATGCCCATCCAGGGGAGAACGTTTCGAGCGCCTCTATATGGGGCAATTTGGAGAACTCAATTGACTTGATCCATGTTTTTGGACTGTGGGAGGAAACCGGAGAACCCGGAGGAAACCCACGCGGATATGGAGAACATGGAAACTCCACCCAGATTGGGATTCGAACCGAGAATCCCTAGAGCTGAGAGGAGAACATGCTAAGAACTAAGCCACCATGCCGTCCTATATATATATATATATATATATATATATATATATATATATATATATATATATATAAAAGAAATATTATAATAAGTAAAACACTTGTTTAATAACAGTAACGTAAACTGTGCATTCTGTAATGACAGTAATGCTTTAAAGCATTCATAGTTTAATGTTAAATGTTAAATCTCGGTTCTGTGAGGTTTATAGAGAACTTTATTCCGTTTCTATCGCAATAAGAGTGAAGCTAAACAACGGAGCGGTGTGGCGCATGCGCAGACGGTCGCCGCCTCGTAAGCACCGGCCTCGTTCTTTGGAGAAAACAAAGTGCGCGGTCAGAGAGTCGCAGCACGCGGCGCAGGAGAACCGTGAGGCGCTCCGCGGAACCCGGACTAACATTCACTCTGCAGCAGGTGAGCGCCCCGCCGCTGCCGGCCCACCGGCCCGCCGGCGTTAGCGGCGCGTTGGTGGAGCGCCCGGCGGTCCCCGCGGTCCCCGCTGACGATGCTGCGCCGAGCGGACGCGCCGAGCCGAGCCGCCTCTCCTCCACGTGTGTTCCTCTGAACGCAGCGACAGCGCCGCCCGCCGACAACCTGCAGCGCGGGCTCCGTACCAACGCCTGCAGGACAGAGCTGATGTAGTCGGTTGAGTTGAGTTGAGTTCGGTTCGGTTCGGTTCGAGTTCTGCTCGAGTGGAAAAAAACGGCGGCGTCACGCACACTCGAGTAGGCCGATCGGAGGCCGCGTTAAGCTCTCGAGTTGACTGACAGCTCGCCCGGCCTATCAGAGCGCAGGATTCCGAACGCCTCGGCCGCCGGGGCCAATCGCTGCTCTCGGTGCAGCCTGACGTTCGCTCGGCCGGTGAGCGAACAATGTGAAGCGTTTAAACGTCAGGCTGCACCGAGCGGCAACTTAGCGACGTTTTTAACAACGCCTCGTTTACTCTATCGCACTTATTATTATTTTATTTAGTTCCTTTTGGACGCGTAACTCACAGCTTTGCGTGGCCTCCGTGTCGAGCGTCTTCAAATCGGGTGTTACGTCACGGCTCGCGGTGTGTTGCACAACGTTTCGGCCACGTTTTTTTCTGACACGAGAGAGAGAGGAGTTTGTTTTGTCGTTTTTTGTTTGTTTGTTTTGTTTGTTTCGTCGTTATTTGTTTTGTTTTGTTTGTTTGCGTCGACTGTCATTTAAACTCCTCCGCGTCGGGGGGTTTCGGCGTGACGTGGTCACGTGACCAGGTCGCGCACAAAGCTGTGCAGGGGCTCCGCGCGGATGGAGCGGGAGGTAAACAACGACGAGGAAACGATTTGCGCGCCATTTTTCCCTCGCTGTCGGAATAAAAGCCCCGACGCAACGCGGGCTGAGCTGCATGTAAAAAAAAATAATAAAAAAACAAACCCTTAAACTTAAACAAACAGCGCTCATGGAATCGTGTCCGCGGGCAGTTTGCTCTACTTTGTAGGTCGGAGGGCGAGAGAGGTCGTGTGTACGCCGGCCCGTGTCACGTGATCACGCGCTCGCGCGCTTCGCTTTGAGGAACCTGTTATTAAAAAAGCTCATCCCGGCTTTATATCCCCTTTTTTTACTAAAACGAACTTTAAGTGTTATTTAAAACACAAAACCTCTACATCTCTCTGCTTTATGTTCTCCTCAGGCTTCTGTTTATAGTTAAATTACTGTAAGGCTACAGAATGTCAGTCATTATGCCTTCTGTCTGTTTGTAAACCTATTTATTATTTAATTGCAGATTGTGGCGCTGTGTACTAATTTATTTCTCGATTTCGCACCTTATTTCTAGAAGGTGGCTTAGTGGTTGGCATGTTGTCCTCTCAGCGCTAAGGATTCCCGGTTCGAATCCCACTTAGAGTGGAGTTTGCATGTTCTCCCCGTGTCCACGTAGGTTTCCTCCGGGTTCTCCGGTTGATTCAGTCAAAAAACACGAGTCAAGGTCAATTGAATTCTCCAAAAAATTGCCCCATATAGAGTGTGTCTGTGTGAGTGCGTGCCCAGCGATAGATTGGCGTCCTGTCCTGGGTGTATCTGCCCAGTGCATGAAACGTTCTCCCCTGGATGGGCATGGGGAACCCATGTGGACTACAGTACATACTGTGTACGTCCCCTTTACCCTGTTCTCTATTGGTCAGAACCCTAATAGCACCACCACACACCGCAGCTATTATTTGTTTGGTGCATTATTCCTACCCCAGCAGTGTCACTGAGGTGGAGAAATGAAACTACAGCTGCACAACTACAGCTGCACTAAAAACCACTCACCACATATATATTATTTCTATTTTATAAACCTGATAGTCATTTTTTTGTTATTTGGATAAACCATTTTTTAATATGAACAGATCTGATCAATCATTTATGATCTGGGTTTATATCAGGTAGATAAATATATAAACCACTTCTGCAGGGTAGTTAACACATCGAACCAATATACTGTAGCAGTAAAGCTTAATCTGGTACTCAGTGTCTGTACAATAATGTCAGTGAAATATGAAGGAAGCACGACTGAGTAATTACAACATAGTTCACTTTTAAATGATAGGATGGTGGAATTATTATGTTATAAAGGTATCATTATACAGAGCCTTTGCTCCACACTAATTATAACCGTTCAGATTATGATGGTAGATGTGTGTAAATGCATTATTCATTGAGGTGTTAAGGGAGTCAGTGTTTAAAATACATATAAATGAGAAGGTCATGTCACAAGGAGCTGTGTACAGTGAAGGCTATTTCAAATTAATAAGTGGGAATGGGAGTGTATACATTTATTATATACTAATATGTTTTGTGGCGGTACAGTGGCTTAGTGGTTAGCATGTTCTCCTCTAAGCACTAGGGATTCCCGGTTCGAATCCCCATCTGGGTGGAGTTTCCATGTTCTCCCCGTGTCTGCGTGGGTTTCCTCCGGGTTCTCCGGTTTCCTCCCACAGTCCAAAAACATGGATCAAGTCAATTGAGTTCTCCAAATTGCCCCATATAGAGTGTGTGTGTGAGTGTGTGCCCAGCGATAGATTGGCATCCTGTCCTGGGTGTATCTGCCCAGCGTCCGAAACGTTCTCCCCGGGATGGGCATGAGGAACCCCCCCCCCCCCCCCCAGACTCTAATATAGGATAAAGCGGAAGATAATGAATGAATAATATGTTTTGTGTTTTCCATCAGCTCTCTGGTCTTCATGCCGGTTTGTCCTTTATAATGATAAATGCAGTGTTGCAGGTGTAATAATAATAATAATAAAAAAACACAGGTAGACCATCAGAGCTGCTTCTTTAAACAGGATGGGTGTAACATAAACACCCATTAGTCACATTTATTATATTCACAAATTGTGTTTGGTGCAGCTCGGAGCAAAGCACGTTTCCCTCAGGATATGTAGATGGTTTATTAGATTGAAACACGATACTGACTGCTGTCCTGACCTACATGTCAAAGAAGCAGTTTATTGGCAGAAGCATTGACAAATACAGTGATTTCTAATTGTATTCTGTATTTCTTATGTTTGGGTTTTGCTTTTTTTGTCTGCGCGCTGGTTCCTGATCTGTACTGTTTTTTTTCTGTGAAGGTTGAGGAGCAGGACAAGGCATGACCAAGACTCCCCCTGACAGACTAGGGATCACATTTGAGGTGGGGGCACCATTGGAAGCTCGAGACAGCCTGAAGAATTGGTCAGTGCTCATTACACTTGCTTTTATTTCTTCTCCTGTTTCATCCTCAGACCCCCCGCTTCGACCCTCTCAATGTGAGAGCTGGAGTCCAACACAGCTACACCAGCCTTTTATCTCGTTTACCACAAGATAACTCAAAAGAAGCAACACACTTCTTTTTTGTAAAATAAGAATTGGCAGCCACACCCAGGCAGGGTTGCCGTTCTTTTATTTTTTTATTTTTTATTATTTTTCAGTTCTCAATTCAAAATTGGTGTTAGTAAGTAAACTAACATAAAAAAAACCACTAAATTGTGCATTAGTACAAATGTGTACATGGGTGTGTTTGTGTAACTGTCTGTAGAGCTGCCCCATCTTTTACCGTGAGAGCTGGGATAGGCTTCAGCACCTCCTAAGATCCTGTTAGAATATGTTCTGGGGAAAATAAATGTTATGAGAGAGATGTTTTTTTTTCTTAAAAGATCCCAATGTGTCTTTATGTACAATTTAGGCTGAAATAGTAAAGGGGTAGCCTTGAGGTTGAGTCAAACCGATCTTTTACATTTTAAAAGTTTGTTGGAATTAAGATAATATCCATTTGTCCACACTCTCTTGTTTCGTGTGTGTGTGAACACACTTCTTGTAGTTAAATTAAATGGAATTTAATCTTTATCATCATGTTTACACGGAAACAGAATGATGTGCGTGGCTGCTCAAAGCCAAACCCACAAAACTTAAAATGCGCTAAAAATAAGGCAGAAACAAACCAGACTTATGTTCTATTTATAAAGTTCAGAGTGTGCTTTTATTGACGTTTTTAGGTTTGAACTTCTGACATTCTTGGTTTTTGCTGGACTGCATGTTAATTAGCAATAAATATGTATGTGTATGTATTAGTTTATGTACATGTACCAATGCCGGGGTGTTGGACTGTAAATTCAGTATGTCGCTGTATCATCTACACCAGGGGTGCTCAATACGTCGATCACGATCACCACTAAGCCAACGTGCCCCCCACCCAATGTGTGTAAACAGGTTTCAATATAAAAGCCTAAAAAATTATTAACCCTGGTAGATCTCGATGACCTGTCCAATGGAAAAGCAGATCTCGGGCCAGAAAAGTGTGGGCACCCCTGATCTACACAATAGTTGTAAGAATAGAAAATAGAATAGAAAGCCTTTATTGTCATTATAAAAACGCATACACAGTACACATCATATAACGAGATTTAAGCTCCTCCTTAAAGTGCACATGGCATTATATACAAATAAAAAAAAAACAATAGAAAAGACATGTGCAAAAATGTGCTGTGCAAATAGAAGTGTAGTTTAACATGATATGCAAATTAGTGCAGGTTCCCGTTTAGTATTGAAATGGCTTTGGGAAAGAAGCTGTCCCTGAGTCTGTTTGTTTTGGCCCGTATGGACCTGTAGCGTCTGCCAGAAGGCAGCAGGTTGAAAAGGTGGAATCCGGGGTGAGAATTGTCCTTTAGGATGTTGCTGGCGCTGCGGAGACAGCGGGAGTGGTAGATGGAGGTTATGGAAGGCAGGGAGCAGCCAATGATTTTTTCGGCTGTGTCGGTCACTCTCTGCAGTCTTCTTCTGTCAGCCTTTGTGCAGCTGGAGTGCCACACTGACACAGCATACGTCAGCAGGCTTTTGATGGTGGAACGGTAGAAGGTCACCAGCAGGCTTGTGTGTAGTTGCTCTTTCCTGAGCACCCTCAGGAAGTGAAGCCGCTGCTGGGCCTTCTTGACCAGTGCAGAGGTGTTGACTGTCCAGGCTTCAGTACATCATGTTATGCTCTGTATTAAGTGTGATGAAGTGCTGTGCACACTTTGTGCAGTTCACTCATCAGGTAGATTTAACACAATAGGTTGGTAACGGCTCAAACAGGCTTTGTTGCTTAAAAAAAAAAAAAAACTAAAAACAGATGGAGAGAGAAACCAGAGCTGAAAAAGAGGAACCAGCTCTGTAATTTGGAAGTATTTCTGTTCCTGGCGGCTCGGTTAACTTAGTTTGCTGTGTTCCTCACGAAACCCACAAAAATCTAAATAATATTTTGAAACTCATTGTGTTGATTATTTTAAATACTTATCACTGACGTTCCACTGACGTTTTTATCTCTGTCTGATCAGGTATGCAGCCAATATTGAAAAGATTGATTATGAGGATGAGAAGGTTCTGGTTCACTACAGACAGTGGAGTCATCGCTACGATGAGTGGTTCGACTGGAGCAGCCCCTACCTGCGTCCCGTGGAACGAATTCAGCTCAGGAAACAGGGTCTGCAGGAGCACGGTTCGAGCCAGGTAACGAAGCGATGTTTTCTCATGAAGGCTGGGTGGCCAGAACGATCACAATAACACCTGCCTCTGAACTTCCTCAGGTCTTCCATGTGAACCAGAGAGTCCTAGCCAGCTGGTCGGATTGCCGCTACTATCCTGCTAAGGTCATCTCCTGTGATAAGGATGGTCAGTAGGGTGATTTTAGAATTTTAAATAAACACTGCCAAACACTATATGGACAAAAGTATAGAAACACATCTAAATGAAGAAAATCATGTGGTAATTCAGTCTCATTGCCACCGGTCCAAATAAATACATTTATTCATTCATTATCTTCCACTTTATCCTATATTAGGGTTGGGGGGGGGGGTTCCCCATACCCATCCAGGGGAGAACGTTTTGGGCGCTGGGCAGATACACCCAGGACAGGACGCCAATCTATCGCTGGGCACACACTCACTCACACAGACACACTCTATATGGGGCAATTTGGAGAACTCAATTGACTTGATCCATGTTTTTGGACTGTGGGAGGAAACCGGAGAACCCGGAGGAAACCCACGCAGACACGGGGAGAACATGGAACCTCCACCCAGATTGGTATTCGAACCGGGAATCCCTAGTGCTGAGAGAACGTGCTAACCACTAAGCCACTCTGCCGCCTCCAAATAAATACATTTCTGAACAATTCTATTCTTTCAGTTTTGTGAAAACAGTTTAGGGAAGGTCCGTTTCAGCCCGACTGTGTTCCATGCACAGTGTAAGGGTCTTGGATGTGGCTGGGTGAGGGCCACATGGACCTCAGCTCAGCCTCATCAGACACCTCTGGGGTGAACTTGAACAGAGATTCGGATCTAGGCCTCTCATAAACCTCAGTGTCTGACCTTATGATCTTTCTTCTGGATAAAAGGACGGGAAGCTCTTACAGTTTACACGTGTGTGTGTGTGTGGGGGGGGGGGGGTCGTACATAAAGCTTATGTGTAATCCTTGTGCTCATGTAGTGCCTCTGTTTCTTTGTTATTGTTGTCTGATTAAACCTGATGTCATGTTTTATCACAGATTTTTACACGGTCAGGTTCTTTGATGGCGTCATCAAGACAGTCAAGGGAATAAAGGTGAAGCCCTACAGCAAAGAGGTGAGTTCGTTTTTGCTTGGTCTTATACTACAGATACACCAAGGACAGGCTGCCAATCCATCACTGGACACACACACACACTATAGGGACATTTGAGAAGGGAATCTAGGTTCGAATCCCAATCTTGGTGCAGTTCTCACGCCCATGTGGGTTTTCGCTGAGACGTCTGGTTTGCTCCCACTGTCTAAAACATGGATTTAAGGTGATTTGACTGCTCTAGGCACGGTGGTTTAGTGGTTAGCACGTTTGCCTCTCAGCGCTAGGGATTCCCGGTTCGAATCCCCATCTGGGTGGAGTTTCCATGTTCTCCCTGTGTCTGCGTGGGTTTCCTCTGGGTTCTCCGGTTTCCTCCCACAGTCCAAAAACATGGATCAAGTCAATTGAATTCTCAAAAATTGCCCCATATAGAGTGTGTATGTGTGAGTGAGTGTGTGCCCAGCGATGGTTTGGCGCCCTGTCCTGGGTGTATCTGCCCAGCGCCCGAGACGTTCTCCCCTGGATGGGAATGGGGAACCCCACCGCGACCCTAATAAAGGATGAAGCGGGAGATAATGAATGAATGAATGAATGAATGACTGCTCTAAATTGCCCCTATGTGTGCCCAGCTATGGATTGGCACCCTGTTCTGACTCAATGCCCTCCATGACCCTAGTCTGTATTTTAGGGTTAAGCAGATGATGAGCTGAGTTTCTGTTGGAGGTCTTTAAGGTTCTCTTTCTGTTGCTCTTCAGGGGGTGAATAGCAGAGCGGGGCAGCAGAACCGGAGACGAGCGCCAGTCAAACACTCCAAACCCAAAGAGAACGGCAAACACCATCCTGATGTTGAGAGCGATTCGGAAAAAGAAGATAAGAAGCTGATGGATGAGTGTGAGAAGCTTCAGGCCGGAATGGTGAAGGACAACACGGCGGTGCCGAAGATCTCCCAACAGGATGCACAAGAGGAGAAATCATCGCTCAAAGACCTGAAGACTGAAGCGTTTGAGGACCGAGAAGCCGAAGAGAAAGAGAACCTGGCGGAGGAGGACGTGGAGGTAAAGGAGGCGAACGGAGATCTAGATCTAGCCGCACATTTGAAAGCTGAAATGCAGAACGGAGACCATGAGGAGGAGGAGAAGGGGAAAGATAAAGAGGTGGACCCCGGCCTTTCCAGGAAGACGAGGAGCAAGATCGCTGACGGTAAGTCTGGAGATGAACCTGGTTGATTATTGAGGGCAGGGGCGTCGTCAGACCTGGGCTTTCGGGGTTATAGCCCTGGGTGTTTTGTCAGTAGCCCCGGATCAAATGAGAGCAGCTTGCTCTGCAGCCTCTCCTCCAGCAGCGGGACCGAACGATGGAGTCACCATCAGCTGTTTGGGCTTCCAAACTCTGTGTGTGTGTGAGGGAGACCAGCAGCTGGAGTGAAGTTACCGTAATAACTGTATGTTGGCTGTACAGAGCAGCTCTTGTCTTTTAGAAAGAGTCTGAAGGCGCAAACTGTCACAAAGTTACGGTATTTAAAGCAAAACCTTATTAAAACCTGCGACTGACTCGTAAAACAGATTCATGCTTTTCTGCTGAAGCTCAGGTTCGTTTATTCAAACATTATCAGCCAAAACCATCATTTATTAAATCTGAATGTGCTCTCCACTGCTGATAGACATACTTCATTCATTCATTCATTATCTTCCGCTTTATCCTCTATTAGGGTCGCGGGGGGGTTCCCCATGCCCATCCAAGAACGTTTTGGGCGCTGGGCAGATACACCCAGGACAGGACGCCAATCTTTTGTTGGACACACACTCACTCACACAGACACACTCTATATGGGGCAATTTGGAGAACTCAATTGACTTGATCCATGTTTTTGGACTGTGGGAGGAAACCGGAGAACCCGGAGGAAACCCACGAGGACACAGAGAGAACATGGAAACTCCACCCAGATTGGGATTCGAACTGGGAATCCCTAGTGCTGAGAGGAGAACATGCTAAACACTAAGCCACCCTCATTCATTAGTAATATTGGATAAAATTAAATCTGGATGGGGTTTCCATGTTCTCCCCGTGTCTGCGTGGGTTTCCTCCGGGTTCTCCGGTTTCCTCCCACAGTCCAAAAACATGGATCAAGTCAATTGAATTCTCCAAATTGCCCCATATAGAGTGTGTCAGTGTGAGTGAGTGTGTGCCCAGCGATGGATTGACACCCTGTCCTGGGTGTATCTGCCCAGCGCCCGAAACATTCTCCCCTGGATGGGCATGGGGAACCCCACCGCGACCCTAATAGAGGATAAAGCGGGAGATAATGAATGAATGAAGTTGATCTGATAAAATGGGGAACGAGTATCAGTTTTCTTAGGTCAAGCTCTTTTTATAAAGGGATCTGTTTTGCCTACGGTACTTACACACCAAGAAACGAGTCCTTCACAATTAACCCATCCGTGCAGTGAAACACACACACACACACACACACAATGAGTGAAGTGTGTGGGCAGCCCTGAGCATGAGTAAATGTGATTGGGTGCCCTGCCCAAGGGCACTTCAGCCTAAGTACTTGGTGGGACTGGGTTTCGAACCGGGGACTTTCAGGTCCAAAGAAAGTTTATGTAACCACAAGCCTATGAAGTCCCCTGTGAGTGTATAACTCTAAATGAAGCGGATAAAGCGGAAGATAATGAATGAGATTGGTGCCCTGTCCTGGGTGTATCTGCCCAGCACCTGAAATGTTCTCCCCTGGATGGGACCCCCCCCCCCCCCCCCCCCCCCCCGCAACCCTAGTAGAGGATAAAGCGGAAGATAATGGATGGATGGATAACTAATGAATGATCAAACAAAAAGAATGTAACAGTTTTAAAAATGGATTAACACACTCATGAAAGGGTAGTTTTTAAAGAGGACAGAGGGGGAATGAGGGATCTGGGCTAAAGCCCCTGATGTTTCAAAACCCTAAAAACGCCCCTGACTGAGGGTATGAAACATTGTGCCTCAGGCGCCATGATTCAGACAGGATTTGATTTTTGATGAATCATGCTGATGCTGATGAAATGTGTGCCATTTACAGAAAAAGAGTCTGAACGCCTCAGTGTGCCAGAGCTGAGGAAGAGACGCCCCTCCATAAACCAAACGCCCCTGTCCAAGAGGAGCAGAGCCAACGGAACAGGTGCGTACATCCAGTCCCGCTCCTTCATCAAATACATCATGAATTACATAGACTTACTCACCGGCCACTCATTAATCTGTCTCCAGTACTATCAGAGTGACTGTATATTGTAGGTATAACATAGAAAATAAACAGTGAGTGATGGAAACAAGCAGGTGAACCTAATAAAGTTCTGTGGCGATCATCTCTGCGCTGATTTACTTTGATTTGATTTGCTGCACCCCTATATTAGCTTCATCTGTCTCTCTGTGTGTCTGGTAAAAAGTTTGCAAATGCTTTTTCACCCGCTTCCCATTTTCCAATTAAGTTGAAACGTTGCACAATTGTCCATCGTCGATGACAACACATGAATCAATTAAAAAAATTACAATTAATTACCTAATTATTTATTCGTTCATTCATTCATTATCTTCCGCTTTATCCTATATTAGGGTCTCAGGGGGGTTCCCTATGCCCATCCAGGGGAGAACGTTTCGGGTGCTGGGCAGATACACCCAGGACAGGGCACCAATCTATCGCTGGGCACACTCACTCACACAGACACACTCTATATGGGGCAATTTTGGAGAACTCAATTGACCTTGATCCATGATTTTGGACTGTGGGAGGAAACCGGAGAACCCGGAGGAAACCCACCCGGACACGGGGAGAACATGGAAACTCCGCCCAGATTGGGATTCGAACCAGGAATCCCTAGTCCTGTGAGGAGAACATGCTAACCACTAAGCCACCGTGCAGCCTAATTACCTAATTAGTGGTAATTGATACATTTTGTTTTTCTATGGATAAATTGACCGTTTTCTACAAAGTTTTATACTTAATTTAGGATAAAGTAAAGTTTAAAAAAAATATTTTTTACATTTTGCTTGTTTATGAGCTGAACCCAAAGATCTCAGGTTTTTACTATGTACACAAAAAGCCTTTTTTTAAATGTAGATTTTTCAGAAACTGTGTTATTGAAAACTTTTTTTGTCGAGGTAATCCATCGTTTAGTTTACAGTAGTCTGGTTTTTACGGTTAAAAACCAGACTACATTATGTCGCAGTAGAGCACATAATAATTATTAATTGTTATTAATAATTTAGTTTTTAATTAACACATTCATGAATCAAACCTTGTTTTTTTATCATAGTGGAGTGCAGTTACACTTTATCATGGTTCATTTACAATAATGCACAACCTCAAGTACCTTAGTGTGTTTTTAACTGATTTAGAAAAGCACTGTGTGTTGGTCTAACAACATCCTGTCATTTATTTAAAATAACACACAAACTTTAAAAGCCTTATTGCTTTATTAGATCACGTGAAGTGAAGTCATAGAATCTTCATTAAATCATCAGCATTAGGATCATGGCATCCTTATAATATAATCCCAGTAACCCACCCCTCGAGTGACTTATTGCTCTATTGTGACTTTTACCACAACACAGAACGAAGCAGCCGACCCCAGATCAGGCCTGCTAGATCGGATTCCCTCTCTGAAGGTTCGGTTAAGGAGGAACCCGGTCAGCCGAGTTCTTCAGAGAACCCCAAGACCAATGGATCTACACCAGATATTGGTATGTGAGCTTCTTATATATATATATATATATATATATATATATATATATATATATATATATATATATATATATATATATATATATAATGTGTGTGTGTGTGTATGTGTGTGTGTATATATATATATATATATATATATATATATATATATATATATATATATATATATATATATATATATATATATGTGTGTGTGTGTATATATGTATGTATATATATATATATATATATATATATATATATATATATATATATATATATATATATATATATATATATATATATATATATATATATATATATATATATATACAGTATGTGTATATATATATACACACACACACACATATATATATATATATATATATATATATATATATATATATTTATACAAATATATATATATATATATACACTTCAGAAACATACGTATAACTGTGTGTTCAGTGCGTGAGCTCATGCAGCGTAAGGGTAATGATCACATTAGGATTAGAGTAAAACTGCTGACTCAGGGTCGTCACTCATGAATGTTGTGCTGGGAATGTCTCAATGTTGATCTGTAATTTATAAACAGAGTCAGCTCTGTTATAAACTGCTGCAGTAGATCATCCAGTAAGCTGCAGTGATCATACATTATCTTAAGGTGACTGGGCTACTCTATCTAAGGGTAGATCACGATGGACGTTTGAAAAAAAAGCTCTTTTCAGCGCTTATCACGTATCAGCGCTTTTTTACAGCACAGTATCCGAAGCACTTATACACACGCCTGCATGCATTATACACACGCCTGCACGCATCCCCCGTTCCCAAAACCGGCACGTGGCCACGCCTCGGTGCCTACATCCGAAGCACAGCCTCGCAAATCATCTACATTAGATAGTTTCTGTTTTTGCACTTTATTTGATTTTCAAGGACTTTTCCCCCTAAAGAATTAAAATACCACCTTCATTTAGAGTGTGTGAGGGGGGTGAAATTATTATTTTTTTTTTATTATTATTATTTATTTTTTTTATTTTTTTACAATGTCAAACTGTGGCACGGTGGCTTAGTGGTTGGCATGTTCTCCTCTCAGCACTAGGGATTCCCGGTTTGAATCCCAATCTGGGTGGAGTTTCCATGTTCTCCCCGTGTCCTCCGTGTTCTCCGGTTTCCTCCCACAGTCCAAAAACATGGATCAAGTCAATTGAATTCTCCAAATTGCCCCATATAGAGTGTGTGTGTGTGTGTGTGTGTGTGTGTGTGTGAGTGAGTGTGTGCCCAGAGATAGATTGGCGTCCTGTCCTGGGTGTATCTGCCCAGTGCCCGAAACGTTCTCCCCTGGATGGGCATGGGGACCCCTCACCCACCCCCACGACCCTAATAGCGGGTAAAGTGGTAGATAATGGATGGATGGATGGATGTTTACGAGCAAACGATGAACTTTGTGACATGACCTCGATTTCAACTTCTTGCATCATGACCTACTTTACACTTGGCCTGGTTCTCTGTGTATCTGGTAAAGTGCTCTGTGTGTAGAACCACAGATCTATAATTAAATGCTTTGTATTGGATTACTGCAGTTTGAATAATCATGTTAAAATGTATAAAAAGAAATAAATGATGGTTTTGTGTTTTCAGCAACGCTGCTTCAACGGCAGGTCCATCTACCAACTACCAATAAGTACAGCAGAGAACCATGTGAGTGGTTATCAGTGATGTTCCACTGTTCATATCATATTACCATCTGCACACAGCTTACAGCTATTATTACCACCATACACCCACAGCCGTAACAATACCCCCCCCATTATATCAGAAACAAAGACATTCTAACACATTTTAGTTTATTAGGTTCATCCCTTGGAGTGGCACGGTGGCTTAGTGGTTAGCATGTTCTCCTCTCAGCACTAGGGATTCCTGGATCGAATCCCAATCTGGGTGGAGTTTCCATGTTCTCCCCGTGGGTTTCCTCCGGGTTCTCCGGTTTCCTGCCACAGTCCAAAAACATGGATCAAGGTCAATTGAGTTCTCCAAATTGCCCCATATAGAGTGTGTGTGTGAGTGAGTGTGTGCCCAGCGATAAATTGGTGTCCTGTCCTGGGTGTATCTGCCCAGCGCCCGAAACGTTCTCCCCTGGATGGGCATGGGGAACATCCCCCCCCCCCACCCCCCCGCGACCCTAGTATTTTATTAGGTTCATCCCTTGGGGTGACACGGTGGCTTAGTGATTAGCATGTTCTTCTCTCAGCGCTAGGGATTCCAGGTTCCAATCCCCATGTGGGTGGAGTTTCCATGTTCTCCCCATGTCCGGGTTTCCTCCGGGTTCTCAGGTTTCCTCCCACAGGCCAAAAACATGGATCAAGGTCAATTAAAGTCTCCAAATTGCCCCATATAGAGTGTGTCTGTGTGAGTGAGTGTGTCCCCAGTGATAGATTGGCGTCCTGTCCTGGGTGTATCTGCCCAGCGCCCGAAACGTTCTCCCCTGGATGGGCATGGGGAACCATGGATGCCCCCCCCTCCACCATAGTAGAGGATAAAGTGGAAGATAATGGATGGATGGATGGAAGGTTCTTATTGTTTTTAGGGTTCTATAATTACAGTCTGTAGTCTGTTGTGTATACAGATACATGGCAGAAGATATTAGGGTGGTGAATCATCCTCATTCCTACAGTAACATTGACGGGATGGTGGTGCTTTGTCTTTGCACATATAGGCATGTTCATTGCCCCACACATCCCATCATCTCCACACCCAACCCCACACAGACATTCATTGCCCCACTCATACGTTTATCACACATTCACCTCCACATGCCTCTGTCTCCCTGAACGCACGTTTATCTCCACAAAAGCGTTTTAACTTCACTAAGGGTGAGCTGCAATATTCGACGATTCGATTTGGAGAACCGTAGTCGACTATGAACCTCATAGTCGAATGTACCATTTTGACCACATGGGGGTGTCCATGGCTGCTGCTAAGCATTAGTTTTTACATGAAATTCTTTGTCTTTGTTTTCGTTATATATATATATAGCCTTTTGTCAAATAAAATCATCATTTCTAGAAAAAAAGAAAAACAAATAAAATATATATTTAAAAAAAATATTTTTTAAAAACTATGCTTATAGCACCATCTTGTGGTGAAATTTTAACTGCTTCGACTATCAGTCGACTATAGGGAAAATCTGACGAATCAGATTCGACTACGAAAATCTGTAGTTGAATACAGCCCTAAACTTCACACATACATACACACGGTTAACCACGGTCACATGCTCCACCTGTTCTAACGCTAACTCGTTGTCCTCTCTCCTCCTCACAGTGTACAGAGTCATTAAAAACCAGCCGCCTCCCATCCTCTCCATCGAGCTGGACCACAATCCGTTTAAGTGCCAGGTGCCGGGCTGTACCAAATCCTTCCGCAAGGCATCTCTGCTCCACTATCACATAAAATACTACCATTCGAAGAGCGAACTCGGCTCGACGCACGGTTCCCTCATGCACACCTCTGAGCACCAGGAGAGCCATGGACACGCTTTGGAGACGCCTCGCAGACGCCGCACCATCTCTTCATCCCTCGGTTAGCACATCACATTAAATCTGTTAATAACATTAAACAATATGTTATAACTAACAGACTGGAATGTCTCACTGCACTTATTTGAGATGTGTACCACTACACCGCCCCGTTCTGTCTTATTTACGTCCAGCTCCTTCTCTGTCCCTTTATATAGTTACAAATATATTTTTGTGACATCAATGAAAATGGGGCGGCACGGTGGCTGTGTTTAGCACGTTCACCTCTCAGCACTAGGGATTCCCGGTTTGAATCCCCATCTGGGTGGAGTTTCCATGTTCTCCCCATGTCCACATGGGTTTCCTCCGGGTTCTCTGGTTTCCTCCCACGGTCCAAAAACATGGATCAAGTCAATTGAGTTCTCCGAATTGCCCCATATAGAGTGTGTCTGTGTGTGAGTGTGTGCCCAGTGATAGATTGGCGTCCTATCCTGGGTGTATCTGCCCAGCACCCGAAACGTTCTCCCCTAGATGGGCATGGAGGAACCCCCCCCCCCCCCCCCGCGACCCTAATAGAGGATAAAGTGGAAGATAATAAATGAATGAATTAATTAATGAAAATAGGACCAAATTTACAATGTGCTATTTTTAATGTAGCAGTTTCTAAAGTTGTGGCAGCTCATGGCGGGCTGTTGGACTATCGAGCTGAAGGTTCGAACAACTAAGTTGCCACTATAAGCCCTTCCATCCATCCATTATCTTCCGCTTTTTCCTCTATTAGGGTCGTGGGGGGGAGGGGGTTCCCCATGCCCATCCAGGGGAGAACATTTCGGGCGCTGGGCAGATAGACCCAGGACAGGACGCCAATCAGTCTCTGGGCACACACTCACTCACACAGACACACTCTATATGGGGCAATTTGGAGAACTCAATTGACTTGATCCATGTTTTTGGACTGCGGAAGGAAACCAGAGAACCCGGAGGAATCCCACATGGGGAGAACATGGAAACTCCACCCAGATTGGGATTCGAACCGGGACTCCCTAATGCTGAGAGGAGAACATGCTAACCACTAAGCCACCGTGCCGCCTTGGCCCTTATTCCTTTATTGTTTAATTTCTAACGTTCTTAAGTCAAATAGGATTTAGTTAAATTGTTTTCTGGTGGCACGGTGGCTTAGTGGTTAGCATGTTCTCCTCTCAGCACTAGGGATTCTTGGTTCGAATCCCCATCTGGGTGGAGTTTCCATGTTCTCCCCGTGTCCATGTGGGTTTCCTCCGGGTTCTCCGGTTTCCTCCCACAGTCCAAAAACATGGATCAAGTCAATTGAGTTCTCCAAATTGCCCCATATAGAGTGTGTCTGTGTGAGTTAGTGTGTGCCCAGTGATAGATTGACGTCCTGTCCTGGGTGTATCTGCCCAGCGCCCGAGACGTTCTCCCTTGGATGGGCATGGGGAACCCCCCCCCGACCCTAATAGAGGATAAAGCGGAAGATAATGAATGAATGACTGACTGTTCTCTAAAACATTCTTGTATAATCTGAGAGATCTGGTGGACTGGTGCAGCTGTGCTTCTTTCTGTTGGTCGGTGGTCTTTAGAACTCAGAGTTGGATCATGTTCTCCCTCTCTGTTCTCAGACACTCCGTCCCCACTGAGCGACTCGAAATCCAGCCACACCCCGTCTCCACCGACAGCCAACGGCGTGCATCGCCAGCGCAGCTCCTCCCACTGCGAAAGAAGCAAAGAGAACCTGCACGCCAACCGCGGGCTCCATGACGACAGAGACTGGGTCGCCATGGAAACAGGTACAGGAGCACTTCCCCCTCGGCGCATTCAGTGCCGGACACAGGCTGCTCCCACTCCGATCGATCGGTGTGTCTCACTCCTGATGGGGTTGCTTTACGTTTTGTGGATCTAGAACGAGAACGGCGCAGAGAGAAGCGGCAGAGGGACTTCTGCATCAAGCAAAAAAAGAAGAAGAAGAAGAAAAAGAAGTCCAAGTCGGGTAAGCCGGGCGGACATGTGACCGGAGTGTCACTCGAGACCGTGCGCCGGTGCACAGCTTCGCTTACAGGTTGAGTCATGCTCCCGCTTCACATGCTACCCCTGCTCTGCACCTCATTTCTGCATAGAGGGCACATTGTGGCTTTATATCAGTTTAAACACGACGCTGCCGCACAGCTCCTTTTAACTCATTCATTCCTGGCATCTTTTTTTTTTTTTTTTTTTTTTTTTTTTTTTAAAAAAAAAAAAAAAACCCTGTGTAGTTTCAGTAACCTAAAGCATGGTTGGTCTTAATTGTGGTAATGACGTGTGGAACAAACGAGCCTGTGAATTCTGATGTCTAAGACTTGCCCCATTTAGCTGAGCTGAGAATTAGAGGCTGCTCGTGGTCATAACCAGAAATCAGAATATCAAAAATAAAAATAGAGAATGATTGTGTGTGTTAGTCAGAGAGAGAGAGAGAGAGAGAGAGAGTGTGTGTGTGTGCGCGCACCGGACACAGGAATGTGTGCTGGAGAGGCAACTTATGACGAGAGCTGCATTAAACAAGAAAGAAACAACCGGAAAAAAAAGTTACAGTTATATAAAGATACTTAAACATTCATGCCGTCCCCATGCCCATCCAGGGGAGAATGTTTCGGGCGCTGGGCAGACACACCCAGGACAGGACGCCAATCTATCGCTGGGCACACACACACTCGCACACAAACATGCATACACACTCTACATGGGGCAATTTGGAGAACTCAATTGACTTGATCCATGTTTTTGGACTGTGGGAGGAAACCGGAGAACCCGGAGGACTGATTCATCATGACATCATTACTTTCATATGATACAGCTGTGTTGAACCAGTCTGAAGTCAGTGAATCAATATAGTAATAATGATAAATACTGAGAGAAATTAATAAAAGGTTGTAATTAATAATAATAAGTGATTGTTTGTAGCTTTTGTAAATTCTGATGCTGAAGTAACTCTAACTTTGTTATCTGTAATCTGTGGGACACCTACAGCACAGCTTCCATTCCTCTGTAAAGGTCTTCTGTAATATTTGGGTCTGTGGATATGTTTGCTTAATCATCTAAAGCGATGTTGGACGTGATGCTCTGACTCACAGTCCTCGCTCCTCTTCGTTCCTGATGGGGTTCGGTCAGAGCTCTATGTGGGTCAGTCGGGTTTTTCCAGGCTTAACTCAACCAACCATGTCTTTATGAACCTTGCTTTCGGAAATGATCGTTTCAAAGCAGATAACGTTTCTGTTTTTTTTTTTATTGTCATTTTAACCATTTACAGTGTTATACAGTACAAAGTGTTTCTCCAGGGTCAAGGTGCTTCATAGAACACTGACTACACAACATAACAAAGTGCACTTGTGCACTTTGTTGTGGAATACATTCATTCATTCATTCATTATCTCCCGCTTGATCCTCTATTAGGGTCGCGGGGGGGTTCCCCATGTCCATCCAGGGGAGAACATCTCGGGCGCTGGGCAGATAGACCCAGGACAGGGCGCCAATCCATCGCTGGGCACACAAACACACTCTATATGGGGCAATTTGGAGAATTCAATTGACTTTATCCATGTTTTTGGACAGTGGGAGGAAACCGGAGAACCCGGAGAGGAAACCCACGCGGACACGGGGAGAACATGGAAACTCCACCCAGATGGGGATTCAAAACGGGAATCCCTAGCGCTGAGAGGAGAACATGCTAACCACTAAGCCACCGTGCTGCCTTGTGGAATACAATTTACAATAAATATAAAATACCATTTAGGGGCGGCTTAGTGGTTAGCATGTTCTCCTCTCAGCGCTAGGGATTCCCGGTTCGAATCCCCATCTGGGTGGAGTTTCCATGTTCTCCCCGTGTCCGCATGGGTTTCCTCCGGGTTCTCCGGTTTCCTCCCACAGTCCAAAAACATGGATCAAGTCAATTGAGTTCTCCAAATTGCCCCATATAGTAGAGTGTGTCTGTGTGAGTGAGTATGTACCCAGTGATGGATTGGTGTCCTGTCCTGGGTGTATCTGCCCAGCGCCCGAAACGTTCTCCCCTGGATGGGCATGGGGAACCCCCCCCCCCACGACCCTAATAGAGGATAAATTGGAAGATAATGGATGGATGGATAAAAGACCATTTACAATATATAGAACTAGAAAGAACAGGACCTTCCCCAAACTGTTTTCAAAAAGTTGGAAACAGTTGTGCAGAACATCTGGTTAGATGTTCGATCTGATGATTAAAACAACCGAATTTAATGATTATGCAGCCCAATACTTTAACTGATATACATTTATTAATGCACATGATCATTTAATAGAATGGAATATTTCTGCCGTGATGTCCCTCTGAAATTCTCTAAATCATTCCTAATTTATAAACTAAAAGTTGCCATGTGTCTGTCTGTCTGTCTGTGTTTCTGTCTGTCTGTCTGTGGGCGTGCATGTCCGAGTGTCCTAATGCTGTCTGGCCTCTCCCTCCTCTGACAGACTCTCACAGCATTGGCTTTAGCTCGTCCCCCTGCAATCTGAATCTGTCTGCCAAATTGCCCCTCTCCCACAAACACAGCTCCTACGCCGCACACTGTTCCGAACCAGAGCTCGAAGATGGTGGGTACGAATCGCAGGCCCTTCTCTGATCTCATTTCCTCTCTGCTCTGTTAGAACGCTTGTAGTGTCCGCATCAGTTCTGCATGTTCCAGCCCACTTTCCTACTTCCGTGTGTCCGTGTGCCGGGACGGTGGGAACGAGTCCTGTCGTTTTCATGCCTTTTCTTTGTCCTGTGTGCTTTAGGTGAAGACAGCTGCAGCGATTGGTCCACGGACAGCCCGCTGTGGAGTGAGGAGGAGCTGGACGATCTGACCACGCCTCTTTCAGAGCAGGGGGGAGACGTGGGGGCACATGATTCAGAAATAGTGCGGTGTGTGTGTGAGGTGCAGGAGGAGAACGACTTCATGATTCAGGTGGGTTTGCTTCGTGTGAAATGATCACTTTTTTTGGGGGGGGGGCATACAGCTGACACTAATCCTTTATGCACACTACAATGTACAGAGTCCTACAGTGAACTTGTTGTGTATTAAATGTATTAAAATGTCTACAGGCAGATTTTTTTAACATTACCTTCCTAATTATTCACGTTGTTTCTAGTGTGATGAGTGTCTGTGCTGGCAGCATGGCACTTGTATGGGTCTGTATGAAGACAGCGTCCCCGACACCTACAGCTGCTACATCTGCAGGGACCCACCGGGTGAGTGGACTCAACCTCTGCTTAACAAAGACATGTAGGGGTGTGGACCTGATTATCATTTATAATAATTATTCATCTGCCTATCTATCTGTGTGTGTATGTGTGTATATATATATATATATATATATATATATATATATATATATATATATATATATATATATATATATATATATATATATATATATATATATATATAGGGCGGCACGGTGGCTTAGTGGTTAACATGTTCTCCTCTCAGCACTAGGGATTCCCGGTTCGAATCTGGGTGGAGTTTTCATGTTCTCCCCGTGTCCGCGTGGGTTTCCTCCGGGTTCCTCCCACAGTCCAAAAACATGGATCAAGTCAATTTATTTCTCCAAATTGCCCCATATAGAGTGTGCCTGTGTGAGTGAGTGTGTGTCCAGTGATAGATTAGCAGCCTGTCCTGGGTGTATCTGCCCAGCGCCCAAAACGTTCTCCCCTGGATGGGCATGGGGAACCCCATGCGACCCCAATATAGGATAAAGCGAGATATATATATATATATATATATATATATATATATATATATATATATATATATATATATATATATATATATATATATATATATAATATACACACACAATGTTTATCACAAAATTAAGTTTATATTTATTACAATACCAGATATTTATAATAGTAGCTATTTATTTGTTGTTTAAAAAACAAGAATACTGAATCAGACCGGCAGCATCAGTATAGATATAGATACTCAATAGAAAAAAACAGGGTCACGTTACAAATATATGGTTTTGTCTTTATCTACATCTTATTAGGAGTAAAGCGATATTTCATTATGTTTCTACAGTAATATTACATTACATTACATTAACATTAACATTACATTCCATTTGGTCATTTAGCAGACGCTTTTATGAGCACAGGGTTAATCACAACATCCCTGCAGCAATGAGGGTTAAGGGTCTTGCTCAAGGACCCACATTGGTAACTTCAGTGGACGTGGGATTTGAACCCCCAACCTTCAGATTGACAGCCCAACACCCTGACCACTGAGCTACCATGCCATATTAAAGGTTAAAGTTAATGATTTGCATTTAGAAAGAAAAGAAAAAGTTTCAGAGCCTGCAGCCCATCAAAGAATAAAATCAGAAACACGATCGAGTTGATTTAAAAAATGAACACGTTGCACTCATTTCAGTAACTTGATTCTGTTTCGTGCTCATGTTGTGATGGTAATGTGTTGTTGTGTCCTGCAGCACAGAGACAGAGTCAGCGTTACTGGTACGATAAGGACTGGCTGAGCAGCGGTCAGATGTATGGACTTTCATTCTTGGAGGAGAACTACTCGCATCAAAATGGCAAGAAAATGGCTGCGACACACCAGCTCCTCGGAGACGTACACCGCGTGTTCGAAGTGCTCAATGGCCTCCAACTCAAGATGAGCATCCTACAGTGAGTCCACAAATCAGCGTTTCATTAGAGAGACGGAGGGGAACAGGGGAGACACAAACACCTGTCCTAGTCTCTACATCATTGTGTTAGTTCTTTATCTCTGTTGTGTAATGCTCAGGATCTGAGCAGGTATGATGTGTGTGTGTGTGTGTGTGTGTGTGTGTGTGTGTGTGGTGGATCATTCTCAGCACTGCAGTGACACTGATGATGTGTATTAGTAAAGTATATAGTAACTGTGTTCCCTCTCTGTGCTCTGTATTAGACACAGCTATCTGATGGCACCATCTCATTACATTTGGTCATTTAGCAGATTCTTTTATCCTAAGCAACTTAAAAGAAGTGTGACTTAGTGGTTAGCATGTTCTCCTCTCAGTGCTAGGGATTCCCGGTTCGAATCCCCATCTGGGTGGAGTTTCCATGTTCTCCCCGTGTCCGTGTGGGTTTCCTCCAGGTTCTCCGGTTTCCTCCCACAGTCCAAAAACATGGATCAAGTCAATTGAGTTCTCCAAATTGCCCCATATAGAGTGTGTCTGTGTGAGAGAGTGTGTGTCCAGTGATAGATTGGCGTCCTGTCCTGAGTGTATCTGCCCAGCGCCCGAAACGTTCTCCCCTGGATGGGCATGGGAAAGCCCCCCGCGACCCTAATAGAGGATAAAGCGGGAGATAATGAATGAATGAATTAACTTACAAGAAGCGTGGCTTAGTGTTTAGCATGTTCTCCTCTCAGCACTAGGGTTTCCCGGTATGAATCCCAATCTGGGTGGAGTTTCCATGTTCTCCCCGTGTCTGTATGGGTTTCCTCCGGGTTCTCCGGTTTTCTCCCACAGTCCAAAAACATGGATCAAGGTCAACTGAATTCTCCAAATTGCCCCATATAGAATGAGTGTGTGTCCAGCGATAGATTGGCGCCCTGTCCTGGATGTATCTGCCCAGCGCCCGAAACGTTCTCTGGAAGAATCCCACCTTGTTTGGAGTTAGAATACAGGGTTTGGTCCTGCAGTCTCTAGCTTAAGACAACTTCAGTTAACCTGGATTTGAACCTTCAGCCTGATAGCCTAACCACTGAGCTACCACGCCCTCTGAATAATGTTGACGTGTGGTGATCTTCTGCTTCAGAGCACAGACTCACCCCGACCTGAAGCTGTGGCGGCAGCCCTGGAAGTCGTCCGATGGCCTGTTCAGGAAGAGTGCGGGGCTTTCCGGCGTGACCACACCCTGCCCTCCCTCCCCTCACGAAGAGTCCACAGACAACGAGTCTACCAATTCCAAGCCATCCGCGCCTCCGGTGTGCTCCTTCCAGACGTCCTACATCAGCAGTGAGCACTGCTACCAGAAGCCCCACACTTATTACCCGGCGTTGGAGCAGCGCCTGGTGGTGGAGACGCGCAACACGGAGCAACTGCTCGAGCTCGAGACGCGCAAGCTGCAGCTCACCAACGCTAAGGTGAGTGCCCTCTGGTGGGGAATCAGTGCTTTGGTGAATGTAGATGACGGTCCTGTGACTTGCATGGTGTTTGGTTTTTCGGAATGTTGCACACTGCACAGAGGTCCCGGGGTCATCGGGGTGTTAGGTCTAACAGGGGTTACGGCTGTCCTATCGTCCCAGTCAGGGTTCTCTGTGGCTCAGTCAGGTTCTTCCACTGCAGCCTGCTTTGTAATGTATTTATATACCGTATTTTCCGGACTATAAGGCGCACCTAAAAGCCTAAAATTTTGCCTTATAATCCGGTGCGCCTTATACGTGTACTGAGTTCCAAATTCTATAAGCGTATTGTTGTGCGAGCGGGTGGTTTGTTCCACACATCGCCGCCCTGCTGGTCTGTGACTCCATGCGCGCTCATCTCACAGAAAATACGAGTGAAGAAAATGAATCCGGAGCTCGCCGTCATTCCGGGAGGATTAAATAAAGAACTGCGACCGCTGGACATTGGTGTAAACTGGGCGTTTAAAGTAAAGTTGCGGGCGGCGTGGGAGCGATGGATGATAGACGGTGAACACACGTTTACTAAAACTCAGAGGCAGCGGCTGGGCGAGTTACGCCACCGTCTGTGAATGGATTGTGGAAGCCTGGGCTGAGGTTTCTGCTGTGACCGTCGTCCGAGCTTTCACGAAAGCCGGCATCGTCGCCGAACGGCCGCCCGGAGATGAGACGGACTCAGACATTAATGAGGGGGAACACCGGAGTGCTCGATAGAGAACCAGCTTTTTAATTCAGACACAGAAGACGAGGACTTTGATGGATTTGTGGGAGAAGAGAGATTAAAATAATGTGTTTTATCAAGTAGTAGAAGAAACTTCAATAATAAATCAGCGTTTTGCATCCTTTACTTTTCTTGTAGATCGTATGTTTTAGCGAGTGCCTTATAATACGCTGCTGTACAGAATAAGTACCGTACAGAAAGAGAGTCCATCATTCAGACTGCACCTTATAGTACGGTGCGCCAATTTGGAGAACCCAATTGACTTGATCCATGTATTTGGACTGTGGGAGGAAACCGGAGAACCCGGAGGAAACCCACGCAGACACGGGGTGGACATGGAAACTCCACCCAGATGGGGATTCGAACCGGGAATCCCTAGTGCTGAGAGGAGAACATGCCAACCACTAAGCCACTGTGCCGCCTCACTCCATTAAATAGGTTGATTAAATATTAAAAACTTAAATATCTTCTTCTGTAATTCAGTCTTATTTGTTTATTTTTTTTTTATTTATATATATATATATATATATATATATATATATATATATATATATATATATATATATATATATATATATATATATATATATTTATTTTTTTTTTTTTTTTTTTTTTTTTTTTTTTTTTTTTTTGTGCTGAAATGTTTCGGTTCTGTCATCAGGAGCTGGAGTGTCGCGTCAAGCTGCTGGCGGCGGCCGAGAGGGAAAACAGCTGCGTGGTTCAAGTGAAGGAAGAGGAGCAGGAGCCCGTGTCCTGTCACCCCAAGTCTGACACGGACCTCCTCCTGCACCAGCAATGGCAACTAAACCTGCTGGAGCACATTGAGGCCATGCAGGAGGAGGTCAGCCATCGGATGGACCTCATCGAACGAGAATTGGACGGTAAAATTCATCCATCCATCCATTATCTTCTACTTTATCCTCTACTAGGGTCGCGGGGGGGTCCCCCATGCCCATTCAGGGGAGAACGTTTCGGGCGCTGGGCAAATACACCCAGGACAGGGCGCCAATCTATCACTGGACACACACTCACTCACATACACACTCTATATGGGGAAATTTGGAGAATTCAGTTGACCGTGATCCATGTTTTTGGACTGTGGGAGGAAACCGGAGAACCCTGAGGAAACCCACACGGACACGGGGAGAACATGGAAACTCCACCCAGATTGGGATACGAACCGGGATTCCCTAGTGCTGAGAGGAGAACATGCTAACCACTAAACCACCGTGCTGCCTCTCCATCCATTATCTTCCGCTTTATACTCTATTAGGGTCGCTGGGGGGGGGTTCCCCATGCCCATCCAGGGGAGAACGTTCCGGGCGCTGGGCAGATACACCCAGGACAGGACGCCAATCCATCACTGGGCACAAACACACTCTATATGGGGCAATTTTGGAGAACTCAATTGACCTTAATCCATGTTTTTGGACTGTGGGAGGAAACCGGAGAACCCGGAGGAAACCCCTGCGGACACGGGGAGAACATGAAAACTCCACCCAGATTGGGATTCAAACTGGGAATCCCTAGTGCTGAGAGGAGAACATGCTAACCACTAATCCACCGTGCTACCCTTCAATCCATTATCTTCTGCTTTATCCTCTATTAGGGTCGCGAGTGGGGGGGGGGGCACACACTCTATATGGGGCAATTTGGAGAACTCAATTGACTTGATCCATGTTTTTGGACTGTGGGAGGAAAACGGAGCACCCGGAGGAAACCCACACGGACACGGGGAGAACATGGAAACTCCACCCAGATTGGGATACGATCCGGGATTCCCTAGCGCTGAGAGGAGAACATGCTAACCACTAAACCAGGCTTTTTCCCGGTTTGCTTTTAATTGCCACATGGCTGAGTCTTTAAAGGCTAAACACTGATTGCTTTCTCTCTCCTTTCAGTTCTGGAGAGCTGGCTGGACTACACGGGTGAGCTGGAGCCCCCCGAGCCCCTGGCCCGACTGCCACAGCTCAAGCACCGCATCAGACAGCTGCTCACAGACCTGGGAACGGTGCAGCAGATCGCACTGTGCTGTTCATCCACATGAGGGCGACGGTGCACTAAACCCTTCAGTACTTACAGGCTTGAGACTCGAATGTTTACCGAACAGATACACGGAGCCGCGTTTAGTCTCGGGCGCCAGAGTTTGGGAGGAAATCGCTGACCCGGTAAAGCAATCGGAAAAGCAAACATATGTTAGTGTCATCCATTCGGAAATCCGAACGTGCTGCGACGCGGGGTCCGCGTTCAAATCCTGGCATTCGATACGAATGTTTCCGGCATCGAAGCACTTAAATGTGTTCCTCAACTTAACGATTTGGCTGGTGATTTCATCCAAACACACGATCTCGAGGGGTTCGCAACGATGAAGCCGTGTTTCCAGACAGAGACTGATGCATCAGACTGACGGCTTTGTAGCTCTTTAACTAAAGGACACCCGACGTCTTCGTACCAAACTATATTTTAATCCCCGGGTTCTTGTTATCTTCCTTTTATATCCGTACAACATAGACACCGTTGTCTGTCTGTCGCTCTTGAGTTCGGGTTCGAAACGTTTTCCATTAGGAGGCAGATGTAAAGTTAATGACTGCGACTCATTGTCACAGAAAGTCCGTCTTAGGCGCTTATGATTTTCTCCCTCACATTTGGCTTTCTGCTTCTTCACGGGAAGCTCTCGCTGACCTTTTTGTCTCTTCCCAAAGCTCCGAAACCTTTTTGTTCGTACCCCGGCGCGGCGTGTGGGGCTTCATATCCGAGGCATTGTCGTTGTGCCTTTTTAACTTATTGCAAAAGAGAATTTTAAGTTATTGATTCTGCTGTTTTTGTCAGAGCCACCGTTTCTCTGCTCGTTATTGTTTAGTTTGTGTTACATGTTGGCCATGATGATGTCATTTCATGAGGGAGAGAGAGAGTGTTGTGTGTGTGTGTGTGCCTGCCTCGGTGTCGGGGCACCAGATGGCCCCTCAGTGTGTATCCATCATTGCACTCACACAGTTTATGATTTTTATATTTTATAAACAGTTCCCTGGTCTTTTTTCTTTTGAATTGTACAGTCTGTGTTTGATCGTCTGCAGCCACCTATTCAAATGCAAAATACCCCCCCCTCCCTTTTTTTATTTTGAAATTCTATTAGAGAAGAAAACGAAGGGTAGTTGTGATTTTCTTTGCACTGGTTTCCGGGATGCCGTTGTGTAGCGGTGGTTGTCCGGCAGCCTGTCCCCCCCCCGTACCTTCACACACATCGTGTATGGTGTATCTGCTCTCCCGCATCGACACCCGGTCAAGTACAGTGAGCTCGGTGATTTCGTACCGTTGTATTTCTCATCCATTCTTCCATCTGATGATCCGTTTAGACTCCTTTCAGTCGTTTTGTATCCGAACCCCCTTTAAATACTGAATACTGAAAAGTTTTTCTTTTGTCAAGCATATTAATGCATAAGCTCAAGTCATGCTAATAAATCAGTACCTGTCACTCGCAGTCTCTCTGATCTTTCATTCATCATTATCTTCCGCTTTATCCTCTATTAGGGTCGGGGGATGGGGGGGGGGTTTCCCCATGCCCATCCAGGGGAGAATGATTCGGGCGCTGGGCAGATACACCCAGGACAGGACGCCAATCTATCACTGGACACACACTCACTCACACATACACACTCACAAACACACTATATGGGGCAATTTCCATCCATCCATTATCCTCCACTTTATCCTCTATTAGGGTCGCGTGGGGTGGGGTTCCCCATGCCCATACAGGGGAGAACGTTTCGGGCGCTGGGCAGATACACCCAGGACAGGATGCCAATCCATCACTGGACACACACTCACTCACACAGACACACTCTATATGGGGCAATTTGGAGAACTCAATTGACCTTGATCCATTGTTTTGGACTGTGGGAGGAAACCGGAAATCCCGGAGGAAACCCACGCAGACACGTGGAGAACATGGAAACTCCACCCAGATTGGGATTCGACCCTGGAATCCCTAGCGCTGAGAGGAGAACATGCTAAACACTAAGCCACCGTGCTGCTGTAGGTAAAATCACTTTATTTAAAAAAAAATAAATTATCATAAATACTAACAACAGAATTATAACCATATGCTATGATTTCACTTTAGAATTGAATGGTTGGCTGCACGGTGGCTTAGTGGTTAGCATGTTCTCCTCTCAGCACTAGAGATTCCCGGTTCGAATCCCCATCTGGGTGGAGTTTCCATGTTCTCCCCGTGTCCGCGTGGGTTTCCTCCGGGTTCTCTCTGGTTTCCTCCCACAGTCCAAAAACATGGATCAAGTCAATTGAATTCTCCAAATTGCCCCATATAGAGTGTATCTGTGTGAGTGAGTGTGTGTCCAGCGATAGTTTGGCGTCCTGTCCTGGGTGTATATGCCCAGCGCCCGAAACGTTCTCCCCTGGATGGGCATGGGGAACCCCCCCCAAGACCCTAATAGAGGATAAAGTGGAATGGATGAATGAATGTAATGGTTTACATTGAAAAGACCAGCTTGCTTACATAAGGTCCCCACATGTGAGTGTGTAAACAGGTCATATTATACACACACACACACACACACACACACACAGGCAAAATAGGAAAGATGAGGGCTAATTACCCTTATAATCTGTGATGTGATGAATGCACCTGTGAGGTAAGTTCCCTATTAATATTATTAAATGTTTATATAGAGTGCGTGACGTCATGGTTAAATATGAGTTGCGGTATAGTTCGCTATTAAACGCAGGAAACTACCAGCACATACACAATGTAGGGCACTTATGCAGTGCGTACGGAGTGTGAATGGAACAGCGCCCTGCTGGCTGCTGACTCCGCCCCCTCGGAGTGGTCGTGTAGTGAACTGCAGGCAGCGGAGGAGAGTGCAGCAGAGCCCGTCGACTCGACCTCCGCCCGCCCGCAGCCCTCACTCCGCTCCCCGCGGCCGCGACTCAGCATCACGGTGAGTGCGGCGTGTCGGTGACACGCTCCTCCATGTTCCACCATGTTCCTCCATGTTCCTCTCGGGTTAATTGGAGAACTTGTGGGAGCCGCGTTTAGTTCGAATGACGTTTCGAGCTGCTCGTTAGCTGACGCTCCTCGCGCTCGAGAAGCAGCCGCTCGGTTGTCACGCTTCAGACGGTGTTGGGGTTCTAACTGTGTGTGTGTGTGTGGGTGTGTGTGTGTGTGTGTGTGTGTGTGTGTGTGTGTGTGTGTGTGTGTGTGTGTTCTCGTCGTTTTAACGAACGTTCGCCTGGTTCCAAACGTTTTCTCCAGAACCCACGCCGAGCTCCCGTACAGATGTATAGCGCAAACGTAGGCTGCGTCCCAAACGGCTCGATGCTCCCTCGCTCCAGGGCACTACGCGGGCCGATGAGTGATGGCGTTGACTCGCTGTGTAGTGGACTGTTTGTCGCGGAGACGTTCGTTTGAGACGCAGCCACCTCTGCTCGGACAGATTCACCTTCAAGATGGACTGTCTGTGTTCATCCGTAAAGAAGAATAAACACGTACAAGAAGTGAAGAGCACCCTGAAAATCCTTCAGCATTCACATGAAAGTTTGGGATGAAGTTTGTTTGGACTGAATGATGTATATTTTAGTGGTTGGCAGTTAAAAACCTGTAGATTCTAACACTTCAGCTGTTGCTTATGACGTAAACAGCTTTAATGTTTGGAAGTTTGGGTCTAAATCAGAGATGGCTGCAGTTACCAAAGCTGTTCTCTGATGTGAGCGCACTTTGACCTTGAGATCAGACCCTGGTCCGTCTGAGTTCTGCAGTCTGATTTGCATCCTCAGGTCTTTCCATCATTTGCACCTCCCTGTGTTTGCTGGTGGAAGTGGATCAGACGCTGCAGTGCTGCTGGGGGTCTGAACCCGGGTTCTGGTATCGCACCACCCTACATTACATTTATGTGTGTGTGTGTGGGTTCTCTTCGTTTTAACAAACGTTCGTCTTGTTCCAAACGTTTTCTCCAGAACCCATGCCGAGCTCCTCTACAGACGTTAAGCTCAAACGTAGGCTTCATCCCAAACGGCTCGATGCTCTGAAGCTATTCTCTGATGTGAGCGCACTTTGACCTTGAGATCAGACCCTGGTCCGTCTGAGTTCTGCAGTCTGATTTGCATCCTCAGGTCTTTCCATCATTTGCACCTCCCTGTGTTTGCTGGTGGAAGTGGATCAGACGCTGCAGTGCTGCTGGGGGTCTGAACAAGGGTTCCAGTATCGCACCACCCTACACTATGTGTGTGTGTGTGTGTGTGTGTGTGTGTTCTCATTGTTCTCTTCGTTTTAACGAACGTTCGTCTCGTTCCAAACGTTTCCTCCAGAACCCACGCCGAGCTCCTGTACAGACGTTAAGCTCAAACGTAGGCTGTGTCCCAAACGGCTCGATGCTCTAAAGCTATTCTCTGATGTGAGCGCACTTTGACCTTGAGTCCGTCCGAGTTCTGCAGTCTGATTTGCATCCTCGGGTCTTTCCATCAGTTGCACCTCCCCGTGTTTGCTGGTGGAAGTGGATCAGACGCTGCAGTGCTGCTGGGGGTCCGAACACGGGTTCCAGTATCGCACCACCCTACATTACATTTACATTTGTGTGAGTGTGTGTGTGGGTGGGTGGGTGTTCTCGTCGTTTTAACGAACGTTCGTCTCGTTCCAAACGTTTTCTCCAGAACCCACGCCGAGCTCCTGTACAGATGTATAGCACAAACGTAGGCTGCGTCCCAAACGGCTCGATGCTCCCTCGCTCCAGGGCACTGCGTTTAATGTTTGGAAGTTTGGGTCTAAATCAGAGATGGCTGCAGTTACCAAAGCAGTTCTCTGATGTGAGCGCACTTTGACCTTGAGACCAGACCCTGGTCCGTCTGAGTTCTGCAGTCTGATTTGCATCCTCAGGTCTTTCCATCAGTTGCACCTCCCCGTTTCTTTCCTCATTGTTCATTGGATCATCTCCATGTGTTTGCTGGTGGAAGTGGATCAGACGCTGCAGTGCTGCTGGGGGTCTGAACACGGGTTCCGGTATCTCGCACCACCTTGTGAATATTCAAGGATTTTTATTGTCACATCACCTGGTACTGGAGTACTGCTGAGGGAAAAGCTTATGTGCAAGTACCCACAACTGTGCAAAAAGCAATATTAACAAGTATAAAAGAAAAACATACAATAAAGTTAAAATCTAAGAGAGGTTTGGAGATTTAAATAAAATGTAATTGGAGCGGGGGCGGCACGGTGGCTTAGTGGTTGGCATGTTCTGCTCTCAGCGCTAGGGCTTCCCGGTTCGAATCCCGAACATCTGGGTGGAGTTTCCATGTTCTCCCCGTGTCGGCGTGGGTTTCCTCCGGGTTCTCCGGTTTCCTCCCACAGTCCAAAAACATGGATCAAGTCAACGGAGTTCTCCAAATTTCCCCATATAGAGTGTGTCTGTGTGAGTGAGTGTGTGCCCAGCGATGGATTGGCGTCCTGTCCTGGGTGTATCTGCCCAGCGCCCGAAACGTTCTCCCCTGGATGGGCATGGGGAACACCCCACGACCCTAATATAGGATGAAGCGGAAGATGGATGGATGGAATTGGAGAGGGTGTATAGAAAAGTCTGTGGGTGCTGTGAAAGTAAAGTAAAGTGTAAGGTGCAGTGTTTATGTAAGGTGGCAATGGTACGAGTTTGGGCAGTACAGAGTTCTACTGGCCGTTCCACAGTCTGGTTGCCTACCTGCCTACAATCAGTCAGTAGAGAGCACAGTGCACCACACACACACACACTTCCCTACAGTAATAATGACCTGGGTATGATGCAGGGTGGATCCGGTTCTTTCAGCGTGGAATTTGCATTCTTTTCCAGTGTATGTGTGTGTGTGTGTGTGTGTGTGTGTGTGTGTGTGTGTGTGTGTGTGTGTGTGTGTGTGTGTTTTCCCCTGTGAGGTGCTCCGCTTTCATCTTCCAGTTCGAACAGTTGGGTAGAGCGATGATGTGTTTTGAGTGATAATTGATCATCTGTCCAGGTTGTTTCACGGTGTGACTGCTGGGATAGGCTCCGGTTACTTGTGAACCTGATCATGTTAAGAGGTTTATTAAATGAATGAGGGAATAAGATGAGGAACCACAGCATTCACCTGCTTTTGTTTTTGGTGCTGTGAAATAAAGATCTAACAGATTTGAGAGAACCTCAGAGGCAGGTGGAAGTGTTGGTGTCAGAGGAGCTGAGCGGAGTCGAAGCCTCTGTGATTTAGGGTTCCCATCCACCTCGGTCTTCTGCTCCATTTTTCACTCGGCTCATTACTTCACACCATCACAAGCACAAAGGCGTACAGGAGCCCCAACCATTACACCATGCTGAACACCTACATCCTCATGGAGGTTCTGTAGAGTGGAGCTCCAGCTCACCGATTTTAAGTTCACCGTACCCTGCTGCTCCAGAATCATCTGAATTCCCTTTCAGTGACGTTTCCTTAATCATTTTGCTTAAATTCATTCATTCGTCCATCCATTATGTTCTGCTTTATCCTATATTAGGGTCGCGGGGGGTTCCCCATACCCATCCAGGGGAGAACGTTTTGCGCGCTGGGCAGATAGACCCAGGACAGGGTGCCAATCTATTGCTGGGCTCACACTCACTCACACAGACACACTCAATATGGGGCAATTTGGAGAACTCAATTGACTTGATCCATGTTTTTGGACTGTGGGAGGAAACCGTAGAACCCGGAGGAAACCCACGCGGACACGGGGAGAACATGGAAACTCCACCCAAATGAGGATTCGAACCGGGAATGCCTAGTGCTGAGAGGCGAACGTGCTAAACACTAAGCCACCGTGCCGCCACAATATTCATTCATTCGTTCATTGTCATCCGCTTTATCCTGTATTAGGGTCGCGGGGGGGGGGGTTCCCCATGCCCATCCAGGGGAGAACGTTTAGAGCGCTGGGTAGATACACCCAGGACAGGGTGCCAATCTATTGCTGGGCTCACACTCACTCACACACACACACTCTATATGGGGCAATTTGGAGAACTCAATTGACTTGATCCATGTTTTTGGACTGTGGGAGGAAACCGGAGAACCCGGAGGAAACCCACGCGGACACGGGGAGAACATGGAAACTCCACCCAGATATGGATTCGAACCGGGAATCCCTAGTGCTGAGAGGAGAACATGCTAACCACCAAGCCACCGTGCCGCCCTTTCACTTAAACTGATTATTTAAATGTGGTTTGAAGCTCCACACCGATAAATAAATGACCTTTAAAAGAATGTCTGCTTGTGACTTTACCTTGATGGATGACCCCACACACACACACACACACACACACACCTTCACCCTGTCATCTCAACAGCCTCATTGGCTGACAGGTCCTCATGGATTTCTCACGCTCCTTTATTTTCATCAGCTTTGCTTGCCAAAGTCCCCAATCAGTACATTGGCACTTTCTATTTCTGGTGCCACCACGGGGAGTGTGTTTGGAACAGTGGACGTAGCACCCACCATGGACGTGCTTATCTGTCTGCTCACATCATGTCAGTTCCCTTTTTTTCAGGCTACAGTGCACTGCAGGGGAACTGGACAGACATCGGGGCACGACACTGAGGCGAAAATGGAAATGGGATGGCGCATCATGGCCTAATCAATTTCCACCATGCCTTTTTGCCCTTGATTCAGTTTGCGTATTCGGGTCTTCTCCCGGGTGCTGGGTTTATGTCCTCTGTGGGACGTTCATGGTTCTGTCTGATTCAAACGCAGACGGACTCATCTGTCCGGAAATTCTAATCAAATCCCAAACATGTGATCTAAACAGGAATAAGCGGTCAGTATCTCACCCCTGTGTCTTGGCTCATTTGCAGCTATGGTCATTATCTTCCAGCTCATATCTGCACTCGGGCATCACACGAACACGGCAGCATGAGTGGGGTGTCGGGGCTGGAGAGTAAACAGGGCAGCTCGTTGGCAGGCAGCATTAAAAACTCAAAATCCTCAACCCATGACCCTGAAAATCAATATATAAAGAATAAAGCTGAATTTAAAGAATTATTAGAAATAGGTCCGTCATCGGCGGCTTAGTGGTTAGCACGTTCGCCTCTCAGCACTAGGGATTCCCGGTTCGAATCCCCATCTGGGTGGAGTTTCCATGTTCTCCCCGTGTCTGCGTGGGCTTCCTCCGGGTTCTCCGGTTTCCTCCCACAGTCCAAAAACATGGATCAAGTCAATTGAATTCTCCAAATTGCCCCATATAGAGTGTGTCTGTGTGAGTGAGTGTGTGCCCAGCGATGGATTGGCGCCCTGTCCTGGGTCTATCTGCCCAGCGCCCGAGACGTTCTCCCCTGGATGGGCATGGGGAACCCCACCGCGACCCTAATAGAGGATAAAGTGGGAGATAATGAATGAATGAAAAGGTTCGTCATCCGTTGGTTAGTATAGTGCATTCATTTCCAGGAAAATCTGCCCTGGAATTCGGCTAAGTGTTTTTAAAGTCATGCTCTCTTGGGCGTTAAACTTATGAGTAAGGAATTGTTCATTACACATTAACTTGATGAAGGCTTGTAGAGTTATACACTCACAGGGGACTTCATAGACTTGTGGTTGCACAACCATCGTTGGGACCTGAAAGTCCCCGGTTCGAAACCCAGTCCTACCAAGTACTTAGGTTGAAGTGCCTTTGGGCTAGGCACCCTATCACCCATTTCTCCCCAGGTGCCATGCACAGGGCTGCCCACACACTTCACTCAGTGTGTGTGTGTGTTTCACTGCACGGATGGGTTAATTGTGAAGGACTCATTTCTTGGTGTGTAAGTACCGTAGGCAAAACAGATCCCTTTATAAAAAGAGCTGGACCTAAGAAAACTGATACTCGTTCCCCATTTTATTAGATCAACTTCATTCATTCATTATCTCCCGCTTTATCCTCAATTAGGGTCGCGGTGGGGTTCCCCATGCCCATCCAAGGGAGAACGTTTCAGACGCTGGGCAGATACACCCAGGACAGGGCGCCAATCCATCGCTGGGCACACACTCACTCACACAGACACACTCTATATGGGGCAATTTGGAGAACTCAATTGACTTGATCCATGTTTTTAAACTGTGGGAGGAAACTGGAGAACCCGGAGGAAACCCACACAGACACGGGGAGAACATGGAAACTCCACCCAGATGGGGATTCGAACCGGGAATCCCTAGCGCTGAGAGGCGAACGTGCTGACCACTAAGCCGCCTCAGATCAACTTCTTTTTTTTTTTTTGTATTCCTGTCATTAAATATGCAGAGAAACAGACAGACCTGTGTGTTTATGTAATAATATGAACTACAGCTATATGAAAAGTGGGGCTGCTGGGTATAAAGACCACTAAGGTGGTGTATCTGATGAAGTATCCACTGAGTGAATGCTTAAAGACATGATAATGATAAGAATTAAATAAACACTTTAAATAAGTGATTTACAATTAAAACACCCTGATGGTAGTGCTCAGAGTACATGGATCAGCCAAGATACAGCATCCCTGCAGGATGAGGAGGGGCCTTGTTCAAGGGCCTTGCTCAAGGGCCCACATTAGAAACTTTGGTGGACATGGAAATTGAACCCACAACCTTTAGGTTGATAGTCCTTGAACTACCTCTTCCATCCATTATCTTCCGCTTTATCCCATATTAGGATCGCAGGGGGGTTCCCTATGCCCATCCAGGGGAGAACGTCTCGGGCGATGGGCAGATACACCCAGGACAGGGTGCCAATCTATCGCTGGGCACACACTCACTCACACAAACACACTCTATAGGGGGCAATTTGGAGAACTCAATTGACTTGATCCATGTTTTTGGACTGTGAGAGGAATCCGGAGAACCCGGAGGAAACGCGAACATGGAAACACCACCCAGATGACTACCTCTTCCATATTTCAATAATTATAACCAATTCTAACTGCAGAACTTAATTGTTATTGTTCTGTAGCTTTACTTTATGATAAGAGTCTGTACTTTGTGATGTAAATGTTTGTTTTTATATCAACGCTACATAAATATAATAAAAAGATTGATATACTGTACTGTATGAAGTTTATTATACTCTGGATATCTGCTTTAGTCTTTAAGTATAAAGATTAACTGGCGGTTTATCATCAGCGCTCCGGCGCTTAAAGAACGAGGTCACGCCGTGTCCTTGGTCGGATCCTCTTTCTGGGCAGGTGTTCTGGCTCAGTGTTGGTACCCACATCTGTTTGTCTGACAGTAAACAGGAGCATGTGCAGTAGCTCGTGTCTGCACATGTGGATCTGTTGCTGTTAATGGCGGAAATAATCGGAATATTGATGCTGTGATTCATCATGGACACCCCAGTCAGCCAGGTGATGCTTGTGTCTCAGGAGGCTGAATCGTTGTGGTTATTCTAAAAAGCTTATAATGAAACCTACAAAACAACTTAGTTAATAAGGGGACCGCCTGTTTGTTTTGACAATATTGTAAAAGCCCCCATATTTTATACAAAGTGGCTTCCTGCCCCGTGGTCTATCTTGGTTTGGTTTGTTTTTGGTCTAAAGCTTTAGGCGTAGTTCACTTACAGTGTTTTCTTGTTTGGGTTTGTTGTAAGATTGTCAGTTACCAGTTAACTGCTGACCTGTGAGTGTTTTTGGTGTAAACATGGCTGCAGTGTTGGTGTACACTCCTATAGAACGCATCGTCAGGGTTTTAATGTCAATTGGACGTTTTGTAAAATAATTAGTGTAATAACCAAAATAACAAAAAGCTTGGTTTTATCTTGGTTTTAGAATAAAATGACTGAATACTTTTTTTATTATTTTAATTACACCCCCCCCCATATTAGCTATTCATCTGTTTGTGTCTGGTAAAAATTTTGCAAATGCTGTTTCACCCACTTGCAGTTATGCGATTAAGCTGAATTTTTGTAGTTACAAAATGTACCAATTACAAAACTAATTAATGGTGATTAATTTTTTTTTCTGTGAATAAATTGCCAATTTTCTACTAATTTTATACTTCACAAGCAGAATTAATTTAGGATGAAGTCATTTAACACCATATAGGGGTGGTTTTTAAAAATATGTATGTGTGTGTATATGTATGTATATATAAAATTTTGTAATATAATTTATTTATTTATTTATTTTTGCTTGTTAGTCATTTTTAATTACTCAATTTTTATTCAATTAATTTTTTTAATGACTATAATGCGTTACTGTTTCTCAGCAAATCATGATGCTTTTTAAAGTTTATCAGATTTTATTCTGTTTTAAGCATTCAAGTAAAAGTCATTGTGCTCAGGTTCACAAATACACACACATAAACATAAAATACACACACATCCCTGCACATCCATACACACCTACACACCCACTATTTGTAATTGCAGACCATATGGTAAGAGACACTGATGAAGTGAACAAGTGACAAAAAGAGTGGGTGTACCTAATAAAGTGGCCAGTGAGTATTCTTGACCAATTGACAATAATTATAATTGTTTTACTTTATTATAGTCATTAATAGTTGTTATAATATGAATATAGGTGATATAAAAAACCCTGCCGTTCTTTTGTGATATGCAGATGTCCTCTCTGACGTCTGGATGATATTAGTGGATACTTCAGTTTGTACCGCAAACATCTGTGAGCACATTTCATTTTCTCTGTTAATCAAACATTGACCTCCTTAGAGATTATAGCTGTGCATCGTCTTATATCCTCATGTTTTAACCCTCAGCGTTCTGACCGAGGATCTTAGAAAATCTTTTTGAAACCAAGCAGTACTTCTGCAGCCCACTGGTTCTCTGTATGGATCAGTTGCACAAAACCTTTCATTTCTACAATTATCCTTCAATTCCTTTTTGTCCGTTTGTGCTCGACAGAAACAACTACTTCAATCCCTCCATTAACAACAGTTGCCACAACTACTATATCCCCCTATAGTTAAAATTTGTAAGTAAAATTTAAAATATTTTTCAGGCAGTGTTCTGATCAAGCACAATATTTTTCATGGAATAGTATCAAAACTGTGTTTTCTTTATCACTAAATGAGTTTCTTATCATTTTCTTCACTGTGTATTTGTACCTTGAAGTCCAAGTCCCCAGACACCAAGCTAAGGCAACAACCTCATAAACAAAACTTACTCAAGTAAAGCAAACCTTCCTGACCAAACTCTACTGGGGTGCCAACCTTTTTAAAACAATCTGATAATGTTAATGAATAATTCATGTTGAAGTGCATTATTAATTCAGCATTGTGTTTCAGTCTGATCTGGATGTAGTTGGTCCATTAAAATGTGCTCAGAGGTAAATCTATTGTCTGTAGCCATAATAAAATAATATTTTGCCCTCACTGTATGAATCCAGTGGTTAGGGGGAAGGGACAGCACTCTGAAGGGTGGGGGTTTAGTCCATCAAAGCTGTCATTGTGGACCCCCTGAGCAAGGCCATTAACCCTCATTACTCCAGGGGTGCTGTATGGTGACCCCTGTGTTCTGACCCAACCCCATGTTGGGATGTTGGGATAACAGTGTCTGCTGAATGAGCTCATGTAATGTAACAAAATTAATGTAACATAAATGTAAAAAAATTGGTGAAGTCTCTGTGTTACAGAAGAAACTCCCTGTAACACTCAATAAAGTAAGAAAGGAAATGACCTGAATGTTTTCCGTGTCCTACATGTGTGTGTCTCTGTGTTCGTCTGTATAATGGATGGAACTTAGAACTTAGAAAACAGAATCGTGTCCTTGGCTTTTTGCGTGCATTTGGGGAACGATGAGGTAAATCTCCTGCAGCGGCAAACGACTTGAGCATGACCTTCCCACAAAGACATGCAGATGTTAAAGGGACGGTTAGTGACACAGTCTCCATCTGTTGCTGTATGACAGGGATGTGTAATGTAGGTCGTGTTCAAGTAAACTGATCCCAACCTCGCTCCTGTGCGCCTCTTAAATATTACATGGCATTGCAAAGTGCTGGACTCTCTCAGGCAACTACATCGTGTGTTGTATTTCTTTCTCTTTACTAATTTAGTTATTCAGAACATCTTTATTTCACAATTCTTCGGTTTTTTCACAATTATTCGGTTGTAAACAGACTTTCCGGCCATAGCATACAGTGTGGGGATGAGACAATAACAGATTTTTATTTTATCATCATTGTTGATGAAATAATCTCCATTATACGATTAATATGATTATGCAATAATCAACATTACCCAAAAAGTGTCAATCACAGGAACGATGTAGAGCAGGGGTGCCCACACTTTTCTGGCCGAGATCTACTTTTCCATTGGACAGGTCATCGAGATCTACCGGGGTCAGTCTCTATATTTTAGGCTTTTATATTGAAACCTGTTTTACACACATCATGTTAGTATTGTGGAATCTGTTAGAATTGCTCTTTTATGAAACACATTGCAGCCAATAGCACGAAGAAAACCTGATTTTAGTTAAACACACAGTATACAAACAAATGTACAACAATCACTGTAACCCACACTTCCCCAAACAGAACATCCATTCATTCATTATCTTCTGCTTTATCCTCTATTAGGGTCTCGGGGGGGACCATTTAGGGGAGAACACTTCAGGTGCTGGGCAGCTACACCCAGGACGGGGTGCCAATCTAGCACTGGGCACACACACAAACACACTCTATATGGGGCAATTTGGAGAATTCAATTGACTTGAATCCATGTTTTTGGACTGTGGGAAGAAACCGGAGAACCCAGAGGAAACCCACGCGGACACGGAGAGAACATGGAAACTCCACCCAGATTGGGATTCGAACCAGGAATCCCTGCGCTGAGAGGAGAACATGCCAACCACTAAGCCACCGTGACACCCTTGTGAACACTGATTTAGTAAAACAAACTTTGCTGTGTCCTATGTCCTGTGTCCCCATGCCCATCCCCAACCAGGGGAGAACGTTTCGGGCGCAGGGCAGATACACCCAGGACAGGACACCAATCTATCGCTGGGCACACACTCACACACACACAGACACACACTCTATGAGGCAATTTGGAGAACTCAATTGACTTGATCCATGTTTTTGGACTGTGGGAGGAAACCGGAGAACCCACCCAGAAAAATGGAAACTCCACCCAGATGAGGATTCGAACCTGGAATCCCTAGTGATGAGAGGAGAACATGCCAACCACTAAACCACCTTGCCGCCCGAACTGCAATTCACACTCTACATGGGGCAATTTGGACAACTCAATTGACTTGATCCATGTTTTTGGCTGTGGGAGGAAACCGGAGAACCCGGAGGAAATCCACGCGGACACGGGGAGAACATGGAAACTCCACCCAGATTGGGATTCGAAGCGGGAATCCCTAGTGCTGAGAGGAGAACATGCTGAACACTAAGCCAGCGTGCCGCCTGATTATTAATCCATGATTCTCATCATTTTACTTTATAAAACCACTCTGATCTTCAGAGCTGAAAACTAAAGATTAAAATACCAGAAGAATCTGTATCCTAAGCCTAATTTCGGATAGTTTAGTTTAGGACTAATTGGATTATCTCTATTTCCAGATGAGTGTAATCAGGTATGGGGCTGTGATCATGATGAGTAGTGATTGGCTTTGGTCCTGGGGTCTGAAATACCATGCAGTGAGGAGAGTGCACTGTGAAGAGTAATTATGGCTCTCTGACGCCAGTGGCGGTGTGGCGCCTGGTTGCTATGGTGATGAGGAGTAAAGGGTGGGCCTTTGCACACTAGTAATCAAAAGGGCCGCGCTGTTAAACTTGGACTTCAGCCTTTTTGTTATTTTTCTGAATGTTCTCTCATTGGTTATCAGCTCCTTTTATATGGATTCATATGGTTTTGTTATGTTCATTTGTTTCTCTTCATATTTTAATACTTTTATTACTATTTTCTGAGAATAATCCTCAAACGGCTTAGTGGTTAGCATGTTCTCCTCTCTGCGCTAGGGGTTCCCGGTTCGAATCCCAATCTGGGTGGAGTTTCCATGTTCTCCCCGTGTCTGCGTGGGTTTCCTCCGGGTTCTCCGGTTTCCTCCCACAGTCCAAAAACATGGATCAAGTCAATTGAGTTCTCCAAATTGCCCCATATAGTGTGTTTGTGTGTGTGTCCAGTGATAGATTGGCACCCTGTACTCGGTGTATCTGCCCAGTGCCCGAGACGCTTTCCCCGGATGGGCATGGGGAAACCCCCCCCACGCAACCCTAGTAGAGGATAAAGCGGAAGGTAATTGAAGCGCTAGGGATTCCCGGTTCGAATCCCAATCTGGGTGGAGTTTCCATGTTCTCCCCGTGTCTGCGTGGGTTACCTCCGGGTTCTCCGGTTTCCTCCCACAGTCCAAAAACATGGATCAAGTTAATTGAATTCTCAAAATTGCCCCATATAGAGTGTGTCTGTGTGAGTGAGTGTGTGCCCAGTGATGGATTGGCGTCCTGTCCTGGGTGTATCTGCCCAGCGCCCGAGATGTTCTCCCCTGGATGGACATGGGGAACCCCACCGCGACCCTAATAGAGGATAAAGCGGGAGATAATGAATGAATGAATGAATGAATGAATAATCCTCAAACTGAATGTTGAGCAGCACCCTGCACTCAGCACCCCACAAGCAGTGCCTTACGAACACTGATTTAGTAACAAACTTTGCTGTGTCCTATGTTCTGCTCGGTCCATCCTGCGTCCTGTGAGCACTGATGCGGTTTTTAAGGACGGTGGACATTTATCTGTCTTATCCTGTTATCTTCCACTTCCAGTCCGCTACTAGGGTCACATGGGTTCCTCTAGTGAAGAACATTTTCGGAGCAGATATACACACACACACACACACACACACACACACTCTCTCTGTCTGTCGCTCATTCACCTTGAATCCATGTTTTTGGACTGTGGGAGGAAACCGGAGAACCCAGATAAATCCCATATAAACCTGAGGTGAAGATGGAAACTCCACCCAGATCGGGATTCAAACCTGGAACCCCAGCACTGAGATGCAGACATGTTAACCACTAAACCACCGTGCCGTGCTCACCAGCAGCCCTGCAGCGTCGTCTTCATTAGAACCAGTGCACTTCACTAACACACCACTAGTGCTGAGTGACCGACACTAACAGAGTGTTGGTTTATTATGCCTAGTACTTTTCTGTTATTCATTCATTCATTATCTTCCAATTTATCCTATATTAGGGTCGTGGGGGGACGGGTGGGGGTGGTTCCCCATGCCCATCCAGGGGAGAACGTCTCGGGCGCTGGGCAGATACACCCAGGACAGGGCGCCAATCTATCACTGGGCACACACTCACTCACACAGACACACTCTATATGGGGCAATTTGGAGAATTCAATTGACTTGATCCATGTTTTTGGACTGTGGGAGGAAACCGGAGAACCCGGAGGAAACCCACGCGGACACGGCGAGAACATGGAAACTCCACCCAGATGGGGATTCGAACCGGGAATCCCTAGCGCTGAGAGGAGAACATGCTAACCACTAAGCCACCGTGCCACCTCTTTATTGTTATACACTTTATAAATGTTCAGAACGTAACGTTCAGGTTGGAACCCTCATGCTGTTTTGTGCTCTTGCAGTTTCGTTGCCTGTAAAGGCTCCGAACAGGCGCTGGCCATTATCTTCCCCGTTCTCTCATTTAGTCCAATTAGAATCAGACACTTACACCCGGTCTCATTAATCCTCTGTCAAGTAGATGTTTAATAACCCAAAGCATTATGCAGCTTCATCAGTCTGTCCTCTGTGTATGGATAACCGTGTAATCCCACAAAAACCTTTTCACATGTCGTCAGCCTGACTAGAATTGCTCTTCATCAGCTGAATCTCTTCATCAGACCGCTGTGCATCCATCACATGCTGCAATCCACATCCCAGGTTTGCTCTGTCTGCGTTACTGTCCACAGGCTACCTGTTCTCCAGCCGTTTATAACTCAGCACCTCAGTTCTAGCTTGAAATGCCAGCTGTGAATAGAACTGCCAGTCATGTTACCCTCTGCAATTTTTCTTCCAAGATGCCAGGAGTTTCTTGTAGGCTTCATCATCATCATCATCTTCCTGTCTGTCTGTTTTTTAAAGATCTTTATTATTTTATGTTTTGGGTTCATAAAGCTTGATTAACCTTTTGAAGGAGCTTTGGAACCCGGGATGAGGTTCAGGGATTAATGACGCCCAAAGATCTGAGACCTCCAAAACAAGTATTATAACTTAACTAATGCAGTGATTCTCAATTATTTTCTGTTAAGCCCCCCCTAGGCAGAAGAAAACTTTGTGCCCCTCCCCCCGCACACTCACCCCGCCCCCGTACATGACAAGATGGGGTGAAAAAGTATTTTTACACGCCCACTGTAGTATCATTTGTCTATAAATTTGTTCCAAGTACACCTCTTTTATAACAATGTCTCCTTATTAACGACAAAGAAAACAAACAAAAAAATATACATAGAAAAATATATATAGATCAACTTAGAACAAAGAATCATTTTATTAACTTCGTTTTTTAGTTTGGAACAGAAACGAACGAAATCCTTATTTAAACTAGAAACTTTTTTGAACTGACTGGCATTTGATACTGAAAAATTACATGAAATAAAATCAATAAATGATAATAAATGTTCAAATTCATCAGCAACATTCATTCAGGAGCACAATTTATTAACACTTTAATCTACAAAACAAAAATGAATACAACAATTTGTGCTGTTTTATTTTATTTTATTTATTTATTTTTTTTTTTTTTTGAGGAAGTTAGAACTAATGTCTCCAACGCGTCCGTTCTGCAGCACAGCTTTTCTGATGTAGCTTTCATAAAGCGTTATAATTGCTGGCTCTACGCGTCACGTTTACGATTTAAAAACTCAAGTGGCTTATCAGCATGATTGGGGTGTAATGTCTTTAAGTGACGCCTTCATCTATTTGGCTTCACACTGTCCGCTGCCAACATTTAAAGACACAGAAGACACATCGGTCTTTCTTCGTCTCCACCTCAGTTACAGTGAAGCCAGGCGCTACATACACCAAGTCACATTTTTTCGTTTTAGCTTTCGGTTGACTTTTGTTGGTCTCATTATCATCTCTCTCCGCCTTCTCTGTTAAATATTTCTCCATGTTGTCTCTTATGGGTTTGTTCAGTACACTTAATATCACTTTCTTGTTATGCGCCCCCCCCAGGCACCGCACTGCACCCCCCCAGGTGGGTGCGCCCCACTATTTGAGAAGCACTGAACTAATGTACACTTCATGGATAGGTGGAGACTACGGATGAGACAATTCATCGTTTTTGCAATTAATCGCAATTAAAAATGTTACAATTATTTATTCATAAGAGCACCTCAACATTGTCATGAGGACATTAATAAGAAAAACACGCATTATGCCGGTAGCCACCACACCAAGTGGTGCAAATCACACGGAACAAAAATAGTCCCACTTGCTGCGTACTTGTCCATTTACTTTGTCCTTATAGAAAAAAACTATTTTTTTATATAATAGAACTTTATATTTATTTAATATATATTTAATATTTTTAATTTGTATTTTGAGAGGCACAGATTCTTTTAAAAGAATACTAAAACATTAGTATTACTATTCAGCAAAAGCTCTGCGTCTTATTTTTTCAATAACAAAATATTATTTTCGTGTTTACATTGAGTACGTAACAAACGTGTCATTTGTAGCCCTTTTTTTGGTAAAGCTAATTATTATATAATAAACGTTATTAGATCTTGGACAATAATTGTACTTTCAAAATCTCTCATCCCCTAGTGGAGACACAGTGGCACAGCAAGAAGTAGTTTTCGGGTTTAACTCTCTTTCCTCTCCGTGTCTTGAGTGGGGTTTTCTCCAGATACCCCGGGTTCCTCCAACAGTGTTGATGTGTATTTAAGGTACCAATTGCCCCTCTAATTGTATAGTTTGGACTTATGGTTGAGGAAGGAGGTGACCAACCTAAAAAAAAAAAACCTTCACCATGGAACTCTATGTATCAGATTCATTGTAAACTGGACTATAGAGCATCCAAGGGTCAGACACCACCACCAAATGGATAACACACACACACACACACACACACACACACACACACAGACAGAAAGATAAGTATCTGTAAATCCACACATGGCAATAGGATTAAATGTGAGGATGAAATCAGAGTCAGTGGAGCATCATTCTTCACTCTGTTCAGCATTGCCATCAATCACTCCACATGTCTATATTTCGTAGCAGATGACACGGAGACCGTGGACAGCATACAGAACACAGAGCAGGCCTGTCTCACCGAGGCTTTATCAGAGCAGGGCATGTCCTCTCGGGGTGAACGAGCCATTGTGAAGGCTATTTTAAGTGACGCAAAGTTAATCACAGAGATACGAGCCCTGTTCTCAGGAGGGACGTCCACACCATGACGACATTCTAATGGTGTCTGCACTGGGGTTTTGCTGTTGCAGTCGAAGACTTACTACATTCATTTGTGTTTATTTATTAATGTCCTTCTTTACTCCATATTAAAAAAAATGACATCCACATTTTAGTTATTCACAGAGCCCTAAGCAAACATCCATATTTATATTCCATGTCCAATGTTCCAATATTTTTGTTACTTTATTTATGTTGTGCTTTTTTTAGAATAGTACATCATCTCAAGCAGTGCCTTGTGAACACTCATTCATTCATTATCTTCCACTTTATCCTACAATATATTAGGGTGGGGGGGGGGGTTCCCCATGCCCATCCAGGGGAGAACGTTTCGGGCGCACCCAGGACAGGGCACCAATCTATCACTGGGCACACACTCACTCACACAGACACACTCTATATGGGGCAATTTGGAGAATTCAATCGACCTGGGTCCATGTTTTTGGACTATGGGAGGAAACCGGAGAACCCGAAGGAAACCCACACGGACACGGGGAGAACATGGAAACTCCACCCAGATTGGGATTCAAACCATGAATCCCTAGTGATGAGAGAACATGCCAACCACTAAACCACCTTGCCGCCCGAACTGAAATTTACCCTCTATATGGGGCAATTTTGAGAATTCAATCGACTTGATCCATGTTTTTGGACTGTGGGAGGAAACCGTAGAAGCCGGAGGAAACCCACACAGACACAGGGAGAACATGGAAACTCCACCCAGATTGGGATTCGAACCATGAATCCCTAGTGATGAGAGGAGAACATGCCAACCACTAAACCACCTTGCCGCCCGAACTGAAATTTACCCTCTATATGGGGCAATTTGGAGAATTCAAACAACTTGATCCATGTTTTTGGACTGTGGGAGGAAACCGGAGAACCCGGAGGAAACCCGCGCGGACACGGGGAGGACACGCAAACTCCACCCAGATTGAGATTTGAACCGGGAATCCCTAGTGCTGAGAGGAGAACATGCCAACCACTAAACCACCTTGCCGCCCGAACTGAAATTTACCCTCTATATGGGGCAATTTTGAGAATTCAATCGACTTGATCCATGTTTTTGGACTGTGGGAGGAAACTGGAGAACCCGGAGGAAACCCACGTGGACACGGGGAGAACATGGAAACTCCACCAACCACTAAACCACCATGCCACCCGAACTGAAATTCATTACTTATATGATAAACACTGATCATCTTCATTACTGAATATCCCTCGACGTCTGGTCTCCTCGGTGCCGCTGCGAAATCGTTTCCTGATCTCTAATCTCTGTCCGAACGGCTAATTAGACAACGGAGCACAAAAGGGAGCAGATGTGGACGGGAGGAGGGAACCGCTGGAGTTGAAGACTGAAACTTGTTGCGGTGCTTTCCTTCGCTGCAGATGTAGAGGAAGAGAATAGCTGTAGCAGTTAAACCTGGTACTCAGCCTCTCCCACACATCCAGTCTTCTCTGTAATCAGTAGGGGTGTCTACAACTAAGGATTTTCATAGTCGAATCTGATTCGTCAGATTTTCCCTATAGTCGACTGATAGTCGAATCGGTTAGAATTTCACCACAAGATGGCGCGGGTGAGTCAGACATGAGTCTGCGGGTGTAACTGTCAGAAAAAAGACACATAAATGTTAATATTTGTTTTGTTCGATGCCCGATTAATGTGTAGCCTATTGTTAAAGCGCACACATCATTAAAAAAAAAATATTAACAGAAATTAGGATGATTTTATTTGACAAAAGGCTATATATATTCATTCATTATCTCCCGCTTTATCCTCTATTAGGGTCGGGGGGGGTTCCCCATGCCCATCCAGGGGAGAACGTTTCGGGCGCTGGGCAGATACACCCAGGACAGGACGCCAATCTATCACTGGGCAAACACTCACTCACACAGACACACTTTATATGGGGCAATTTTGAGAACTCAATTGACTTGATCCATGTTTTTGGACTGTGGGAGGAAACCGGAGAACCCAGAGGAAACCCACGCAGACACGGGGAGAACATGGAAACTCCACCCAGATGGGGATTCGAACCGGGAATCCCTAGCGCTGAGAGGCGAACGTGCCAACCACTGAACCACCGTGCCGCCGGCTATATATATATATATATATATATATATATATATATATATATATATATATATATATATATATATATAACGAAAACAAAGACATTTCATGTAAAAACTAATGCTTAGCAGCAGCCATGGGCGCCCCCATGTGGTCAAAATGGTACATTCGACTATGAGGTTCATAGTCGACTACGGTTCTCCAAATCGAATCGTCGAATCAGCGAATATTGCAGCTCACCCCTAGTAATCAGCACCTCTATAAGCAAATGAAAGGGGAGTCGTGGAACCCTCCAACCCTACCGTCATACCGGCGTGTGCCGAGGCTCTGATCTCTTCGTGGTGTGGAGCAGGCTGCTGATGCTGTGTTCTCCAATCGATCTCCGTCCATCCCGTTAATGTCTCTTTCAACGACATGTTTTTAATGAAGGCTGCATTGCAATTAAGTGTAATTGTTCCAGGCTCGGGCGGCACGGTGGCTTAGTGGTTGGCATGTTCTCCTCACAGCACTAGGGATTCCCGGTTCGAATCCCCATCTGGGTGGAGTTTCCATGTTCTCCCCATGTCCATGTTTCCTCCCACAGTCCAAAAAACATGGATTAAGGTCAATTGAGTTCTCCAAATTGCCCCATATAGAGTGTGTCTGTGTGAGTGAGTGTGTGTCCAGTGATAAATTGGCGTCCTGTTCTGGGTGTATCTGCCCAGCGCCTGAAACGTTCTCCCCTGGATGGACATGGGAAACCCCCCCGCGACCCTGATAGAGGACAAAGCGGAAGATAATGAATGAATGAATGTTCCAGGCTCAGATGGCACGATGGCTTAGTGGTTAGCATGTTCTCCTCTCAGCACTAGTGATTCCCGGTTCGAATCCCCATCTGGGTGGAGTTTCCATGTTCTCCCCGTGTCCGTGTGGGTTTCCTCCGGGTTCTCCAGTTTCCTCCCACAGTCCAAAAACATGGATCAAGTCAATTGAGTTCTCCAAATTGCCCCATATAGAGTGTGTCTGTGTGAGTGAGTGTGTGCCCAGTGATAGATTGGCGTCCTGTCCTGGGTGTATCTGCCCAGCGCCCGAAACGTTCTCCCCTGGATGGGCATGGGGAACCCCCCCCCACGCGACCCTAATAGAGGATAAAGTGGAAGATAATGGATGGATTACCACCAGATGATGATGAGACCTGTGTGCTGTATTAATTAAACGTTTTGTTTTGTTTTCCTCTTACAGTGTTACTGAAAATAGTCCGCTGTGAGGATGGACGAGCTGCAGGATGTTCAACTGACCGAGATCAAGCCCCTTCTGACCGACAAAGTAAGTTCTCCAGCGCAGTGCAGTGGGTGTGCACAGGCATGTACAGTAACCAAGCACATTATTGGGAAAAACAAACAGTACGACATTAAAAGGTTTTAAAGCTGGTTATTAAACATCCGAGTGGTAGATCAGTGGTTAGGTCCATCAATCTGAAGGTTGGGGGTTCAAATCCTGAGTGTCCTGAAGTCCTGACATCAGCTCTACAGCACTGGGACACTCGCGTGCCATCCCGGTTCCTTCCGTTTCCTCAATGCCCCACAATGGCCGCACAAAGGCAGCGGGTCCCCAGCCCTCCAGTGTCAGGTTCCCTCCATATGTCCCTGTTTCTTCCACCGCTTCATCTGCCATGGCTGAAACCTCCGCTTGCCCCACCCACTCTGCGAAAGCCAGAGTGAGCGAGACATGCACCCCCGCTGGAGAACATGCTTGCAGGTGTGGTCAGCATTTCTCTTGTCTGACTGCACAGTGATGGATGAGCATGTATGTTAACATCCATCCATCATCTTCCGCTTTATCCTCTACTAGGGTCGCGGGGAGGGGGGTTCCCCATGCCCATCCAGGGGAGAACGTCTCGGGCGCGGGCAGATACACCCAGGACAGGACGCCAATCTATCACTGTGCATGTAAACATGTGTTATTAATTGCTGACGGTCGGGTATGTGAGTGGAGCGCTCGATGAGCAGCATTATGTTCTCCACTGCTTCATAGCATCATGTGTTTTCTGATCCCGGCCTCTATCTCTCTCCTTGTCTCTTGCATATTGAATGGGTCGGGGATCTGATGGTTACCATTGGATACCAGGCGGCTGCTGGTGGGAACGGAGTCGAATGAAAACGATCTGCTGTGTGGATTAATATTTTAAGATCTAAAGCACAGACGAAAGGCTTCCAAACTTCACTATTAAAATTAGAATCGATCTGAGATTTATGACCCCAAGTCTAATAATAATAAGTCTAATAATAATAATAAGTCTAATAATAATAATGAGTCTAATAATAATAAGTCTAATAATAATAAGTCTAATAATAATAAGTCTAATAATAATGAGTCTAATAATAATGAGTCTAATAATAATGAGTCTAATAATAATAAGTCTAATAATAATAAGTCTAATAATAATAAGTCTAATAATAATAATAATAAGTCTAATAATAATAATAATAAGTCTAATAATAATAATAATAAGTCTAATAATAATAATAAGTCTAATAATAATAATAATGAGTCTAATAATAATAAGTCTAATAATAATAAGTCTAATAGCACTCACACCGGCGGCATGGTGGCTTAGTGGTTAGCATGTTCTCCTCTCAGCACTAGGGATTCCCGGTTCGAATCCCCATCTGGGTGGAGTTTCCATGTCCTCTCCGTGTCCGCGTGGGTTTCCTCCGGGTTCTCCGGTTTCCTCCCACAGTCCAAAAAACATGGATCAATTCAATTGAGTTCTCCAAATTGCCCCATATAGTGTGTGTCTGTGTTAGTGAGTGTGTGCCCAGCGATGGATTGGCGCCCTGTCCTGGGTGTATCTGCCCAGCGCCCGAAACGTTCTCCCCCCCCCCCCCCCCCCCCCCCCCCCCCCCCCCCCCCCCCCACGACCCTAATAGAGGATAAAGTGGAAGACGATGAATGAATGAATGTTACTTCTCCACTAGATGTTGACTGTTGAAAATGAGCAAGCTCAGGGTTTACTTTATCATTATTTGAATGTTTATTGTTTGATTACTTGAATGTTTACTTGGGGGGGGGGGGGAATGTTGTTCATTACTTGAACTGCCTCTCCTAACCTTCCTCTTATTCTTCACAGAATGGCCGAAACTTTCAGGATTTCGACTGTCAGGTAGGCTCAGATTTCTTTTCCTGTCCTTTGTGAATAGCGTCTCTGCCGGTAAGCTCACCCAGAGAGCTTCACTGTTCTCACAGCGTGTCCTCTCTGATGTCCATGTTCTGATAATAACGTTCCGAGATGTGTTCAGTCCTCCGGCTGGTTTGAACCAGTAAGCGAACATCTGTGTGTGGTTTTGAGGCTGTGTGGGTGGAAGGATGGAGCGTCGTGGGTGGATACTGGGCAGAAGCTCGCTGATGTGAGGGAGGGAGTCTGTCTGTAAATATATAGAGAACGTTAATGATGGGAAGAAGATTCGAGTGGCGGAATTCCAATGAATTATAATTATCGTTACTGAGTCATGGGTTTTAATCCAGATGGGTTTGAGTAGAACAGACAGAACCTTTACTGGTCCAATCATATGCAGGGCATAGTAATGTTTAACATCTCCGTTCGTTAACACCACTGGGACACCTTCACCTCCACCTGCAGGAGCTTTAATGACATTCCCCTTTAAGTTTGCAGCTCTTGCAGCCTTTACTCTTTTAGAACGTCTTTCTATAAGAATATGAAAAACGTAAATGAGGACGAGGACGGCACGGTGGCTTGGTGGTTAGCATGTTCTCTCAGCGCTATGGATTCCCGGTTCAAATCCCAATCTGGGTGGAGTTTCCATGTCCTCCCCGTGTCCGCGTGGGTTTTCTCCAGGTTCTCCGGTTTCCTCCCACAGTCCAAAAACATGGATCAAGTCGATTGAATTCTCCAAATTGCCCCATAGAGTGTGTATGTGTGAGTGAGTGTGTGTCCAGTGATAGATTGGCGTCCTGTCCTGGGTGTATCTGCCCAGCGCCCGAAACGTTCTCCCCTGGATGGGCCCCCCCCCCCCCCCCCCCCCCCCCCCCCCGCGCGACCCTAATAGAGGATAAAGCGGAACATAATGGATGAGTGAATGAATGTATATGTTACACTAATACAAAATATAGAATTTTCTGTCACATGATCCTGAAACATGGCTTAGTGGTTAGCATGTTCTCCTCTCAGCACTAGGGATTCCTGTTTCGAATCCCCATCTGGGTGGAGTTTCCATGTTCTTCCCGTGTCCGCGTGGGTTTCCTCCGGGTTCTCTGGTTTCCTCCCACAGTCCAAAAACATGTATCACATCAATTGAGTTCTCCAAATTGCCCCATATAGAATGTGTCTGTGTGAGTGAGTGTGTGCCCAGTGATAGATTGGCACCCTGTCCTGGGTGTATCTGCCCAGTGCCCGAAACGTTCTCCCCTGGATGGGCATGGGGAACCCCCCCCCGCGACCCTAATAGAGGATAAAGTGGAAGATAATGAATGGATGATCCTGAAACACCGTGGATAACTTTAATTAAAATGCTGTACACACAAGACATAATCTATCTGCCTGAATATGCTGATATGGCATAAAACCCAAATAAAGCAATAAATAAATGTCTCCATTTCAAGGCAGGATCGCCATACCCCAGTTTTTGTAAAATGCAGCCCCCCCCCCCTCCACACACACACATATTCTATTTTCAGGTGCTCTTTCATACTCCCGCTTTCTCTTTTTTATTTAGCTCTGATTTTATTTATTTCTTTTCTTCTTACTCCTCTGATCAAATCTTCAGCAATATATTTGTGTCTTTTTTGTTCATGCAGCACGATGTCTGTTCATCCTTTATTTATTTCGATTTTTCTTCTCCGTGAAAGTGAGCTTCAAGCCTTTAATGTAACATAAACGCTCGCATGCTTTCTGATGGTTGACTGTTTCAGGCTAATGGCCCGTGGTTGTTCCACAGACTTGTTCTCTGCAGGTATAAATAAAAGCACTCCACACACTTGGCCCAGTTATAAATAGAGATCCATCAAATATCCAGTAACCATGATTTTGTACAGAACAAGAACCTTTAATGACACGGTTAGTATCGTCATGCTGTGACACCTTTAAGAATTAAACGGGAGCGGTGTTCTGATGAAGGCAGTGTGAGGCAAAATCCATAGAAAACAAAGCCTTTAATTAAAACATGCAATTTTAATGTCAGATTTTTTTTTTTATTATTTATTTCTTCCAAGGTAGACTTTTATTTTTAGGTCGTCTGTGACGTCAGGGCAGTAACACCCCAATGAGCTCATCTGTGTTTGCAGAGTCATACTCACTCATGTCCAGAAGGGGGCAGCATAATTGCAGATAAGGTTGAAAGACCCACTTAGTATCTCAGACCGATCGTCTGAGCGCTTGATCCTGCACACCCCACACAATATTATTATCTTCTGCTTTATCCCCTTTTAGGGTCGCGGGGGGGTTCCCCAAGTTCATCCAGGGGAGAACACTTCGGGCGCTGGGCAGATACACCCAGGACAGGGTGCCAATCCATCACTGGGCACACACACACAGACACACTCTATATGGGGCAATTTGGAGAACTCAATTGACTTGATCCATGTTTATGGACTGTGGGAGGAAACCGGAGAACCCGGAGGAAACCCACGCGGACACGGGGAGAACATGGAAACTCCACCCAGATGGGGATTCGAACCGGGAATCCCTAGTGCTGAGAGGAGAACATGCTAACCACTAAGCCACCGTGCCACCACAATATTCATTCATTCATTATCTCCCGCTTTATCCTCTATTAGGGTCGCGGTGGGGTTCTTCATGCCCATCCAGGGGAGAACGTTTCGAGCGCTGGGCAGATACACCCAGGACAGGACGCCAATCTATCACTGGGCACACACTCACTCACACAGACACACTCTATATGGGGCAATTTGGAGAACTCAATTGACTTGATCCATGTTTTTGGACTGTGGGAGGAAACCGGAGAACCCGGAGGAAACCCACATGGACACGGGGAGAACATGGAAACTCCACCCAGATGGGGATTCGAACCGGGAATCCCTAGTGCTGAGAGGAGAACATGCCAACCACTAAGCCACCGTGCAGCCACAATATTATTATTTTATTTTTTATTATTGTCTTTCATTTTACTTTGAGTTAAATATTTGAATGTTTGATCTTATGTTCTGGTCACATTGTCTTTAATTCATTACACAAGGTTGTAGAGAGAGAGAAATCAGCTGAATATTGAACTTTTCTCGAGATGTTGTTGTAATTTGGTAGGATCGCTGCAATCTTTGTTTTTCTCGCTATGGCCTTGTGTTTGGTTTTGACCCCGTTTCTGTCAGCAGCACGTCGTTTAAGAGCTCAGATAAACTCGCCGGCTCTTTTTAGGTACAGTTCGTTGTTTTGTGTCTAAGTTATTGGTTCTGCTCACCATTGTAATAGTTTGTAGTTCTGACTAGGGGTGTCTTCAACTAAGGATTTTCATAGTCGAATCTGATTCGTCAGATTTTCCCTATAGTCGACTGACAGTCGAATCAGTTAAAATTTCACCACAAGATGGCGCTATAAGCGTGGTTTTTAAAAAAGATTTTTAAAAATATTTTACTTGTTTTTCTAGAGCACCGTAAATGGGATCCCCGTTCTGGACTTTTTTCCACTTCAAAGGAAAAACCTAAAACACTCAGATCAATGAGTTTTAGGATGATTAGGATGATTCTATTTGACAAAAGGCTATATATATAACGAAAGCAAAGACATTTCATGTAAAAACTAATGCTTAGCAGCAGCCATGGGCGCCCCCATGTGGTCAAAATGGTACATTCGACTATGAGGTTCATAGTCGACTACGGTTCTCCGAATCGAATCGTCGAATCAGCGAATATTGCAGCTCACCCCTAGTTCTGACATAGCAGATTGTAGTCCATTTCATTCCTTTACTCTGTTCTTCAATGATCAGAACCCCACAGAGCAGCAGATTTAATTTGGGTGGAAGATAATTCTCAGTATTTCTGCAGTTATGCTGGGCTGGTGGTGTTCTGTTCTGTAAGTAAAATAGAACCAGCAGAGTTTAAGCATCAACTGATGACTGAGACTAGACCATAAACCATATACTGTATGTTCAGCAACCTGTAGGAAGCATTCATCGAGTACTAATGAAGGTTCAAATCGGTGATTCTGAACTGGTGGGTTGTGACTGACCCGTTGTGGGCAGGTAACGACAGCTCATTAAGAAATGAAAATAAAGAAAAAAAATCATTAGAACAGAGTAAAGGGGACGTACACATTATGTACTGTGACACTGCTGGGATAGAAATAATACACCAACCAATGAATCCCTGCTATAATATACCTTGTTCTCAAGGTATATTAATATACCTTAATATACTGCTATAATATACCTTGTTCTCGCGGACTGTATTTTATTAAATTTTCATTTTTTCCTCGTTACTCTGTTCTTCAATAATAATAATTTAAAAAACCGTGGATCAGGTATTATTTGGGTGGTGGATAATTCTCAGTACTGCAGTGACAGTGCTGGCGGTGTTCTGTGCTGATGGAAGTGAATTGGAACGGGAAAGTATGAAGACTACATTCTGTTCTTTTAGAACCACAAAGAGCTGATCATGAAACTAAATGTTGAAGCCTGAATTTGTACCTGATGATGTTCCAGGTGAGTGATGAGGAGCAGTTTGGTAATAAAGTACACCAGGTGCATCTTTAGTGGAACTGAGAATAATAAGTAGAACAAAAAGAAAATAAAGGGAAAAAATATAAAAATTTATATATATATATATATATATATATATATATATATATATATATATATATATATATATATATATATATATATATATATATATATATATATATATATATATATATATATATATATATATATATATATATATATATATATGTATATAGATAATCATTTAAAAAAAAAATATATATATATATAGAGAGAGAGAGAGAGAGAGAATCATTTTAAATATGTGTATATATATATATATTCATTTAATGCGACGTAGCAACACATGCAGATGTAGAATGCATTTGTTGTATGTTCAGAGCTTACATGTTCTCGCCCCATCATATATTTCTGATTTAATTACACCATGCATTCCTGCTCGTACCCTCCGATCCAGTCCGCCTGTCCACTATGGGGGCAAGAGCATTTAGCCACTCTGCTCCATCTCTCTGGAACACCCTCCCTATCCAAATTCGCAATATTGACTGTCTATCAACCTTTAAATCCCGGCTCAAAACCCACCTCTTTACAATTTCATATTTCTAATTTTCACTGCACATTTTTCTGTTCATTATTTTATGCGATAGTGAATAATTGTATTTAAATCTGTTTGTCTGATTTTATTTTATTTTATCCCCTTTTATATTGTGTCCCTTTTAACTTTTTTAAGGTGTCATTGAGTGCCCTGAAAGGCGCCATTTATAAATAAAATTCATTATTATTATTTTTATTATTATGTGTGTATGTATATATGTGTGTGTGTGTTGTATGTATGTATGTGTGTATATATATATGTCTCAGAATCGTGCAATGCACAGTAAGGATATTTAAGAAGTTTGCTGCCCTCAGCTGGTGAAAAGCAGCATTGCATATTTTTTTTTCTCTTTTTCTTCCACATACACATTTAGAAACCCGAGTCTCACCTTGTGCGACTGTAGATGATCACCGTATCTGTGTTCTCTTTTTGGAGCATCTTAAACTGCTTCTGAAGCAGGATACACCTGTTCCTTGATGTGGCTGAGAACATACTTGTACAGAGACAAGTGGGGTGTGTTCCATTGCGGAGGCATTCAAATCTTTTGAGTCGGGGCACTGGGCTCTCCTTGCTTCATTTAGACACAGGGGAAACCCTTTATGTTCTCACCCACGCGGATCCTTCCCTGGCCCAGGTGCATCCAGGGAAACCATGGCAGAGCCACATCACCTTAAATGTCAGTGCTTTATCCAGCTGTCGTTGTAAGACCCCTTCTCTGAACTGGGTCATGTACTATGTATAGTGAGACTTCAAAGCGTATATTGGTTTAACTGTTTTTACAACATTGATGGAGATACTTTGGGGGGGGGGGGGGGTAGGATTCTGTGGTTGTGCCGCAGCCATTTTATCAGAATCAGTTTTATTTGCCATCAACATGATGGTGTCTCTCTTGTAAAATTGCAATTTACTGTATTTACAATTAATACAGTTATATTTACAAATAACAAATTAGCTGTACAATATTCATTCATTCATTATCTTCCGCTTTATCCTCTATTAGGGTCGGGGGGGAGGTTCCCCATGCCCATCCAGGGGAGACCGTTTGGGGCGCTGGGGAGATAGACCCAGGACAGGGCACCAATCCATCGCTGGGCACACACTCACTCACACAGACACACTCTATATGGGGCAATTTGGAGAACTAAATTGACTTGATCCATGTTTTTGGACTGTGGGAGGAAACCGGAGAACCCGGAGGAAACCCACGCAGACACAGGGAGAACATGGAAACTCCACCCAGATGGGGATTCGAACCGGGAATCCCTAGCGCTGAGAGGAGAACATACCAACACCAAGCCACCGTGCCGCCCAGCTGTACAATATGATACATATATTATAGTATGAGGCGGCACGGTGACTTAGTGGTTAGCGTGTTCTCCTCTCAGATCTAGGCATTCCTGGTTCGAATCCCCATCTGGGTAGAGTTTCCGTGTTCTCCCCGTGTCTGTGTGGGTTTCCTCCCACAGTCCAAAAACATGGATCAAGTCATTTGAGTTCTCCAAATTGGCCCCTATGGTGTGTGTATTTGAGTGAGTGTGTGCGCAGCGATAGATTGGCGCCCTGTCCTGGGTGTATCTGCCCCGCGCCCGAGACGTTCTCCCCTGGATGGGCATGGGGAACCCCCCCGCGACCCTAATAGAGGATAAAGCAGAAGATAATGAATGAATTGTAGTATAATATATATATATGGAGAGTTGTGTTTATGCTGTAGTGAGGGTGTGATGGCGTGAGGAAAGAAACTGTTGGAGTGTCCTCTTTGTTTTGGTGCGCAGTGATCTGATCGTCTGCCGGAGGGGAGGAGCTGAATTTTACAGCAGAATGTTCTATAAGAGGAATAAATCCGCCATCTGATTGGACGTTGTTTAACACTGTTGCTGCTTTTTATATAAAAATCTAAATTTAACACAACGGTTAACTCACTTTATTTAAGTCGCGTTGCTTTGGGCACCGGGTGACCCAGTGTTCCATTTTGCGTACTGTAAAGAGTAACAGAGGGAACACTGTTAGTCCATAACCTGCTTATGAAGTACCAAATTGAATCTATACATCATCTATCAAAAGTCTGGCCACGCCCCCTTTATGCTCCACTGATTGTCCATGTTCTCAGTTCCACGTCCTGTAAAGATGGACTTTGTAGTTCTCCAATTCCAGACTGTAGTCCATCTGTTTGTGTTCTACAGTACATACTGTGTACGTCCCCTTTACTCTGTTCTAATGGTCAGAACCCCAATAGTAGCACCACAGAGCAGGGGTTATTTGGTTCCTAACCCAGCAGTGTCATTGAGGTGTTTAAACTGCTGCACTAACCCCCCCCCCCCACATCAGTGTCACTGCAGAACTGACAATAAACAATCCACCACCCAAATGATACCTGTTCTGTGATGCTCCTGACCAACAGAGAACAGAGAACCAACAGGGACTAACAACAACAAAGAACACAGAAGGACTACAGTCTGGAATTGTAGAACTACAAAGTCCATCTATATGATAAGTGGAGGAAATAGATAATGGAGCGAGAAGGGGACGTGGCCAAACTTCTGACCAGTATTGTATACATAGGCAAAATCGTCCTCATCCATTCATCCTTCACTTCCACTTTATCCTCTATTAGGGTCGCGGTGGGGTTCCCCTTGCCCATCCAGGGGAGAACATTTCGGGCGCTGGGCAGATACACCCAGGACAGGACACCAATCTATTACTGGACACACACTCGCACACACACACACTCTATATGGAGCAACAAAACAAAGAACACAGATGGACTACAGTCTGGAATCCCTAGCGCTGAGAGGAGAACATGCCAACCACTAAGCCACCGTGCCGGCGGAGAGACGCATTAGTTAAATATAAACACTGAATACAGAATGCTGCACAGCTGTTCTTGTCGTGATGTACAGTCTTGTTCGATGCGATCTGATGTGGGATGAAGGGCGAGAGCAGTGTTCGGCTATCTTGTTGCCATTGTCCTGCAACCCTACAGTGATGCCACCTGTCATAGATAAGATAAGATATGATAAAACTTTAATATGATCCCTTTGGTTAATTCCTTCAGGGAAATGAAGTCTCCAGTAGCATCATTATTACAGTGCACACATATTAAAAATAAATAAATAAATAAAAAGAAAGTAAGAAAAAAGAATGAAAAAAAAAAAATAAATAAATATAATAATATATATATATATATATATATATATATAATATAATATATACTATATATATATATATATATATACAGTATATATATTCATTCTTCATTATCTCCTGCTTTACTCATTCACTCAGACACACTCTATATGGGGCGTTTGGAGAATTTTAATTGACTTGATCCATGTTTTTGGACTGTGGGAGGAAACCGGAGAACCCGGAGGAAAAAACCCACGCAGACACGGGGAGAACATGGAAACTCCACCCAGATGGGGATTCAAACGGGGAATCCTAGTGCTGAGAGGAGAACATGCCAACCACTAAGCCACCGTGCCACCATTATAGTATATATATATATATATATATATATATATATATATTGGATATATATATATATATAGGCTATATATATATATTGCCTATATTTATATTATTATATTTATAATTCCTGCAGTTGCATATTATTGGTTATTGAACGATGGTTTATGTGATTATTGGTTATTGTATTACTGATGGTCTGAAAGTCAATCCACTGTGAATCATCTTTAGAACCTTGTGCACTCAGTAAACACAGATCTAATGCATTCCAGGGAGATGGTGCTCAGCCTTGATGGCTCGTAGCAGAACTCCCATCCCACCCCTCGTGTTCTGCCAACTCATGTTTGTGTACATGTGGCCTGAGTGCACATTAGTGGAGGCCATATTGTCACCTTATGCTCAAAGCTGCAGATAATCCTGCCATTTATGCCAAGAATGGCTGCGGGGGATTAAGCTCATGCTCGACTCGTTCACGTTAAGTTCATATTAACACAAACTCGTGAACTCTCAGCGTTTCAGAACGTTTCTCTGTGGTGTCACATGGTGTTGCTGTTTGCAGAACAGCATTATTGAGTCCTGTGTTTATTTTATTGCTTACTTTATATTTTAGGGAGGTATGTTTTTGTGGGGTGGCATGGTGGCTTAGTGGTTAGCATGTTCTGCTCTCAGTGTTGGGGATTCCTGGTTCGAATCCCCATCTGGGTGGAGTTTCCATGTTCGCCCCGTGTCCGCGTGGGTTTTCTCCGGGTTCTCCGGTTTCCTTCCACAGTCCAAAAACATGGATCAAAGGCAATTGAATTCTCTAATTTGCCCCATATATAGTGTGTCTGTGTGAGTGAGTGTGTGCCCAGTGATAGATTGGCGTCCTGTCCTGGGTCTATCTGCCCAGCGCCCGAAACATTCTCCCCTGGATGGGCATGGGGAACCCCCCTGCGACCCTAATAGAGAATAAAGTGGAAAATAATGGATGGATGGATGTTTTAGGTACATTTTCATTACTGCAGTATTCTATTGAGGGCGGCATGGTGGCTTAGTGGTTAGCATGTTCTCCTCTCAGCGCTAGGGATTACCGGTTTGAATCCCAATCTGGGTGGAGTTACCATGTTCTCCCCGTGTCCGTGTGGGTTTCCTCCAGGTTCTCCAGTTTCCTCCCACAGTCCAAAATCATGGATCAAGTCAATTGAGTTCTCCAAATTGCCCCATATAGAGTGTGAGTGAGTGTGTGCTCAGTGATGGATCCTGTCCTGGGTGTATCTGCCCAGTGCCCGAAACGTTCTCCCCTGGATGGGTTTCCTCCAGGTTCTCCAGTTTCCTCCCACAGTCCAAAAACATGGGTCAAGGTCATTTGAATTCTCCAAATTGCCCCATATAGAGTGTGTCTGTCTGTGTGAGTGAATGTGTACCTAGTGATAGATTGGCGCCCTGTCCTGGGTGTATCTGCCCAGCGCCCAAAACTTTCTCCCCTGGATGGGCATGGGGAACCCCCCATGACCCTAATAGAGGATAAAGCGGAAGATAATGGATGGAGTTATTCGGTCTAGGTTTCTTTTATTGCTTACTTTATAATTAGGGTGTGTGTTTTAGGAACCTTGACCCCTAACCCGTTTGGATGTATTTGGTAAACGGTCGGTTGCTGACGTGTCTGAGTGGCTCGTTTTCTCCAGCGAGTCTGTTAAATGCATTCGTGATGCTCCAGCACGTCGCAATATGGTGCATATGAACTCCGCCTTATGTGTCACATTGCTACATGTTAATCTCAGTCGCTATGGCAACTGCTACTGCCAACTGTTGTGTGAGCTTTTCATCTGCGCTCCACGCCCTTTTTAATTTACGCCCATTTAGAGTTGACTTCTTAAATATTTCATCTTTTCACACCGCACAAATGACTTTGCCCTTTTTCTACTGACGTACCCACACACACACACACACACACACACACACACACACACTGGTATTCAGCTCCCTCACTCCCTTCTTTATTTCACCTGACCCTCCAAATCCAATTAGAGCTGCCTGAGTGCCCTCCGTATCCCCTCCTCACCCTCTCTCTCTTCACACTGCCTGCTTTTCGTCAGCTCGGTCCTTTTCCCTCCCTCCTTCTGCCGTGCCGAGACCAACCACTGCAAGTAAACACGCTTCGTGTCCTCTCCTCCGTTCCGAGCGGGTGTCCAGCGGAACGTGCCGTCGCATTGTCTTCTTTTGGTTCGGGTCTTTTCGTCGCGCTTTCGCAGCTCCGCCTCCCGCAGCTGCCAACGCCCCTCGTGACCGTGAGATCAAGGGCAAGACGTTCTTCTCTCCTGGCTTTTTTTTTTTTTTTTTTTTTTTTTCTCCCTGTCTTCTCCACACACCGTGGATGAAAAATGACGAGCGTGCTGGATCTCAACCAGATCTCATGTGCAGTGATTGGCGTGGTGAGTGAATGTGTGCAAGTGTCTTCGTGACTGTGTTTTGAGTGTGAGTGTGTGTGTGTGTGCGCGTGTGTCTTTGGGGTGGGGGGCATCATGTGGTGTTTGTTTTTGCCATGAAAGCCTGTTGAATCTTCCACCCACTTAACCTTCGATTCCAGTCAAACTTCACACTCCATTTTGTGTGTGTGTGTTTCAGTGGGTTGTTGTGTCTTGTGTGTGAATTTGTTTACCTGCTGGGGACTTTACGTAATAATCGCATTAGGCCTGATTTACTCACAATCAGCTGACTCAGCTTAATGTGACGATCGTGATTGTTTTCCCGTCACTGCATTGGGATAATGAATTCAGTGAGAAACACGCAGAATCGTCATGAGGAGATTTTTAAACACCAAGGTGGCTCGATTTACATTAAACTGCTTTATGTAGCTTTGAATATTGTATTTTAGCATAAATGAGTATATAAATAAAAAGTTATTTAGTATGTTGGTTTTTAGTAACTCAGTAATGATCATAAAGTTCTCGTTTTTTTAATATATATTTCTTTTTTTTATTAATAAGTAATCTGTAGTGTGATATTTAGAATGTACTTGTGGTTCATTGTTTTGTTTTTTATTGTTGTTTTTAAAGGTAGAGTAGTAGAGATATGTCTAAATGGGGCATTTAGTGTGCAGTGTGTAGCCCATCTGCTAAAGGGTCATTATTTTTTATCTCTTAAAATATGTTACATATTGACTGTGTGTAGCGTCATCAGGGACGGTGATGACCCTGATGGGTGGTTAAGGCGTGTGTGTGTGTGTGTGTGTGTGTGTGTGTGTGTGTGTGTGTGTGTGTGTGTGTGTGTGTGTGTGTGTGTGTGTGTGTGTGTGTGTGTGTGTGTGTGTGTGTGTGTGTGGTTGGGTATATATATATTTGTGGGAACCAAAAACCTATTTACTGTACACACACATGTGGGGACCAACCTTACAGAAAAGCGTAAGGGACCAACCTTACACATGGTTAGATTATGGTTAATGTAAGCTTATGGTTAAGGTTTGGGTAAGTCTCTATGAAATGAATGGAAGTCTATGTGATGTGCCTTTTAAGATGCATAAAACAAAGGCGTGCATGTGTGCGCGCTCGCAGCGTCCCAGTAGGGAAGGCATTTGATGTGTGCGCGTGTGTGTGTGTGTGTGTGTGTGTGTGTAAAGAGAAGAAAGACAGCTCCAGGGTGGCTGCCCAAGAAACTTTGTGTGTATTCTACTGAATACAAATTAGGATTGCCCAGAATGCTTTATAATTTACTAACTTAATCAATAGAATTAAATATTTAACTTTATTTCTTTCTTTTTATATATATATATATTATATTCCGCTTAATCCTATATTAGGGTCGTGGGGGGGGGTTCCCCATGCCCATCCAGCAGAGAACGTTTTGGGTGCTGGGCAGATACACCCAGGACAGGACACCAATCTATCGCTGGACACACACTCACTCACACAGACATATACACACTCTAAATGGGGCAATTTGGAGAACTCAATTGACTTGGTCCATGGACTGTGGACTGTGGAAAGGAAAGGACTGTGGGAGGAAACCGGAGAACCCGGAGGAAGCCCACGCGGACACGGGGAGAACATGGAAACTCCACCCAGATGGGGATTCGAACCGGGAATCCCTAGTGCTGAGAGGAGAACATGCTAACCACTAAGCCACAGTGTCGTCCCACAGATTAACATAGATATGGAAATTTATAAATTTAATTCCACATTCAGTGTAACACCTGAATGCCACCGTGCTGCCCCTATACTTACACATATACATACACACACACACACACACACACACACACACACACATATATATATATGTATGTATGTATGTATGTGTGTATGTATGTGTGTGTGTGTGTATATATATATATATATATAAATATCTATGTATCATCTCTAACATATTGCTCTAATGGTTTCCTCTGTTGGAGTAAAAAGCATGTTCATTATAATCAGTGATTAGCTTTCATTCCAGTTGACGTTCAGACACTTCCCTCACTCAGGATTGCTTTGCCTGCTCATCTCTGCCTCGATTAAAGCCTGTTAAAGACCATAGATACCAAACAATCCTTAGTAAATTTATTTAAACACTTTGTTTCTGTAAAGCCAAGGTCTTCTAAGACTCCTGTGTTCCAGGCACTCACAGAAACTGAGTGACATTATGCAGTTCCATTTGCATGCATATTTTATTGCCCGCTGCTTTTAAAGAGCTGCGTCACTGCAGGCTGAGCTTTTTTTGAGCATTTCGAGCACGTTCCTGAATTTGCTTCTGAGCTCCTCAGACTTTGGGCTGTCTCTGTTAAACACCTGTTGCAGACAGACCGTTGAAGTGGTAGAACTTCAAAAGCTGCTGCAGCAATCCGATCTGAAGCAGTGAAGATGAATCCACTCCCTGCAACTGCCTCTTCTATTTTTAAAGCTGCGCTTTTGCTGAGCTTCAGCGTGCAGGTGTGTGTTTAATGACAGCACGCTTAGAATATACCCCAATTAAAAGTGATCAGAAAGCATCGTCTTGCATTGATCTGCGAGAGGTAGAACCCTGACAGCAGCCTTTCTCATTCAGTGTACACCATGTTGCTAAAAGTATTCGCAAGACGGCCTTTGAATCAGTCATCAGTGACATTCCTGTCCTTCAGTGAAAAAAATCTGTTTAATATGATGTCCCACCCTTTAGATAGAACAGCTCCGGCTCCTCTGGGAAGGCTGTCCACATGGTTTAAGGGAATAATGGACTCTTCCAAAAGCCCATTTGTGAGGTCAGTCACTGATGTCTGGCTCCTAATCTCCACTCTGATGTATCTGGATCAGATCAAGGGCAGGACTCCACATCCAGTCCATCATCCATGTCTTTATGGACCTTGCTGTGTGCAGTGCACTGGTGTGCAGAACGTTCCCAAACTTATTATTATGTGTTATAGCGCTCACTTCACTTTAACAAGAAGTGGCACTGCGAACTTTGTCTACTCTGCTGTTTGTTCTTTCTGTATAATCAGCTTGGTACGTCCCAGTCAACATGGTGGGGTGGCTGTGCGTAACCAATGTGGTTCTTAAGCTTTTGTGTGTGTATGTAAGAAAATGTTGAGGTGTTGCATAAAAACACTGGCCAAAACAACTATTGACGTATGCTTTGGTGGTTTTTGTGGTGAGCTATAGCTAAAGTCAACTATGGACGGAAACCAACCAACCACCCACACACAGCTGCTTATATGCAATTCAATACAAAGACTATAGGACATTTGATTTATTTGTATGTTTGTGTGTGTGTGTAATATATACATATATATATATATATATATATATATATATATATATATATATATATATAGCTGATTGGGTGAAAAAATGTCTTGTTTCTTTAAAATCATCACCACTTTAAGCAACACATTAATCATTCATCTAACAAACTTAATCCTGACCTCACTGTGCAACTGGTACAGTAATGCGCATATATATATATATATATATATATATATATATATATACGCATTATTGTACCAGTTGCACAGTGAGGCATATATATATTCATTCATTCGTTTATTATCTCCCGCTTTATCCTCTATTAGCCTCTATTAGGGTCGCGGTGGGGTTCCCCATGCCCATCCAGGGGAGAACGTCTCGGGCGCTGGGCAGATAGACCCAGGACAGTGCGCCAAACCATCGCTGGGCACACACTCACTCACACAGACACACTCTATATGGGGCAATTTTGAGAATTCAATTGACTTGATCCACGTTTTTGGACTGTGGGAGGGAACCAGAGAACCCGGAGGAAACCCACGCAGACACGGGGAGAACATGGAAACTCCACCCAGATGGGGATTTGAACCGGGAATCCCTAGTGCTGAGAGGCGAACGTGCTAACCACTAAGCCACCGTGCCTGTATATGTATGTGTATATATATATACATATATATATGTATGTGTGTGTGTGTGTGTGTGTGTGTATATATATATATATATATATATATATATATATATATATATATATATATATCTATATATATATATATATATATATATATATATATGGTATGGGTCATGGCCCATGTTATGGGTCATATATCTTGTTACGGGTCATGGGCCTGTTTTTTTTTTAATTTATTTACTTTTGCTGATCTGTGTTGTTTCAATTTATTTAAGGAGCATGACGTCGAGACTCCCCATGGTGTCCTCCACGTCACTTTGAGGGGAACTCCCAAAGGCAACCGGCCAGTCATCCTCACGTACCATGACATCGGCCTGAACCGTGAGTTCCTCATTCTGATTAAAGCCATTTTGTTTCTTAATGCTTCCCACATCGTTCTGGAATCTATGATTTTTGGTCCATTCCAATAAATATTGATGGAGTCAGAGGGCATTTAGTCCTTTAGCAGATTCAATGAGACTTACAACGAGAGAACAACAGTCAGTGAGTTAAGGGGGAGCCAGCTGAACTGCAGGATTTAATAATCCTGATCATTTGTTAATCTTTTTTCTTTATAGTTTTCTTTTTGTGATTCTTTAGTCATTATTCTGTTGTCTTGTAGATAAGTCATGTTTCAACACACTGTTCAACTACGAGGACATGCAGGAGATCACACAGCACTTTGCCGTGGCTCATGTGGACGCCCCAGGGCAGCAAGAAAATGCCCCACCG